>OY294044.1:110628151-110823773 GCA_958510825.1 Brachypterus glaber | reverse complement strand
CAACATGAAACCTAATGTAAATAAAACAGAGATAGTAAAATTTTCGTGTAGAAGTAATACAAAATTAAGCTTGACAGTTACAAATAATATAATACATTCTACAACACACCAAATTTCTGGGAATTATCGTCGATAGCCATTTAAACTGGAAAGATCAAATAGATGATGTATGCAAAAAAGTGAGTGTGTTTAGTTACGCCTTAAGGGTTCTCACAAATACGGTAGATAGAGATACATGCATCACCGCTTACTATGCGTATGTATATTCGAGGCTGCGATATGGTGTTATTTTCTGGGGAAACAGTTGCGATATTGAAAGAGTCTTCATTCTACAGAAAAAATGTATATGAATCATTTTTAATTTAAAATACAACGAAACATGTGTACCAATTTTTAAAAATAGTGGCATACTAACACTTCCGTCTATCTACATTCTAGAAAGTGCTACTTTTGTCAAAAAGAATTATGCAGATTTCCAACACTTTGAGTTTAAGCACAATTATCATACAAGAGGGAAAGAACATTTAAACCAAGAAACACCAAAACTCACCATGATTCAAAAAAATGCTACATACCAACTACTGAAAATTTATAACAATTTACCAACAGAAATACGGGAACTTCCACCAAAGAAATTTGAAGCCAAACTAAAAAGAATTCTAAAAGAAAAAGCATATTACACAATGCTGGAGTTTTTTAATGATGAACATTTTAAATGATAGTTTTTAGGTAACTCATTGTATTTATTTTGTCTATTTGTTTATTTTTATTTTTGTGTTTCTTGTATTTTTTTTTGTTATATTGTAAACTCACGGTACTCTTGAATGATCAATGGGTTGAACTAACGTGGCAAAAAAATCTGACCATGGAACATGGTAGTAGAAAGTTCACTTGTTATAGAACCATCCACAGCCAAATCCCAAAAACTTGTTTTTGGAAAATAATGTTAAATAACCGTCTGCAGAGTTCATGGTCAATACAAAATTAAAGTGTACATTATGTTGCTTGATTTTGGTAGTATTTCTCGTGCTGATTCCGAATATGTTTTAAGTTACTCTCTATCTTTTTCCATTTTTGAGAAAAAAGCTTATAAAAATCACAAAAAATATTTTTTCGCATGTTTTAATGTAGCCTAGACATTTTGTTATAAGACGATAAAATAACTTTCTTGGCTTAAATTGTAGTCCGATTCTCGTTCTGTATAGTTCCAAAGAAATATCTTGGATTTTTTTTTCTTTTGGTAAATCTAAATACATATTTAAACACCCTTGAAATCGCGTTTTTATTAGAATACTTTTTTTTGTTAATCAGTGTCATTACAGATGTTTCAGATTTGATGGATTTGTCCAACACAGAGGCGCGTTAATAATTTTTACCGAATACTTGAGAATGTTAATAATACTATTAACCTACCTATTACTAGCTTGTTATAAATTTGAATTATTTGTCAGAAATAATGTTATAACAATAAATGTTGAATTTTGATGAAGGCTTTTATTTTTTACCTTTTGAACTTAATAATTATATATTTGATTTAAGAGTGATATTTTGCCAAAAAGAATTTTTATTACGGTTATATAAAATAAATAATTGCTTCTATACTGATAACTTTTAAATTTATCTTAGATAATGAGCGACCACGAAAATAATAGAAAAAAAGTTTGTGCTGCCTGCGGAGTGAAAATTTCAAAATGTAAAGAAGTCCATTTTAGGATAACTAAAAAATTTATTTATTTATTTATTTTATTTTGTTTAGACATAATATGCTATATGCTTAAGCTTTAATTATCATGTATTAGAAAAAAAAACAAGCAGCCGTTTTTAAATTCATAAGCATATAAATCTAATTCCTTTAATTTTTACTTATTTTTTATACAGAAAATGAAAGAAGGTAGTTCAGAATTTGATAAAAAAAAACGTGTATATTGTAAAAAACTTTTGATCTGAGGTAAATTGTTGATGAGTTTTTAATTTAATTTAAAAACCATCGTTCAATACTTCACACTGTGAAGTCTATAATAATAAATGTTTTTGTCTGGGCAAAATATAGAAAATAACTTTAGGAACGTCTATTTACACATCTGACAATTACTTTTCAAAGTGAAAGATATATTATGAACACTATGTAACAAAATAATTAATTTTTTAATTTAAACACGTTTATAATAAAATTTTAAAAATTTTCACAAAAATGTTAGACGAGATGTTCCTTTATAATAATACAGAACGAGAATCGGACAATAATTTAGGCTAAGAAAGTTATTTTATTGTCTTATAGCAAAATGTCTAGGCTACATTAAAACATGCGAAAAAATAATTTTTGTGATTTTTATACGCTTTTCACTCAAAAACCGAAAAAGATAGAGAGTAACTTAAAACATATTCGGAATCAGCACGAGAATTACTACCAAAATCATGCAACATAATGTACACTTTAAGTTTGTATTGACCATGAACTCTGCAGATGGTTCTTTAACATTATTTTCCAAAAACAAGTTTTTGGGATTTGGCTGTCGGTGATTCTATAACAAGTGAACCTTCTACTACCATGTTCCATGGTCAGATTTTTTTGCCACGTTAGTTCAACCTATTGATCATTCAAGGGTACCGTGAACTGACATGTTCTATGCTACTGGCCTTAAAGAATAAATAAATATCTTATCTTATCTTATCTAATACTTGAACGGTCCCTAATTGTCGCAGTCGGAGGCTAATCCTAAATATCATAATAATGATACAAATCTTTAAATTTAAGTATGTGCCTCGGAAAATACGATTTTTTCCTTAAAATGCCCTCCAAAGGTAAGTACAATATAATTTTTAAATTAAATATTTTTATGAAAATTAGTACAGCTGTAACGCCATAGGTACCTAATTATAATTATCACGGTGATAATTATAATAAGGTACCAATTAACCAATACAAATAAATTATGATTATTATTAGGGCTTTGTAATATACCGAGTGTCCCAGCTAAGAGAGATTAATCATTTTTTGGCGTTATATTTGTTCGATTTTCATTTTTTACTATTTTTAATATTTTTATTTTAACACTTTTATAATTTATTATTCCATCAATCTATTTTCTAATCATCGTACAGAGTGATATTGGTAGACTGACAGTTTCGGGCTATATTCCTTTTACGAGTAAAGTCTAAAAACGTTTTCTTAATCAGCGTGCAGAGTTGACTCTTGGTACTGAAGAGGGCCAGCAGCCCGAAACTGTCAGTCTACCAATATCACTCTGTACGATGATTAGAAAATAGATTGATGGAATAATAAATTAATATTTTTATAATTTTGTTTAAAATTAAAAATTTCTGTCCTTACTTTTATAATTTGTTACAAATCAAATATATTTAAACTTTAAAATTCCGCGCTTCATTTTGTGACATTTTTACATTTTGCTGCGCAACCGCAGAGCAGACAGTTCAGTATAGAATTCAAAAACATGGAAACGTGTTAAAATCGCTCCGCTTAAAAATAGTTCGTTTTTTGATATAATCTCCGCTATTTGTTATTATTTTCTAAACATTTTGTGCATCGTGAGACACCAGACTGGAAACCACATCAAGGGTACCCTTGGATCAAGAAAAACTGAAGAAAAGGTCAATGCTATTTTTTTGTAACGAACATATTCTATTCGTGATTTTATTGTGAAAAATAGATTTAATAGAGCTGTTCCGAGTGCTCCATTTGGTCCTTCCGGATTTATCCGTGATCTAGCATCTTCTATTCTAGAAATTTGTCTATTTTTTCCAAAAATCGAACAATATTCGCGCCGATCCCAGTAGGGCTGACGGCATTGGTCACGGATTTGTCTGATTATTTTTTTATGTGTAGTCACATTATTCAAAAACGTCCCATTTCGAAAATATGATTTTGTTAAATTTTCATAAAATGTTTTAAATTTGTCAAAAATTTGACATTGATGTGCAATACCTCAAAAACTATTCACAGTTTTTGAGTTAATGCACGTCAATGTCACATTCTCGAGAAATTTAAAAAATTTTAAAAAATTAAAAAAAATCATATTTTGGATAAAATCCCGTGGAAGTTTTTCTCTAACATCGGTGGGCTACACATAAAAAAATAATCAGCGAAATCCGTGACCCAAGCCCTAAGCCCTGCCTGAATCGGCGCGGATATCATCTACTATACAGAGCGGTCCAAAAGTCACTCTTAACTTTTGAACCAGTTGAGATATCGACTTCAAATTTGGAACTTTTAAATAAGACAACTTAAACTATCTTTTAGCATATATTTAATACTTTCAGCTCTTAAAATGTGGGCAGGGGGCATGGGGGTAATTTTTTTTAAATGGAAAGGGGGGTCGTGTAATACATCATTTTAAAGCTTATAAAATTCTCCATTTAACTCTATATTTTTAAATAAATAAAAAAAATTTTTGGGTTTAAAATGGGGTTGAAAATGGGCATTAATGTCAAAATTCCTCTAAAAAAACAAATAATTTTTTAAAAATGCCTAATTTCATCATAAAAAAATGTTAATTATACTTTTAAACTATTTTAGTTGACATAAATAAAATTAAAAAAAAAAAACTTAAAAAATCGAATGTTTTAGCACAAAAAATTGAAATATCAAAACCTTAAAAAACATTTTTAAAAAATTTAAAAAGATTAGTTTAAATAGAGAATTTTATAAGCTTTAAGCATTTAAAAAAATGTCCCCCCATGCCCCCCCTGCCCACATTTTAAGAGCTGAAAATATCAAATATATGCTAAAAGATAGTATAACTTGTCTTATTTAAGAGTCGATATCTCAACTCGTTCAAAAGTTAAAAAGGGGGGGGGGGTGACTTTTGGACCGCACTGTATATAGTTACTATAGTCGCTATAGCGACTGAACAGTACTGTTCAGTTTACGTCTTGGTTTACGTAATTCCAGAAAAAGACATAAAGTCCGCAACCTTTAATCAATATATAAAATTTAAAACTTTTTTTAGAGTTAGAAAACAATATGTCCTATCTACAAATTAAATGTTTTGAGATATTGCCAGTTTTATTGTTTTTGTTTGCACTTTATGAAAACATGTTTAATAAATATTCGGTTCTCTTTTATTTTAAATAAAAAATACGTGATATCCTTTGAAAAAAATATATTTTTTTTCTTCAAGCGTACTAAAATGTTCATATTTTATAACTGAACACACAAGTTAGATCTATTTTTTTGCTGTAAAAAAATGAGTTAATTGTTGTACGCCGTACAAAAAAGTTAGTTAGCAAAACCACCACTGGCGGCAGCACTCTTTGACTTTGATGACAGCCATACTTCAAACTTGTTTGTTTATTATGTAAACAGGTGGTTGACTCGAGATTCTGTGCAAAAACCTTGTGTGAAATTGATTAAAAAAGATTGAAGAAGAATATATGGTTTATACACCTACAAATCTCTCCGACGCACATAGGAGTATTTGACGATTTTAGCTGGCCAAAATTATTTATGTCTTTTTATTGGCGGAAAACCTTACCATATGGCAAGAAATTGTAAAATATATGCATTTTGTACAAACCCAAGCCAATGGCGTTCAATATAGGGGAAAGATGGGTACTTTAAGGATTACATTTTTTTCATTCAATAGGAGTTGAGGAAATAAAAATTATATTATTTTTCAAACTTTATTATGGTAAATAACATATATATATATTTTGATATTTAATTAGATTCTACTTTGTCATTGTCAGAATATTCTTCATTTTCACTGTTTTCAGTGTCGGAATCTTGGACTTCTCCAGGAAGCAGCATTTCCACAGCTTCTTTTGAAAAAGGCTTTGTAAGTTTGTGTTTCTTTTTCCCAAGGCTGGACAACAGAGGGTCGGATGTTAACAATAACCTATTGATGATATCTTGGTTACAATCTTTTCTAGAAAATTTTCTAGCATAGCTAAGTCTGTACTCCCGGAAATGTTTGTTTCTGGCTTCGGCAGCCTCTTCTGACAATTGTCCAATTGGCAAAAGCGCATTCTCTACTATATCAGGACCTAAAACTTTATGCAGAGTTGGAGTCATTGGACACCAGGGGTATAGTTCAACATAAAGTTTTGCCGTATCCAAAGTATACTGTCTGAACTTTTCTACATCAATCTTGTGGCCACTGGAAATTACTTGTAGGATAATTTTTATTCTAGCAATCAAACTTACGTCAACTCCAGTGATAGCTGCAGATGTTTCCGGGTCGTTGAAGAATCTCCTGCTTGTGTTGCCGTTATTGGTGTTCCCAAATCCAGCCTTAGGTATGTCGACAAGAATGCCCATTTCGCTCTTGAATTCATCTTGAATTTTCTTCTTTCTATCTGAGATGAGTCTCTTCTCATCTTCATTTAGCTTTTTCTGCCATTTTTTCAAAGGCAATTTATATGATAGGTGAAGGAGACTTTCAAAACACCGTATTCTAGCATGCAGAATTGACAGTCCAAATTTGTAGGTGCTTTGCTTGTCAACACATTCTCTGTCCAAATCATTAAATTGCTTCGATGTTGCTCCACAAATATAACATCGCATTGTCGATGTAGTGGTGGTTGCTGCGTTACAGACTTTTCCATCCACCATGGTTAACATCATTACATGTTCTACTGCTATATCTTGAAGTTTAGTTGGTTTTAGATCTGAAATTTTGTTTTCCATGTAAGCAATTTCTTCAGCTATTACATCAGCAGTTTCTTTTATAAACCTAATTCGAATTGGCCTGCAAAACCTTGGAGATGATGGTGTAGAGTTTTGCCAGATAACCTTTTTATTTACTCCACAAGTTAGCTGTAGTGGAACCATTGAGCATTGAAATATACTGGCATCAGAAAGAGTGTCATCCTCAAACTTTTGATTAAACTGTGTCTGCTGGGAGCCATCACAACCCCATTTCGTATATAGTTTCATATTTTTACGCTCACTTTCCGTTAAAGTCTTGATAACTTCTTCTAAAAACAATAGCAATCTTTCGGCAGTATGGTTTAACAGACTTTGTAAGTCTACTTCAGCTAAACTTTCTGTGACTGTGAACGAATCAGAATCAGGATAGCATGTTTTTTTTTCTTTAGCCAAAATACTGTAGCAGGGCCATTTCTTCTCATCGCTTGTACGAACGATTTCATATTGAGATTTTGTTAGACCTGCGTCAGCAAATATTGAAAGAGCCTGTAACGGTGTCAATGATTTTTTTGTAGGTTCAAGGCTGCTGCGGTAGGCTTTTTTATACTTTCCCGCTCTTTTAGGAGATAATTGAAGATCTTTCAGGACGGTTGCAGCACTTCTTTTGCCACTTGTTGTTAAACAAGTTTCAGCTGCAAAAACAATAGCTTCTGGTTCCACATCTTTCCTGAGCTGTTCTGTTTTTCTCCTCTTTGATCGTTCACTTGAATCGACAAAACTTTTTCTTGGTCGTCCTGCTGATGATGGAGTGGATAGGGTGGCCGGTATCGGTATTTGGAAACTCCCTTGCAGCCAAGTGCCGTGCTTCTTAATAAATTTTTCATGAGTTCTTGATGAAGACGACCACATATTTCTAAGAGCAGCTTTCAACCTCGACATTTGACGCTTGTATACTTGTTTCAGTTCTTCGGTGTATTGATTTCTTGATAACAAATGTTGATCGGCTAAGTCCATTTTTTCGTCGAAATTCGGAGCCTGCTGCTGCTGAATACTGTTGTAGAAGTCCAAACGAGAGATTGTTTGCATTCCTGATGACCCAGCTAGAAAAAAGAAATTTAGTTGAAAAATCCACCTTTGGACCTTGATGTATTTAGAACATGATTGGAATTTAGGTGGCAGTAATGGGCAGGTGAAATTAAGATTTTTAAATAGCTAGTGGTATAAGCTCACAGAAAAACTCAAAAAAATAACTGGGTCTCAATAGGCACTGTAACTTTTTCACTTTTAAAGTCAAAATTTAGTTTAAAATTCGTTAAAAAAATGCTAAGTTTCATGGGACATAACTTCTGTGGTGATTAATATTTCAAAACGGTAGTAAGAGTAAATAATGTACATACCTGTCATAGATTCATCCATGGTATAACACTATAAAACTTCTGTTGTAAACAATTGTACACAGCTTCAAAGAACACCACTAAAATCGTTCGTGAATAAAATGAACCACACAGTTATAAATCAGATATTTAACTAACCTGTATAGTTCAAAATTCTGCTTTTATAACCAAATCATTAATTGCTCATTAAGCGACCATTATCGAGGATTAATAAGGGTAGGTAATTAAGGGGGTACGGCCACTTCTAAGAATTCGAATTTTGGCCAGCTAAAATCATTAAATACTCCTTAGTGCGACGTTGCAAATGCTACATTACACAAGTTACCATCGAAATCTAGAAAAGTGTATTATTTAGCCTACGAAAAAAAATTAAAATGACCTAAGGAAGGTTTAAGGTTATTTCGAAAGGGTTTTATTGGCCTATTTTAATAAAAAAAAAACATACTTTATTACTGAATAAATTAAATTAAAAAATTAATATTTTAAAAAAATATATAGGATGCTTGAAGAAAAAATAGTATGTTTCACTCAGAGGAAAAGTGCTTTTTTTACTCGTCTGTGGTTTCCAGACTCCGCTTCGCATCGTCCGTAAATTCTACAGACTAGTAAAAAAAAGCTTCACTTTTTCTCTTAGTCAAACAATTTACTATTAGTTGTCAGTAAAATATTGCCATACTGCATTTGTTCTATCTAAGAAAGTTAGGACAAAATGATCTAAAAAGTCCAATCAAATTACTAAGATCTTTAAGTTGATCCTAGTCCTGACTTATTCGTTTAGTAAAGAATTGTCAGGATTATTTTATTTAGAAAACATTGAAAATTTTCCAAGTAGGACAAACATCTTAGGCAAATTTTTAGGATTTGGGTTTTAGATAGGGCATTTCTTTTTAGTATGCACATAGGGCTAGTGTAAAGCAATACAATGTTGTGCTTATCTCAAAAAGTGAATTTTTGCAGATAGGACAACTTGTCTTAGCAGGGTAGTATAGCCTCAGCATTAAATTGACGTCCCAGGGACGTACAATTTTGATCACGTCAAGATTTGACCAAAAACTGACGTCTTGTCGGCGTCTGACATGCGTCGTATGGATGACGTCTCAAATATGACCTAAAACTGACGTCGATAGTACTGCCCTTCTTAGTTAAAACGTCCTAACTAACAATTTTGTCATTTACTGCTTGTCTGCATATACCGGTTGTTCTATGCCATATTTATCTATTCTTCAGGGTTCCCACCAGTCAGGGAAACCAGGGAAGTCAGGGAAAAGTCAGGGAAATTGAAATTAAAACCTGTAAGTCAGGGAATTTGGCATTTATTCGAAAAATTTAGGGAAAATAGTAATGTTAGTTAGGACGTTTTAACTAAGGAGGGCAGAGTACGTCGGGGACGTCATCTGGTTTCCTGGGTACAAACTAGGTCGTAGGGAAAAACTATTTTTTAGAGGCACCCTTAGAAGGGCCGTAGCTCTCTTAGGGCCCGTTTCCGGACCAACCTTTATAGGAACTTTTTTCATATTTTTGGATGTAGAATCACCTCTAAAATGTTTTCCGTGAGTTCTGAACCACCCTGTGTTTATAAAATATCTAAAAAATTTTTTTTGCACGACCAAGACTAAATAGGGACACTAGATCTAAGACCAAAACCTAATTTTACGCTTTCATTTTCGGGACTAAACTAGCCGTTTTTCTTCCTAGGGAATAAAAATCACGGCAACCTTGATAATATTAAAATATTATACTTACTATGTGCTTTGCTGGTTCAAAAATTAGGTTTGGTGGTGTTTTGTAATAAATTAGCGATTCAAACCAATTTATTTGATTTTAACAAAGAAAACCTTAAAAAATAACATTATTTAAATTACTTAAAATTTATAGTCTTCGTCCATTTTTTTGAACTGACGTTTGTGTCAACCGTATTAAAAAAAATAGCGATAGCCATGAAACTGACTTTTCGCAATTTACAGGCATCTTGATTCAATTACGAAAATAAAACAACCGATTTTAGACGCGTTGTTTTTTAATTTTATCTACTTACCTAAATTATGTTTGGTCCTGCAAAAAATAGTGTATATACCTCAGGACTAAACTTGGCTGTTTTAGTCCCTTGCATTTCTGTTTCCCTCGCTCGCTACGCTCGCTCAGGAAACACTAATGCACCGGGACTAAAACAGCCAGTTTAGTCCCTTGGTATATAAATAACTATTTACCTAAGGAAACAATTTTGAGGGGTGGGACGTAAACAATTCCTAGGTGGTGGACACCCCACTACTTACTAAAATAAAACTAGATAATATAGTTAAATTTTATTTTATTATTAAATTAAATTTTTATTTACCAAATATTGATTTTTATAACACTATGTAACACGGTTTCTTGCCCTGATCACAGTCATACGTTTTTTAACTAATTTTCGGTCGCTGAAACCGAATCTGGCCTCAGAATGTTTCTACTACCTTAGGTTTCTGAGAAAAATGGGACAACAATGGTAAAACATCATTATTTTAGCCCTCTTTTGTTATGTGAGATAAAATATTCTGAGGACAAATTTGGATTCGGCGACTCAATATTAGTTAAAAAATACCCAACTTAGATTGTGGAAACTTTAAATTATACCTTCGTGATATAGTGCCATTTAAGGTTTTATTAAGTGCTTACTACGCTTTGTTTATGTCTCACCTAAGGTACGGGTTAACCATTTGGGGCTTTAGTTGTCACGCGGGTCGTATTTTTGGTCTTCAAAGGCGTGCATTGAGAATCATAACTGGAAGCAGGTATCGTGATGATGTTAGGGACAAATTTAAATCCCTAAACATACTAACGATGCCTTTTTTACTGGTCTATGAGTCAATATGTGACACTAGAGCTAGACTTTCTCACTACACGACGCGTGCCAATGACGGCCCTACTACACGTAATAGAGATAAAATTAAACTTCCGTTTTTAAGACTGCATTCTAGTAGACATTGCTTTAATTATTTTGGTCCCTCTTTCTACAACAGTTTACCCATTGAAATAACTCAATTGAGTGACAATACGTTCAAAAAAAGGCTGAAATATTACCTTTTGGTTCATGCATTTTATTCCACGGACGAATTCACTAATTCTCTTAGAAATGTTAATATAAACGAATTCTAATTTTTGTGATATCTGTGTTTGATATGTTGTTATTTATTTTATTATGTTTAGTTATTTAGTTACATTTTCAAATACCATCCTGATACTAGGATACTAGGGAAAAAATATAAAAAAATGATCCTATGACACAACCAAGTATGGGTGGGGGGTGAGGGGGTGAGAAGAGGGGTGCATAAGGTGACAGGCCTAGTGCCACGTACTCATACTAAAAAACGCCAAAAATCATCACACATCACTAAAAATATGTTACGTAATACAGTCCTTAAGTAAGTGATATTTTTATGAGGTAAAACAAAAAAAAAACAAAAAAAAAGCAAGCAGGCATAATTGCCTGAACTAAAATTTAAAAAATTAGACGTGCTGGATTTTTTTTAAGGTCAAATTCGGATTCTGCGCCTTTAAATTGATAAGAAAAATATAATATTTGCGCTCGGGAAAAAAGTTTACACTGTTTTCTTTAATTATTGCTTTTTAAAATATTTACTTTTTACGAACAAATTAAGCAAAATAAAAAAAATATTTCTATAAATATTTTTGTAGAGAATTTTATAATCTATATTTTTTTTTATACAAATTTGATAGCAATTCAGTAAACTCTGCACTTTAATTTTAAGCTTCTTATTTTTTTCGCATACTTACTTTGACAGCAGGTCCTTCACATATTTTTAAATTCCTCGTATTTTTTTAATATACCCTAAAATTTTCAAAATCCTACTCTTTCTCTTAAAGATTTTGAAGAAAAACGTCGTTATTTCCCGGTCTTATATCTCAAAAATGTGAGGTGCTGGAGTTTTTCTAAAGTCGTATTCTGATTCTACGCCCTCGAATTAGTAAGAAAAATTTAGTTTCCAACCGGAGCAAAAAAAATTTGCGATTTGTTGCCTAGTGTTATTATTGATTGATTATAAAGAGACAAGATGAGGGTTCGTAACACACTTTAATAAAAATAATATCATTATTGTTATTATTTAAATTAAAAAAATACATTTTATACTAAAACTATATAAATATACAATGCGTGTCTAAAGGCAATCCCTCCCTCTTTAACATTTAAACGGCTTAAGATTTCAACTATAAATTTGGAGCACTTAATTCACAGAACCCAAATATTTTTTTGCTATATGTTTAATATCATTAGGTACACAATGGAGGCAGGGGGGCAAAGGAGAATATTTTTTAAAATTAAAAGAAGGCCGTATGTAAAGATTATTAAATTTTCTTTTTGACCATATAATTTTTAATAACGAAAAATAAGGACAGATATTTTTAATTTTAAACAATATATAAAAATATTAATTTATTATTCCATCAATCTATTTTCTAATCATCGTACAGAGTAATATTGGTAGACTGACAGTTTCGGGCTGCTGGCCCTCTTCAGTACCAAGAGTCAACTCTTATTATTTAATTTAAAAAAATATATAGTTTTCTCTCTCTTATTAAAAAATGTAGACTTGTGCGCCATCTATTGTTAGATGTAGACAACTACTCATACCTCTCATAGTCTGGAGACTTTGAATGGTAGCAAGTTGTCAGTCTACCAATATCACGATGATTAGAAAATAGACCGATGGAATAATAAAAGAAAAATATTTTTAAGTTGTTAAACTTTTATTTTTGTTAAAAAAATTAGATTTTTTTTATTATTTTCAATTATATCATTCAAAATTAGTTTAAAAGTATATTCCACGTTTATTTTTTATGAAATTGATCATTAAATAAACGTTTTTTTGAGTTTTTTAAAGAAATTTTGATAAATATACCCATTTTTAACACTTGAATGAAAAATGAAAAAAAAAATGTATGGTAGAAGGTAGATTTATCTTAGCTTTAAATTTATGCATCGCACGACACCCCTTTATATTAAAAAAAATTAAATTAAAAAATTAATCATATCAAATCATATTTGGGTTATGTTATTGGCGAGTTCCAAATTTCAAGTTGATATCTTAAGCCGTTCAAAAGTTGAAGGGGGAGGGACTTTTAAGACGCACGGTAGATAAAAATAACATTTTACTTAACCCTATACTGCACATAATTTAATTTTGAAACGAAAGAAAATTATGATATGTCTTCTGACTTGCATAATTCATAAAAAATATTGATTTTTTTTCCTTTTATCTCAAAAACTTTGTTACATTTTTGTGCAAACCCATATATGAAGAACAAAAATGAATACAAAACTAAAAAATATCTACTTGCTCACAAATGTGTGGTAATTAACAATGAAAACTAGGTACCCATGAAGTTTGTATTTTGGTTATTCTCCCTGCTAAGACAAGTTGTCCTATCTGCAAAAATTCACTTTTTGTAATAAGCTTTACACTAGCCCCATGTGCCTACTAAAAAGAAATGTCCTATCTTAAACTAAAAAGTCCAAACCCAAAAATAGCCAAAATAGCCTAAGATGTTTGTTCTATTTGGAAAATTTTTAATGGTTTCTAAATAAAATTGTCCTAACTAGTCTTTACTAGACGAATAATTCAGGACTAGGACTAACTCTACAGATCTTAGTAATTTGATTGGACTTTTCAGATCATTTTGTCCTAACTTTCTCAGATAGAACATTTAGTAGCATTTAGTATGAAAATTTATTTTTCTGACAAAAAAAAGATTATTTTTTTTATTAAAGAATATAATGTATTTTTGATTTTAAATAAAGCAGAACCCAACGCCATATTTATTTAAACATGTTTTTAAAAAGTTTAAACAAAAACAATAAAACTGGCCATATCTAATTTGCAGATAGGATAACTTAGAAGGGCAGAATTATGCCAGTGTCTGCCAGTGTTCCCAAATGGGTACAAGGTGCAATAAAGGGTTTTACATTGTTAGACTAATAAAAACGCAAAATATATATTTTAACCTACAAACTACTATAGGGGAGAGTGGGTATGGTTCGACCAGTGGGAGGATTCAACCATTTGATTTCATTTAAAAACTATTTAAATTTTGCGTACTTCCAGTAGTGCCAACTAATAAGTTTAGTGACTATAGTGCCTAGTTAAAGTTTGGTCAAATTCGGAAAGGTCTAAGAAAAAATACGAAAAAATCAATTTTTTGTTTTGGTTCTAGATTTTTTTATTGATATTTTTCTAGTGGTAAAATCTATTCAAAATCGGTTTTATATGATTAAACAAGTGTTTTATTGGCTTCATTTTCATGCACTGAACCTAATAATAATTCGTTTATTTTATTTTACCGGGTATCATCATATTATTTAAAATATGAGCATATAGGGATGATTCGACCACTGGATGGAACATTCAAAAAATTAAAATAATATTAAAAATCCAATCCATTTTTTAGTTATCCAATATACTTTTAATATTGGTTCGTATTTTCAGATTACTTGCTACTTACTAGGTAGTTTTGTATTGTTTTTTTATATTAGTTAAATAGTTTCTGGTTCCTTTTAGTCTAATATTATTTGTTCATGTTCTAGTTATTTTTAATAAAACATTAATAATTTTTGGTTCATTTTAATGTGGGTTCTATATTTTTATAAGTATATTAGAACTATATTATAAAGTTTTAATAATAAATTTTAAATATTTTAATAAAATTTATAATTTTATTTACTCTGGTTTAATCATCCCCACCATCTGGTTGAAACCTCCCACCCTAGAGGGATGTTTCAACCAAATGTAACTATTTTTATTTTAATTTATAACACTAATTATTCTTTATATTAATACAACTTGTACTATATTATTTAATAGAAAACATATTAAACTATAGATTAGTATAAAAAAATAAATTAAAATAATTTATTAAATCTTTTATAAAACGATTTAAACATTAAGAGGTCGAAACATCCCCACTCTCCCCTACTTATAGTATTCAGAAATTACTGTAGAAATACGCTAATTATTTAATTGTAAATATTAGTTGATTTTTTAACAGCTGGTTTGTACGTAATGTATACACGATTAATTATCACTAAATTAAAAATTTTACCAATGAAATATAAGGTAACTCCATCCAGCGACTACGTCAACGGTGCACCGTTTAAAAAAAACACCGCTGGATGGAGTGACCCTAATGAAATAAAGATAACAAATATTTGAGAAGTGAATCTAATTTTTACCCGACTGATCAAGAAAGGAGGGTAATGTGTTTAACAGTCTATGTATGTCTGTATGTATGTACAGCACAGCATTTAGGCACTCTACAGCCTAAACGCGATATGATGCAAGAGACCTCCGACTGCGACGGTTACTATATAATTTGATTTCACATTATCCTTGTTTTAAAATTTTTAGTTAGGTATTTTTTTTTAAATTAAATTATTTATTTAGTAATTATACAGAGTTATTTATTTAAAGGTACTAACCATGACCGAAAAAAGTAGTACAAGAAGTTAGCAACGAACCCTACATATTTTTAATATTTTTTTAATTGACAATGTCAAAGTCAAACAATTTTGGATTTTTTTAATTTTTACTAAATTTATGGTAAATTAACGATTTATATTTGAATTTTTATCACACCTGGTGAAAAAAGTGCAGGAACGAGGTATAAAACATGGAACGATGGTAAAACAATTTTTTAAAGAATAGAATTGGAATGGTACGTGGAATTGAAGCACTTCAAAATTATTTGTAATTTGTAAACAGTCTAATAAGGTATAAAACACCTTTGTATGTAAGGTCCCAGAATGACTAAAAACAAATAAATAAATAAATAAATAAATAAGGTTATGTCATGCTTGACAGTAATTTTGACGCTAAGAAAAAGTAAGGCTATCTTGTCTTAGATATACAAAACAAAGGGTGAGTTGCTCATTATATGAAAGGGTATATTATTTGAGGTTGCTTGCCTAAACTCCGCTACGCGTCATTCAGGAAAATACAACCGAGTGCGGAAAAGGGCCTCTTTCCGCACTTGTTAGGAAAATAGCTATTCTTTCTCTACTTCTGGTTATCAGTTGCATGCAATGATGTCAATACCATTATTATTAGTTTTTGCAAAAGGCAACGTCGAATGTCAATAAATGACGGTTCTTATACATAACATTATCATACGTCTAAGGATATTAGATCATATATCCCCTCCTAGATCCGCCTTGAGTCCGCGTCAAACCGAAATGTTTTCATTGCTATATCCAGGTAGATTTCACCTTCCCGCTTCTGGTCACCACCCACCGCTATAGTAGTTTGTTAACAAATATGTTATGTGGACTACCGCGTCGTACTTGGCGAGTTTACTACCCAAATAGCGTGAGTTCGATTCTCACCGGCGCCGATTTGCCTTTTTCAGTTAATTATTAATTGAAATTTGGCGAAGGCGTAAGTGAAGCGGACACTCCCTATAAATTGGTTCGAAAGTCAATTAAAGCCGGTGGTTCCCTCAACTACTAGCCCACACAAGTCCTGGACTTAGGGGATGCTTAATTAAGTAGAATAGTACGAGGTTAAACAAAATGTAAAATATAAAATAGTGGTTTGTTTACAATTGGCTTTATATATGTTCTACATAAAAGAAATCAACATTAATGCCATATCTATGTATACAGAGCGGTCCAAAAGTCACCCCCACCCTCTTAACTTTTGAACCAGTTGAGATATCGACTTCAAATTGGGAGCTTTTAAATAAGAAAACTTAAACTATCTTTTAGCATATATTTAATACTTTCAGCTCTTAAAATAGAGAATTTTATAAGCTTTAAAATGATGTATCATGACCCCCCTTTCCATTTAAAAAATGTCCCCCTATGCCCCCCTGCCCACATTTTAAGAGCTGAAAATATCAAATATATGCTAAAAGATAGTTTAAGTTGTCTTATTTAAGAGTTCTAAATTTGAAGTCGATATCTCAACTCGTTCAAAAATTAAAAGGGGGGGGGGTGACTTTTGGACCGCACTATATATGATCTAATGGCATGATAGCCTTACTTTTTCTTTGGGTCAAAATTAGTGTCAAGCATGACATTAGGAGTCCGATTTAAATTGTTAAAATATCGAAAATATATAGGGTTTGTTGCTAACTTCTTGTTCTACTTTAATGTGGCAAGCATAAACCAAATTTTATTATGGTAACTATAACATACTAGTATGGCTTGAAGAGTGTTGTTTAAATGACGTCATAGTTAGTTGGTAAAGTAGGATACTATTATACCAAAATCTTTTTCGAGGTTAAAAAGTTTATTCAGTTGTTTATTTTGCGATATTTGTAATTGAGAACCAAAAATGAGGTCTACAAGAATAAAATTAGGCTAGTCTACAAGAATAAAATTAGGCTTGTGCTAACTCTGCAAGAACATTTTTGCATAAAGCTTATAAATTACTTACTTTTATTTAACTCATTTATTATAGGTACCTACATTATCCACGAATGATATGTGATGATTATTTAAAATTATTTCAGTTTAATCCGTTCTTGCACAAAAAAGTGCCTGGCAAAACAATCTTACAAATATTTTTATTGTCTTGCTTATCCAAAAAAATTATGCCTAACCTTCTTTTTCCTCGTCTTGTTCGAAAAAATATGATTTTGAGTGAACAGAAATATAATAGAAAAGGATAGAAATACTTACTATGTGAGCAAACCACCTAGGGTACGTGGTTACTATGAATAGTTAGTGTGACGTCATTGTTTGTTGTAGTTAAGTAATAAAATGTGTGTAGTAAGCTATTCTTCATACTAGTATGTTATAGTTACGATAATAAAATTTGATTACTGTTATATTTTCAGCAGGGTTTAACAAAAATAACAAATAAGTATATAAAAAAACATTTTTTTATTCATCCTTTTGGATGTAAGGCTTCTTGATGTACTGTTTGTAATAAAATTCCCCAAAAAGGCACATCATGAAGAAATTTTGCGGAACGAAAATGTAAGACACAAGTTTCGGATACTGGCAATCTGCGACTAACAAATACGAAAACATGATCGTAAAAAGCACAAACTGAGCCTGAAAATCAAAATATTATTATTAATTTTTTTTTCTGAAAAATATGTAAAATAAATAAGATTTTTTGAAAACTCCTCAAAAATACAATTCAAAAGCTTTTTTACTTTTGGTTCAACATATCCACAGGCTTGCATAAAAACATAGTACATAACAATGCAATGCCGTGATTGGCTTGATGTGCCACCATGTATCTTGTAAGCCAATCACGGCATCGCATTCTTATGTTTTCTGATCTTGCAAGCTTCTGGATAGGCCTTAAGTACGAAAGCATAGAAGGGCCACGCATAATTTTTTTTATTATTGCAAGTTGTGAACTTGCAATTAGTACTAATTGACAGTTGCAACTTGCAATTAGTACTAATTGACAGTTGCAACTTGCAATTAAGTTAACTGTCAGTTCACAACTTGCAATTAGTTAATTGTGCATTTTGACGTCACGACTCGCTAAAATCCGATGTCTATTTCTAAGTAATTTTAGGTAGATTTCGTTTTTCTGAATGACGAAATGGCAAAATTACTTTAACTTTGTTGTTCCTTTAACAAAAAAAAAAAACTGTTGTTTGATAAAGCAAAGGTAATTTACGGAAAAACAGGAAATTATGCAATTTTTCGCGAACTGGTGTTATATTGTACTTTAAATATTGATACAAGAAAAGTAAATAATAAATTTACAAAAATTAAAAATAAAAACGTCGTTTAATATTTTTGTGGGTACTTTAATTTAATTAAATGAGGTTAGCCTTCTTCATTTTGCGTATTCTTATAGGCCCATAAGAGGTCTTTACTTTTTTTTCTTTTAGGTTGGCAACAGACAAAAGTCTATCGCTTGACGTTTGTCGTGCAATTGTGAACGTCGGTTTAAAGTTTAATTTTCTACAAAATTTTGTGTTTAGGTTATGTTTTGCCGTGTTAAAATTGTGGCTTGGTTACTTGCAGTGGAAAAGAGAAGAAATGACTATAAAATATACCAAAATAATATTCGTTCCTAGAATTTTAAACATGGCGAAAACTGTAATGCCAATTCGAAACAAAAATCCCTAAATCAATCATAAATTTAAATGTAAGTTTTTTAAAATTTTAGAGCAAAATAGAAAAAATTGTATAAAGCACTCGTTTCATAACACGTTTTTAGCGCACTAGTAATTTAGAAAACTCACCGCAAGCGGCTCGTTTTCTAATTTTGTACTCGTGCGATAAAAACGTATGTTATGAAACTAGTACTTTAATATACTATTTTCTATTTTGCTACTCTTATAAGCTCATAATCACACGCATTTTGCGTGTTCTTATAGGTCCATAAGAGGTCTGTACTTTTTGTTCTTTTGGGTTGGCAACAGACCTGGCCTATCGCTTTACGTTTTCTGTGCAAAGGTCAATGTTGAACATGGTGTAAACTGTAATGCCAATTCAAAACAAAAATCCCTAAATCAATCATAAATTTAAATGTAAGTTTTTTAAAATTTTAGAGCAAAATAGAAAAAATTGTATAAAGCACTCGTTTCATAACACGTTTTTAGCGCACTAGTACAAGTTTAGAAAACGAGACGTTTGCGGGGCTAAAAACGTATGTTATGAAACTAGTACTTTAATATACTATTAATGCTTAAAAGCATTATAATTTTTTGACATTTGAAGATTTTTTTTTTATTTTACCAATTGAAGCTGAGTAAGATGTTTCTTCCACCATACGCTTTTCTTATACGAAGAGTCCCAAGATGTCAGTAGGAAATAAATGTACATAACGCAGTGCACAAAAGCGTTAACTAGTCCAATGTAAATTCCACTTCCTCCTCCCAAAAATTTGACAGCTATCCATACCACCATTGCCATACAAAAATGATGGTAAATGTGGAGGAATGTAGCTTGTGCTTCTTTTTTGCGTAAAATCATAAATACCTAAAAAAATATAGTTTAAGGTTAAACACCCTGTAAAAACGGTCCTGCCAAATCCTATGGGATTTTAATAAGATTAAATGGGCTTTGGACTTTTTTGCGAAGTTGATGGGACCGAGAATGGTATTTTCGTTTGGACTTTTTGTAGAAATTATTCAAAGTGACGAAAACTCTACCAAAGTTTATAGTCCACCCTAGTAGAAATTTAACGTTAGAATAACGTTTTTCTAATGTTATAAAACTGTATAAAAGTACGTTATAAAATATGTGCAAAGGTCCCGATTTTTAACGTTACAATCAAACGTTAGTTACAAACGTTAATCTAACTTTAGATTTTTAAGTTAGAAATACGTTATAAGTACGTTTAATTTCTAACTTTCAAAGGGGCGTTGAAGGCCAACTACCTGCATCATAAAATGGCAGCTGGAGACAAATTTATTCATATAAATAAATCTTAATATGTTTTAGTAATAATATTTTTAAACATAATTTCGTTATATTTATTTATAAAATAGTCATCTTTTTAGGTGGCATATGCTGTTATACTTCGATAAAAAACTCAGAAAAACTTTATATTTAGTTATTTAATATTTATTTATACATTCAAAATCTTAAAATATTTTTTCAATTCTAGTACAGTGTTGCCAGACTTACTATAATTTCTACTTTTGGGGGATAATATTTTTTTAAACTTTTTAATAATTAATAATTGCATTGTGCAAAAATTATCAGATTCATTTTGATCTGATTGGTCAAGAAACTAAAAATGCAAGGTTTTGATTGGCCTATATATTGTTTGTGAAATAATCACTATAATATTGCCAGAGCATTACTTAGACTAGGGTGTATTTATTGTAAGGTTATGTTTATATAAAATGGCGGTAAATTACCCCGAAATCCTAAAATTCTATACATTTTAAAAACTTTTCCGTGTCCCGTTTTCGAGGGGGACCGGCGTCAATAGTTTTTGTTTGTTTATAAAAAACAGTTTATAGTTTATTATGCTAAACAGTTTATACTTTATTTATACTTCAAATTCGTAAAAAATTCCGCCTGCTTTCTTTGTTTTTTTCTTATTTAAGGGTTATAAAACTTTTATATATAAAAATTGTAAAATTTTTCGCCTGTGCACAGCTGTGGCGCTAGAGCACTCTTGCATTTAAGTGACACTTTAAACTCTTACACTGTTAAAATTAAAATAGACTATGACATTTGTAAAAATTTTCGCCTGTGGCGCTAGAACTTTCTTGCATTTAAATCTATACCACTGTTTTCAAATTCAAATCACAATTGTAAAATTTTTCGCCGACGGTGACAATTCTTTCTTATTTTTTTTTTCATTAATATTTTTAAAACTTGTGTTTTACTAGATTAGATTAAAAAACGTCAAAAAATAACAGTTTAAAAATAATTTGCAAAAATTTTCGCCTGCGGCGTCATATTTTATTATTTTTAAGATTTAGAAAAACAGTGTGTTCCCCTACCTGAAAAAAATCCTGGATACACCCTTGGTTCCTAATTCAAACTTTTAATAATTTTTTGTTTTATTTACGATTTTAAGTAAGTTTTTTTTATTTTTTTTGTTTTTTTTTTCAATATTACACATAAAGCAATTATAAATTTAGATCCTTAATAATTATAAAGGGAGCGTTCAAGTATTACGTAACGCAAAATTTGGCCATTTTTGACCCCCACCCCCCACCCGGCGTAACATTTTCGAGACCAAAGAATAATTTTTAAAGCTGTAGTGCCTTTTAAAGCAAAATTTGTTACATCTGACCCCGACCTCCCCTATGTATTAACTCTCCATAACCGCACTTACTTCATTTTTCCAAAAGTGTCACTTGGATACTCACCCCTTGGATTCTAAGTTAGAATTTCTAACCCCATCATATAAAATATGTTTTTTTTTTTTAATTTTTAATATTTGAAGACTTTAGAGTAAAAAGGGGGAAAATGGAAAAAAAGTAAACAAAATTATTTTATTGTGTATTTCAACTTCAAATGATTAGCAAGACATAAAAAAATGTTTTTTAATTTTTTAATATTTTTCATTGAAAATTTTATAATTATTATTAAAATATTCGTTGATGTTTTTTTGGGAAGAGGGTTGAAATTAATAATACTCAAACTATTTCCTTAAGGATTTAAGGAAATAGTTTGAGTATTATTAATTTCAACCCTCTTCCCAAAAAAACATCAACGAATAGAAAAAACCGGGGTAAAAAACACTAAGATATTATTAAAATATTAAAAAATTAAAACACATATTTATTGTCTTACTAATCATTTAAGGTTGAAATATTCAATAAAATAATTTTGGTTACTTTTTTCCAGTTTTTTTTTCCTTTTACTCTAAATATTTCAATGGAAAATATTAAAAAAACATATTTTTTATGGCCAACTTTCGTTTGCAGGATATCTGATATCAACTTATCATTCCATCAATCTATTTTATAATCATCATACAGAGTGATATTGGTAGACTGACAGTTTCGGGCTGCTAGCCCTCTTCAGTACCAAGAGTCAACTCTGCACTCTGATTAAGAAAACGTTGTTAGACTTTATACGCAAAAGGAATATATTCATTAGATTGATGTAGACTTGTGCGCCATCTGTTGCTAGATATATACAACTACTTATACCCCTCCTAGTCTGGAGATTTTGAGTGGTAGCAAGCTGAAGACTTTTGTGTCTCAAGCACATAGTACCGCTAATGTGTGGTTAGACGTAGAAATAGTAATTAAAATTTTCTGTCCTGTCGCTGGGTGTCCACATTTTATGTATTAAAATCTCAAACAAAATCAATATAACTTTTGAACTACTGAAGATATATCAACAAAAATTAATAGTGTAGGCTAAGCGCATGCTAAAAAATTATAAAAGCGTTCAAAAATAATAGCGACATTGACATTAAATAATTAAAAATTTTATCTTAGAAAAACACCTTTATCCAACACCTTCACAGCACTATTTTAAATGTCAAAAGTGAGTTTTTTTCCACTAGTGACTAAAAAATCTTTCACCCACTCTTTTGCGTACAGCTTTTGATCTCACCCAAAATTAGTTACATACCCTATTTATTAAGTATTTTAACTATTCTATAAATAGAAGCACGTTAACTAAACCATAAAAATTAAAGAAAACCCCAAATTATTCTTTAGTTTTTGAATAAAATACTGTTTTTATTAAAAATTCTGTCATAACCGCGTCCATTTTGACGTTTGTAAGAAATGTAAAACTAGCAATTGTTTATTTTTAATAGGCATACTTAGGCCATGACTACCTATTATTCTGGTATTAAGAAAACTTAATCTTAATATTTTTGACAAAATTATAGATTTTTATTTAAAAATAAAAGGTGTTGGATAAAATTAAATTCTCAACTCGTGTATTAAGTGATTTTATCCACTTAATACACTAGTTAAGAAATAACTATTCTGTTTCTGATATACCAGATATGGCCAACTACAAAAATTTATATTTTTGTAGTAGACAAGATCCATGAAGACGGGGCTTAAAAAAATAAAGCACTAATAAAAAATAATTTTATTAAATAAATCGTAAAAAATATTTTTACTTTAATAAATTATTTACAAATATTGTAAATGTAAACTTATAAATAACTCCTAATTTTACACTATTCGTTTTTGAGGTTTGATGTTTGAGGTTTCTTGATGTATTGTCTATAATAATATTCTCCAAAAAGGCACAACATGAAGAAATTTTGAGGTATAAATACATAGGACACAATTTTTGGATATTCGCAATCAGACAAAAATAAATACGTAAACATGAAAATGAAGAATACAAACTGCACCTGAAAAAATAATTATATTAGACTTGTAGGTAATTACCATATAGGTTGCCAAACTTTGAATGTAATTTTCTGGTTTGTAATAAAACTCGAATTTTAGGTAAGAAATTTACAAATTTTACCTGAAAATAGGATTCAATACAGTCAAAAAATATTTTTGTTATATATTATCATTATTTTGCGAAAATTTATAAACATTTCAAAATTTGGCGAATGCTCCA
Source organism: Brachypterus glaber (assembly GCA_958510825.1). Taxonomy (NCBI): domain Eukaryota; kingdom Metazoa; phylum Arthropoda; class Insecta; order Coleoptera; family Kateretidae; genus Brachypterus; species Brachypterus glaber. The sequence goes on along the minus strand of OY294044.1, from coordinate 110,799,790 downwards.
GCTCTTTAGTAGGTAAATTATAAAAATAGTGTAATTAAAAAAATTAAACAACTATGCCATTGATATTTGTCATGATGATGACATCTCTTTTTTCCACTTATCGTGATAAGTGATAGGTAATAGGCGATAGGCGATAGGTGATAAGTTAAAAGTGATAAGTGATTAGTGATAAGTGATAAGTGATAAGTTATAATGGATAAGTAATAGGTGATATCACTAGTATGTGTTTTAATGAGAACTAACTACGGTAGTTATTACCAGTTGTCGGCGTAAACTCAGTTATGACCTATCAACGTTGAAAATAAACACAGAAACATAGGCTTACGGAATAATTTTGCCGAATTATGAGGGAAATTTTTATAAATGTCACTAAATCGAAACATTTGACGACTAATTTGTTACCCACAACAATATTAACTATACATATTAACTATACATACGTATTATACGTAATATATAATATATATCGGTGTTTTTCAAAGAAAAAAACGACATTCGTTTTTTATCTTTTAAGAAGACGAAAGTTTTTAATTTTTATTTGTCGATAACTTTTTTTCCCACCTTACTCGTTTAAATTGAATCATTAAAAAAAATCAAGATAAAAAGAAATAAAAATGTAAATATTTAAAACCTCGCGTCAAAGCTAGAGTCGACGAGGCGCCTATGCGAGAACTGGAAATTCGCCGACTACTGTTTATAACTACGGTACTACCTTTATAGTATTATTAATTTGAGCCATTTCGCCTCAATGACTATTTATATCGTAAAAATCTAAAACAGAAAATAAAATTAAAATGTTCTTATCAGGCGCACCTATTTCTAGATGCGCTGGTAAGGTATTGCGTTTAAAATAATACTTATCTGCTATATCTTCTTTACCTAAAAAATATTATTAGTCAATACCTTACCAAAGTTTAAAAATTTTGCCTAAATAGAGAATTTTCAATAAAATTCTTGATAAATCTTTAAAACGTATCGGTAATAAATTTAATATACGTACGGCTTTTAAAACAGATAATACTTTACGTCAAATTCTTACAAAAACTAAGCCTTTTAATGCAAATATAAATTCTAAAAACAGCGTTTATTGCATTCCCTGTCAATGCGGGAAATTTTATGTCGGTGAATCTGGTAGGCCTTTATCTGTCCGTCTGACAGAACATAAAGTTAACTGTCAAAAAAGAAAAATATTTTCTTCAAAATTAGTTGATCACTCATTTAATAATTGTCACCATTTTTTATTTGATAATACAAAAATTTTAACTAAAGAGCCTATCACAGAAATACGAAAGCTAAAAGAATCAATTTTCATAAAATTATGCAGAGATAACTGTATTAGCGAATGCTCTTCATCTTTATCTAATATTTGGACACCAATACTTAATGATGAAGTATTACGCGGTAACTTAACTTTGCCCTCTTTTCAATAAAAGTTTTTTTCCAAATTAACTTCTCTACACGTTTTCAACAAAAACGCCTTTTCCAAATTAATTTCTCTACACCTTTTTTATTGTTACAGGTGTCTTTGTTTCAATTACCTCGAAATGACATATTTTGACATTTGTCATATTTTGATTGATAAAGCCAAATATTGCACAAATTCTTTCAAAACTAATAATTTTCTTTGAAAACGGGATCAGATTAGATCCCGAAACGTTAGAAGTTAACTTTTATTCAGTTTTTCGTTCTTTTTAAATTATTTTAACGATTTATCAAGAATTTTATTAAAAATTCTTTATTTAGGCAAAATTTTTAAACTTTGGTAAGGTATTGACTAATAATATTTTTTAGGTAAAGAAGATATAGCAGATAAGTATTATTTTAAACGCAATACCTTACCAGCGCATCTAGAAATAGGTGCGCCTGATAAGAACATTTTAATTTTATTTTCTGTTTTAGATTTTTACGATATAAATAGTCATTGAGGCGAAATGGCTCAAATTAATAATACTATAAATATATATACGCCTCAAATAAATTATAGATTCTACGGTACTACCGCTAGTTGTTCATCGTGTAAACGTAGTCTATGAAAAATGTTATTACCAATTGAAGCTGAGTAAGATGTTTTTTCCACCATACACTTTGTTTATACGAAGAGTCCCAAGACGTCAGTAGGAAATACGTGTACATAACCAAATGCACAAAAGCGTTTACCAACCCCACGAAAATTCCGCTGCCTCCTCCTAAAAATTTCACAGCGATCCAGACGGCCATGGCCATGCCCCAGTGGTGGTATTTATGTAAAAATGTAGCCTGGTTGTTTCTTTTGCGCAAAATCATAAATACCTAAAAAATTATTCTAAACTACGCTGCAACTGCAATGGCGATTTCTCCCGTTAGATTAGACAGGGACAAAAGTTCTACTCAAAAAGGATAGAAGACATACATACGCCCCCACTTCCACCCAACCAAATAAATTCTGTATTTGTTCTTTGTTGAACAAATACAATATTTACTTGGCCGGGCGAAAAGTGTAACTATATTATTTTTATTAAAGAAATTATTGGCGCCATCTAAATTTTAGTAGAATTATCTTATTCTACAGATCCACATTAGCTATGTTCGTTCGTGCCGCTCAGTGCTACACTTTCCGGCCAACCAAATAAATATTGTATTTGTTGTATGAAAAACAAATACAGTATTTATTTGGTTGGCTGGAAAGTGTAGCATAAATGAGATAGAGATAGGGTAGACGTCTTTTGTTTCATAATTCTAGTTGTAGAGAGCTCCATTGTTTGCAAATTGTCATCACTTATAGTTAGTTTAAAATTAATTAGTTGAAAAGACATATTTTTGGTAATGCAAGAGAGCTATAGCCTACCATGAACTTAAAGCTCGTCCTATTGTTTGCTATTAAAAGAATATCTACTTGTTTCATACAATTTTTACACTGTTTTTAGTTTATAAAAGAAAGGACGCTAAGTGCCCAGGTAGAAATTTAACGTTAGAATAACGTTTTTCAAATGGTAGAAAACTGTATAAAAGTACGTTATAAAATATGTGCAAATGTCCCGCTTTTTAATGTTAGAATCAAACGTTAGTTACAAACGTTAATCTAACGTTAGATTTTTAAGTTAGAAATACGTTATGAGTACGTTTAATTTCTTACTTTCGGAGGGGGCGTGGCCTACTAGGAAATTTCTACCTGGATCATAAAATGGCAGCTGGGAAAAATTTATTCATTTGGACTTTTATATTTTAGCAATCATAATATTTTAAACATAATTTTGTTACATTTTTTTATAAAATAGCCATCTTTCTAGATGGCCCTAAATATTTTTCGTGTAATATCCTGTTATACTTTGATAAATACGTCTATCAGAAAAACTTTATATTTAGTTAGTTAATATTTATTTATACATTCAGAATCTTAAAATATTTGTTCAATTCTAGTACAGCGTTGCCAGACTTACTATAATTTTGACTATCCCCAAGGATATTTTTTTAAATTTATTTAGAAATAATAAATAATTATCAAACCTAGGCACGTAGCTTTCTGAAATGAATATTTTCTACTATAGCTTACATATTAATAATGGAAATTAAAAAAATATTTAAAGTTAGAATAAGGTCAGAAAAATGTTAGAATTTGGTTAGGAAACTAACGTTAGATTTATGTATTTTATAACGTTTTTTCCAAACGTTATTTTTTAAGGTTAGACTTATATATTATAAAACGTTTTTGTATAACGTTTGAGACTAAACATAAAAATGTCACTAATCTAATGTTATGTTAAGTTAGATTTATGTACTTTTCTACTAGGGTGTCTAACAGATTTTTTTTTCAGATCTGTGTAGGTTGACTTAAACAAATTAACTGCGCTTTTAATTGTATACAAGACTTTTGACCAAGATTTTAAGTTTATTTATTCCTGCAGGGTACCTGAATCCCTCAACCAGGAACCCTAACTTTTCTACTTAAACGCTAAACCTGTGAAGAGCAAAAACCAAAGTGACTCTAGAAAAAGTCACTTCTTCTATTTTTAGGCTGAATTCTGTTGTGATTTCACTTTAAACTTTTATGTAAGATCCCTTTTAGTCCTGGATCTAGATTCTTTTATGTGTCCACCTTTGTGCTGGGGCAAAATTTGTTCATAAATGCTTAGAAGTGGTAAAAGTAAGTGTAGTGGAAAACACTTACTTTGACCCCTTCTAAATATTTATAAAGAAACTAGATGAAACGTTGCAAGCATCCTGTCAAAACATCGGCACTATTGTACACTAGAGCCATCTGGTTTGCAAATTTCAAACTATGTGTTTTGTTTGATTTTAAATTCTGTATCTTTAAAACATTATATTCTAGCAAAAAACTGTATATAACATTTTTTATAGGGCTTAAAAAGAGCTTTTATTTAAAATATAATTTTTTGAAATCGGGTTATAAATATGTGAGATATGCTAAAAAAACGCCAATATCTCGAAAACAATGCGTTTTAGGAAAACGTTGTTTATAAAATTTTTTGAGCAATTTAAAATTACCTTTTATATAATTGCTAAATTAACCAAATACAATAATAATTGCCTTAATTATAAACAAAAAACGCTAAAAATAGGAGTTTTACCCTTTTTTACCCCCTTACCCCCAATCGTTTACCCCCAAAATCTAATCAGCTTTTCGGAATACGATAAGAAACAATATGCAAAAAACCGCAAGTCGATATCTCATGTAGAAATGGAGTTAGAGAGTTTACACCCAGATAGACAGACAAACAGACGGACGCAAATTTTTTTTTTACTAATTTTGACTCAGAATGGTCTAAAACGTGGAGAAATGTGAAAAAAACGTGCCGATTTAATTTTGTGCCCAGCACAAAAGTGAACCATGAGCTGAACAAAGAAGCTTCTTCTTTGTTCTTCTTCGAAGTGTATCCAGATTTTCACTGCTTACCGTATCGAATAGATCCAAAATTTTCAATATAAAGTAACAATAAACAAGTTTTAAAATGTACATTCCCACAGGAGTTCTCGAGTAATCTATAGGGAGGCATATTTTCCATAAATCGTACCGAAACATTTCCACACATCCCTAAAAATAATAGTACTACCAACTAAAATTATACTTATAATACACTCAGAAAATGTCATTGTAATTTTAATACTAAATGGCGATTTCTCCCGTTAGATTAGACAGGGACAAAAGTTCTACTCAAAAAGGATAGAAGACATACATACACTCCCACTTCCACCCAACCAAAAAAATTCTGTATTTGTTCTTTGTTGAACAAATACAATATTTACTTGGCCGGGCGAAAAGTGTAACTATAATATTTTTATTAAAGAAATTACTGGCGCCATCTAAATTTTAGTAGAATTATCTTATTCTACAGATTCACATTAGCTATGTTCGTTCGTGCCGCTCAGTGCTACACTTTCCGGCCAACCAAATAAATACTGTATTTTTTGTATGAAAAACAAATACAGTATTTATTTGGTTGGCTGGAAAGTGTAGCACAAATGAGATAGAGATAGGGTAGACGTATTTTGTTTTATAATTCTAGTTGTAGAGAGCTCCATTATATTTGTAAATAAATATTTGTTATTTATATCGCCACCATTTGTATTTAATACTTTACTTGTGATAATAAATACTACAATGTGTGTATTGTATACAAAATGTTGTCATACTAACATAGAGACCGTGGTGGTACATTTGGATCCCCATGCAACATGTGTTTATTAATACTGTAACATTTGGTAAATTATATCACAGTTATAGTTTGGTATATTTTAAGTTGTATTTGTTATTTTATTGATCTAGTTAAAGTATGTTACAGTATTTAGTAAATTAACAATCGGTAAATAATACCAAAATTTTGATTAGTACTAATACAGAGAAAAGTAAAAAAAAGGATCGATTATTTTGTCAGTGTGTAATTGTGTGTGGTTGCAATCTTTATATTAATGGTGGCGATATAAATAAAAAATATTTTTTGACAAATAACATTCAGTATTAAAAATACAACGATATTTTCTGAGTGTAGTATATTTCATAAAGTATACGGAAAGTGAATTTTTTTGGCATAAGCGAGTGCCGAGACTCAAGTGCGAATTCAAGAAAGATACTTTCCGACAAGTTATGTACACAATTTTTTCTACGACCCCAACAAAAATAAAATTATCGAAAATAAATATTATTTTCTGTAATTAAAGATAAATAAAATTAACATTTTTAAAATTATCGGATTGATTAAAATTAAGTAACTATTAAAAAAACACCAGTATTTCACAAAAAATAAATAATTTAGCTGCAATTCCCGAATTTGTATGCGTCAACCTTGAAAAATCAAATCAAGTTAACCTTGGTCTCTTTCGTTTGTTTTCTTATATTAGACTTTGACAGTTAAACATAGTTAGATTTTGTTCATTTAAATTATAACAATTCAAAATTCAGAATAATAAAAAAGTGAAAAAATATATATCCAGAATCTGTATATACCGGGTGACACAAGAAGTATTAAATAAGTTAAGAATTGACAGTCTATAAAAATATATACTGCACGTTTGTCGGTTAATAACAGAAAAATATATATACTATTCACTGTTTCCTGTCCATTTGATTTTAACGACAGATAGATAACTTTCTTATATATATTTTTCTGTTATTAACCGACAAACGTGCAGTATATATTTTTATAGACTGTCAATTCTTAACTTATTTAACTCTTCTTAACCGGCTAAAGGTTCATATAATGGTTTAGGTCCGTGGCATTTTGAATGCACGTTACTGTACACCCTAAATTGTGGCGATTTGCCTTTTGGGAACAAGTGAACAGATAACAGTGACCATATCAATAGATGGCACCATGCTTTTATATCTATCTAACGTTTTATTTGAATATTAGCAACATACAGGATACACAGTGCTGATGATTCCCAAAAAGGATGAAATGGTACTATTCACTGTTTCCTGTCCATTTGATTTTAACGACAGATAGATAACTTTCTTACAAGAAGTATTGCCTACGAATTATCTCCGTAACTATAAAAGATAACTTTTTAAAATTTAGAAAGCTTGTATGAAAAAATATCACTTCCGGTCTAAGCGTAAGTGATACAAACTTTTGATTTTTAAAGGGAACCCTATATATTTTCTTACATTTTTAGATTCTTCTTTAAATTCTATTTTCATTGATATGTCACAAGTCGATATTTCCATTAAAGATGTCGCCACAGGAGCCATGACGTCCATATTGAAATATTTTTAAAACTTTACATTTCAAATCTTTAAGTAGTGGGCTAAGAATTTACTGTTTATGTGAAACTAATTTTCTCTTGTTTTTATGAAAATGGTGTCATTTTAAAGTTTTTTTTTAAATCATCAACTTTAAAGTCGTTTAGTGCTAAATTTTTAAATGGAACGACCTATTTTTGATTTCGTTAAATTAAAAAGTCAGATATACTAGTTCCATTCAAAAATCAAAAGTTGGCATCACGTCCGCTTAGACGGGAAGTGATAATTTTTATAATAGCCAGGCCAAAATGGGGGTATTTACGGTTCATACAAGCTCTGTATATTTATTTATTTATTTATTCAAAAACTCACACAGGTTTCCCCAAGTAATTGCACATAAGAATCACAGGTGAAAACAGATAAACATTAGTCCTGGACGTTCTAACATAAAAAAATGGAGAGATTCTAGCAGAAATTCTGGGCACGTTTATTTGCAATAAGTTTAATAGCTCTATACAGTCAATCTTATTATTGATCAATTTATACAAAAATATAATTGATGCTTGTTGACGTCTTACAGATAACGATTGAAACGAGAAATCATTTAGCAAATTCACATTAGGTATCCCTCTAGCTGGATACTCACCATATTTCCTATGTTACAGATATTTGAGGTAACGTCTTTGAACGTTTTCTAAAGCAGTAATAAGAACAGCATAATTAGGGCACCAAACTACCGAACAATATTCCAAATGTGATCTGACATAGGACATATAGAGCAAATTAACAGTTTTAATGCTAAAACATTTAGTATTCCTAATAATAAACCCAAGTGATTTGTAAGCTTTGGATACAATGTTGTTTATGTGTGAATGAAAAGATAATTTTTTGTCAAAAGTTACACCAAGATCCTTGATCTACCTATCAGGTCTGTCCAAACTGTGCCCATCGATCTTGTAGTCAAAAGTGATGACAGTTAATTTTGTAGTAAAACTGAATATGTGACATTTATCAGCATTTAAGGGTAACTTGTGTCCATTGCACCATTTAACTACAGTATCTAAGATATCTTGTAGTTGAATACAATCATTTAAACTTTGGATTATCTTATATAACTTCATATCGTCTGCGAAAAGAAGACCATATACATTAATCAGGATCATTATTAGATCATTAATAAAAATGATAAATAACAGTGGACCCATAATGGATCCTTGCGGAACACCCGACGTTGCAATGTATATGAAGGATTTTATACCATTGCACTCAACATATTGCATTCTGTTATATAAATAAGTAATCATTAGACATAAGAGAGGAATTGAAAAACCGAATATGTCGAGCATCATGATAAGAATTCTGTGGTCTAGTCTTTCGAAAGCCTTAGAGAAGTCAGTGTATATACAATCAGCTTGAAGAAAATTGTCTATACACCCAGATAGAAACTGAGTGAAACAGGCAAGATTGCTAGAAGTGGACCTACCTTCCATAAATCCATGCTGGCTCGGATGTATGAGATGTTTAACATGGGAATATATATTTTTATGTAGTAGAATTTCATACACCTTAGAGAAGTTGTTTATTATAGCTATAGGTCGGTAATTACGAATATCGGATCTGTTTCCTTTTTTAAAAACTGGACAAACCTTTGATATTTTCCAACAAGCAGGAAAAACGCACGTTTTAAGTGATAGATTAAAAAGGAGAGCTAAAGGTTTGGAAAATATACAAGCACAATCTTTAACTAAAAAAGAAGGAATACCATCAGGGCCCATGGTAAGCTTAGGCTTTAATTTTTTTGTAGCCTCACACACCTCGGTTTCGGAAAAGCTTTTAATTGTAAGTTTTGATTGCTGATTTGTTGAATAAAGTCCGAATTAGGGTCATCAGGTATGGTATAAGACTCTTGAAATAATGTTGCAAATGAATTTAAAATATCGGGCAGAGAGTTAACGACATTACCATCGAAGTTCATTCAAAAAGTTATCTTTCATAGTTACGGAGATAATTCGTAGGCAATACTTCTTGTGTCACCCGGTATAAGAGTGGACCTTATTTTATTATCTTAAAATTTTCATTTAGGTGTTACTAGAAAATTCTGAAAATATGAGAGTGATCAAACTTCTCTAAGGGTCCTAATTGGGCCGCTAAAATTCGTAAAATTCCCATAAAACGTAAAAAATCGTTAAAAATTGTCTGTAATTTTTGTATAAGTGAAAAATTTTTAAGATAATAAAAAAATTAAGGTCCACCCGAGGTCCACCCTAATCCAGGTACATACAAATAGAAAAAGGTCTAATAAAATGGGAAACATTTTAAAAAAAATTGATAGCTTTGCTTTTCCACACATGTATGATATTATTTCCCATGATATTATTTCCCATACTATTATATTATAATAAATTCTAATTTGCTTAAATATTCTTCAAATACTACTATACTTTTTTTTATTAATTTTAAAACTTATTTTTTTGGAGGAAAAATAGTGTACCCAACTTGCTAAGAAAGTGTTATTTTTTAGTTTGTTAGGTAATATAATATCTATTATTGCAAAAAGTTATACTTACAGTAATAAATAGAAGACCATTTAGTACTACTTGTAAAATATTAAAAATAATTAATACATATTTCAAATCATATGCTGGACGATTTTTCATGTATCTTGGGCCATAACTATTGACAAAATATAAATAAAGAAAACCTATGAACGCTATTGGAAATGGATTACTCATCAGTGGGTAGTGGTCCAGTCTGTCATCTAAAATTAAATAATAGAAAAGTATACTCTATAACAATATTCCGCGCGAGCGGAAAGTTTGTCAGACGAGCCGGCAGGCGAGTATGACGGTCCCGCGAGCGCGGAATGACTATTCCATAAACTATACTTTTTCTTCGACTGCAAATATGAAACACTGTATGGCTTTAAACTGCGGACAAGATTAAAAACAATGTTTTTTGTGACTCGACATTGTAAATGCAACAAAAGACATATTTTTAAATAAATCAATTAATGTTATTTAATAATTTTATAAAATCAGTATTCGAAAAAGATTTTTATTTAATTTTAGCACACATTTACAAATTATAATGCAAAAATTGAAGGTTATGTCAGATTGTTGTGACAGATATCAGGTTTAAATATTTAACAATAGATGGAGCAGTTTTAATTTTTTGAACTAAAGTGATAAAAAACTGGCCAAATATTAAGAAAAACTAACTAACTTTATGTAATTTTAACGGAAAACTTTAAATTGTATTAAATTATTCAATATTTCATGGTAAAATAAATATTTTTTTGCTAATTTTGCTACAGTTTTCTTTACTTTTATAAACAAGAGATGGCACTACATGTGCTCATTCTAACACTTGATACGGAATATTCATACCGTATCTAGAGCTAGAATAGATTCATTCTGTGTTTGAAAAGTGTGTGTATTTGCTTACATTCTAAAGCAGTCAATTGGGCAATAAAATACTTTTATTATTATTATTATTATTAGGAAAAACAATTTAAAAAATAAATGTATTATTTTATTTTAATAACCTAGCTATGTTCACTGGTCTGATCAAAGTATTAATTTACCGGGGGCAACAAAAATTAAAATAAAAACTGTATTTTAAAGTAAGTGTCTATTACCTTAAACCATATTTTACTAACCGGACTTTTTTTTGCATATTTATTCACTTGGAACATGATTTTTTTTTTGTTAAAACAAATGAGAATCGTTAAAATAAAAACTGTATTTTAAAGTAAGTGTCTATTACCTTAAACCATATTTTACTAACCGGACTTTTTTTTGCATATTTATTCACTTGGAACATGATTTTTTTTTGTTAAAACAAATGAGAATCGTTTTTCTCGAAAACGCAACGATAGATTTTTTTAAATTTGGTCTTAAAAAGACACCAAAGCTCTAAATAATTAAAATATGAAAAAAAACTTGGGTTATATGAAAGTTGAGATAAAAATCGTTTTCAGACCGGGGTGCCCGGTAAATGAATACTTTACAAATTTGTTTGAAACCTTGGAACAAGGAAATAATTAGGTAGATTGAATTTCGGAAAAAAAAGTGGTTCCATACTGGGATTCGAACCCAACACCTTTCAAACTGTTCTAAATATTTTTTATTTTAATAAAACATTAACAGAAAAAAAAAAACAGAAAAAAAAACAGAAAAAAAACTAAAAATTCTCACCTGCCAAATCCTGAAAAATCCAAAAGTATCCTTGATAAAATTTCTTGACGAGAAACATTTCGTCGGATTACTAGTCACAACCTTTATAAAATTAAAAATACTGTACGTAACGTTCCCTTCGAAACTCAAGCTAGAATGGAATGTAAATAATTACAATTTAACTAAATCACAATAGATAGTTTTTGGAAATTAATATTCTATTTCCTATTATTTTTATTGTAATTTTTGGGAAAAGGTCAATAGTTTTAGACAATAAAAAAGTTTAATTATAATAACCTACCGTGTCCAAGAGGGTGACCCACCAAATTTCAGATTGAAAAATTTGGAGGTCTCACTCCTTAAATATATATTTTAATTTTTTTTTTCTGGACATCTTGTATATCCAATAAAAAAAATACAACAAATTTTATGTATTTATATTTCGGAATTTATCTAAAGACAAAAAACCTTGAAAATTAAAACTAAATTGCCTAAAAACCGAATTTATCTCTCAAAAATGTTAAAACAACATATATTATTTCTTTCTGGATACCCCGTATATCCAATTAAAAAGAATATAGTGGTTTTCACGTGGGGACATATTGGGCTACATGCACAATATTTTAAGACAATGAAAAAAATTTTTTTGTGCCTGTCATTACGCCAAAGAACTTTTACCTCAAGAAGGAACATGATGAAATCTACCGTATGCTTTGTTTGAAGCGTGAACCAACTATGGTGAGGGGCTGGTGGGGAGTGACTATTGTTTACACTTAGTACGCGTAAAGAGAGAGAAAGAATGTGTAAACTCACAGTCCAATGTCGTAAAATGACTGACAGGGGTACAGTGTTGCCGATTGGAAACATATACTTTGGATATTTTATTGTAAATTTTAAGAAACATTTCTGTATGAGTTTTATATGAACTAGTAGTTTAATTTTAATAGATTTAAATATAATATATTATTAAACATATTTATAGTATACACAATAAAGTTTTTTACATATTTAATTTAAGTATAATGATTTGAATTCATGATAAGGTGGAAACTACGCAACATCGCTACTAGGTAGCCTGAAAGTCGACTAGCGACATCTACATTTTACACCACAAAGCTGTATCGAGTTTCTGTTAGTAAATAAACAAACAAAAAGATGACACCTACATAAACATTGGTCTGAAATTACTTCATGCATTACGCCTAAAATGAAGTTCTTTGCATTACGCCTAAAATGAGGCAATGTAGTGCATTACCGAAAAAGGGCACAGCTCCGCCATTTTGAAAGAAAACATTCTGATTTTTTTTTGAGGTTATCCATTTACTATCCCTTTATAACGTGCCGTGTTAAAAAGATTTATATAAAAAATCCTTGGGCCTTAAAAAAAAAAAAACTTAAGAAACAAATCTTTTTAAAAAATGGCTGTGAGCGACCTCTAGATTTTTTCAAAAATTCAGGGGTGATACTCTTACACCAATGAACAAATTTAAGGGGTAAGACCTCCAAATTTTTTAATTTGAAATTTTGGTGGGTCACCCTAGTGCCCAATTTGGGACCCTATTAATCTCAAAACCGAGCGAGTTCAAAATTTTAAACAGGCAACCAGTGAAAATACTGGTTTGAATATAATTATATATAATATAATTATATATAATATAATTAAATATAATATAATTATATTCAAATCAGTAATTTTTACTTTCACTAAAGTTAAAAATTTTTGGACTCGCTCGGTAAAAAAAAAACGATCAATCCGGTCGATTTTTTTTAAATTTGCCTAAATAGCTTCTTATGGTGTGTTTAATCAATTTATGAAAAAAAAATCAGGGGTCGGAAACAAAAAGTTAAAATTTGCAAAAAACCCGGTGGTTTTGTTTTCCTGTTACCAACTTTTTTCTAATTTTGCAGTTTTTCTTTCAGTTTGGATTCAAGAGGGTACACAAATAATTTTTAGGCAAATTTGTTTATTTTTTACTAAAATACGTGAATAAAACTGGATTTAGAACAATTTGTAATGTAAGGGTAAAAGGAGAGATGTCGGAAGACTTTGAAATTCGGATTGGGCTAAAACAAGGAGACCCCCTCTCAACATTAATATTTAATGCAATTTTAGAAATAATAATAAGAAAGAGTCAGTTAAACAGAGAAGGACATATTATTTTTAAAAGTCACCAAGTAATAGCGTACGCAGACGATGTGGCCATAATTGCCAGGAGTATTAGAGAGCTAAGAGAAGTAGTGTTAAGTTTTTTAAGAACAGCAAAAGAGATGGGACTAGTTATAAATAAAAAGAAAAGTCAATTTATGAGGATAAGGGCACCAGAAACTGGAAGTACATTGAAGTTGGAATTAGAGCATGAAAGTATAGAGCTACAGGAAGTAAAAGAGTATGTATACCTAGGAAGTATTGTAACAAACAAATGTGAGGAAGTACAGGAAGTAGAATGGAGAATAAACAAAGGTAACAAGTGCGCTGGAGCCTTAAACCACCTACTTAGATCCAAACAGCTATCAAGGAAAGCCAAATTTAGACTATATCGAACAGTGCTTAGACCTACAGTTTTGTATGGTAGCGAAACCTGGATCTTAAATATAAAATCAGAGGAATGTATTCTGAGATGGGAAAGAAAAATACTTTTAGAAGGATACTAGGGGGGAAACAACTGGAAAACGGATATGTCAGGAGAACTAATAAAGAAATTTACGAGATGTATAAGGAGAAAAATATAGCAGATGTGGTAAGAGCAGGAAGATTGAGGTGGCTAGGACATTTAGAAAGAATGCCAGATAATAGAGTTGCTAAGCAAATGCCGTGGAGGAAGGAAGAAAGAAAAGAGGAAGGCCGCGAAAAAGATGGAGAGAAGTGGTGCTGGAGGACTTACGAAAGAAAAATATAACGAACTGGAAGACTAAAACCAAAGATAGAAAAGTTTGGAACAAGATTACAAAGCTATGGGCTGGATTTTACAGGTTTTTTATTTTTTTAATTTAAAACCGACTTAAAAATTATTATAACTTTTAATAATAATTATAATTTCTATTTTCTTATATCACATATATGTGACATATACAAAATTTTAATAGTAATACAAAATAATACTTATTCATCAACTATAGAGAGGTCCTTATTTTAGAAAACTTTACAGATAAGGAATTTTAATCAAACTCATTAACAAAACCTAGTCATTTTTGCCCTATTACATACTTTTAATTTTTTTTTTATGTTTTGTCCTAATTCGAAATTAGAATTTTTTTTTTATTTTAATTGATTATAAAACTAAATATAAAAACTAAATATAAAAACTATAAAAACTATAAAAACTATAAAAACTAAATATAAAAAATTTCATTCAAGCCTGTCTCATCCTTTAAAGTGCCCAATACTGAGGCCGCATTTCCCCTTTGGATGGCCACGCTTATCCTCTGAGTGATGTAGCTTTTTGCGTTTTTGCATGAAATATTCTTACTTATTTCAGACACAAGCTTTTTGGCTTCATCACCCCAAGGACCAAACGTTTCACCGCAAAGGGTACAAACAAAAACCGGTCCCTTAGCTCCTCATACAGACGATTTTTATCGTTTTCTGCTAAACGTGCAGCCTCATCATACTTTTAATTATTTATTTTTAAATTAAAAAGGAAATAAAATAGATTCATAAAAAATTTTACATTGGAGGGGTCCTTTTCAATTTTTTTTTGACTTAAACGAAGTGTAATAAAAGCAATGTAGTAAAATCAATTGAAATTAACGATATTATGTGCTATATCGGCGATATAGCATTGGATTTTAATTTTTATATAATTTTCAAACATCTGACCTAAAGGATTTTAATACAGATATAGTTTAAATTTAAATTGATTCTACTATATTTCTTGTATCACCCTTTGTTAAAGTCAAAAAACATACAGGGTTATTCACGGAAGTGGCCTATTAAACGTTTATGGAGAACCAATAACTTTGAAAGTCTGCTAATTTGCACTTTGGGGTTTTTGAATATGGGCAATCGATTAAAAATGTTTTCATGCTTGTGCCACTTCCGGTTGTACCGGAAGTGGCACTCAACTTTAATTTTTTAAATGGAACACCCCATATATTTTTTAATTTTTAAAATTTGCATAAAATTTGCTTTATTTTAATGTACAACACGTTATGTCTATCTCCAGTAGTTTTTGAGTTATTCAAGTTTTTAGCGAAAAATAAGCAAATTCAAGCACCCCTAAAAACAATAATTTCTCCTTGATTTTTTAAATTGAAGAAAAGTTGTTTTGTATTTTGCTCAATGATGGTTAAGCGAATCATTCTAAGCTAAAATGGAATCCAAAATTTATACAGGGTGTCTGAAAAAGCAGGTCAAACTTAACAAAATTAAAATAGCCATAACTCTTTTTTTTTAAATGACACCCTACATTTTTTTTATTTGTTTAAATAGAGAATTCAATTTTCTTTAAAATAAGTATAGGATACCCTATACCTAACTTTAACCGTTTTCGAGCTATTTGCAAATTAATGTGAAAAAGAAGTATTTTGCAGTATTTCTGCAATTACGTAAATTTTTAAAATTGTATTGTGTTTTTATTTCTTTTAACCTAAATGTTATCGTTCTTATCGTGATAAATTAGTGTAAAATAATGGCAGAGGCTTATTCTTACCCTGTTATTTTGGATTTATTTGCTATTTTTGGTGAAAATGATAAAATAATTAGTAGAACCTGCAGAAACTTTAATACAAAATATCCTGATTTACCAAGAATGTCATGTAAAAAATTTAGAAGAATACACAAAAATTTTTCGCAATTTGGAAAAGAAAATGCAGTGAAATCTCTTACGAAACCAATTACAAACAACGAAAATAACGAAGTCAATGTTTTGGGTTACTTTTATGCATATCCACATGCCTCAATTCCTGCAGCTAGTTACGACTTGGGAATTTCCTATTCAAGCATCCAAAGAATTTTAAAAAACCACAAGATGCACGATTACAAAAAGCAAAAAATACAGGCCTTAAAACCTAATGATTTTCAAAATAGAGTGGACTTTTGTGAAAATCTTTTGATAAATATTTAAGAAAAACCAAACTTTTTAAAAAGAATAATTTGGACGGACGAGGCTAAATTTTCTCAACAGGGTATTTTTAACAGAAGAAATGTACACTACTGGGCGCATGAAAATCCAGTTTTAAGGTAAATATAATGATCTTTGAGGTAAATAAATAAAAATCGATTAATTTTTCTGGCCTATTTTATAAAATATAACAAATTTTAACAGAAATACGGCTGTTTCACAATAATTTGCAAATAGCTCAAAAACGGTTAAAGTTAGGTATAGGGTATCCTATACTTATTTTAAAGCAAATTGAATTCTCTATTTAAACAAATAAAAAAAAATGTAGGGTGCCATTTAAAAAAAATGAGTTATGGCTATATTAAATTTGTTAGATTTGACCTGCTTTTTCAGACACCCTGTATAATTTTTGGGTTCCATTTTAGCATAGGATAATTCGTTTAAGCATCATTGAGCAAAACAAAAAACATCTTTTCTCCAATTGAAAAAATCAAGGAGAAATTATTGTTTTTAGGGGTGCTTGAATTTACTTATTTTTCGCTAAAAACTTGAATAACACAAAAACTACTGAAGATAGACATGAAGTATTATACATCAAAATAAAGCAAATTTAATGCAAATTTTAAAAATTAAAAAATATATGAGGTGTTCCATTTAAAAACTCAAAGTTAAGTGCCACTTCCGGTACAACCGGAAGTGGCACAAGCATGAACATATTTTTAATCGATAGGCCATATTCAAAAACCCCAAAGTGCAAATTAGCAGACTTTTAAAGTTATTGGTTCTCCATAAACGTTTAATAGGCCACTTCCGTGAATAACCCTGTATACGAAGCTTTAAAAAGGACCGCTCTAATGTAAATCTTTTAATAAAATCTATTTTATTTCCTTTTTTATTTAAAAATGGGTAATTAAAAGTATAAAATAGAGGAAAAATGTATAGGTGTTGTTAATAAGTTTGATTAAAATTCTTTATCTTCAAAGTTGATCTTAAATAAGGATCGCTATAGCTGATGAATAAGTAAAAATTTATAAACTTTTATAAAAGTTATAATAAGTTGTAAGTCAGTTTTAAACAAAAAAAAAATATAAAACCTGTAAAGTTTTATTCACGTATTTTATTTGTTGCTAATAAATTGTCAATAAATTAAGATAAAACTCAAGAAATTATATTTAGTCTTAGACCAAATTGTTCAGTAGATACAGTTAAATTGCTGGGGGTAATTCTAGATCCTAAATTAAACTGGTCCGATCATGTAATTCACATATGTAAATGGTTGTCTTCGTCCTTATTTGTCTTAAGATACTTTATTATTTCCAAAAATGTTATCTTATGTGCGTATTACGCTCCTTTTGAAAGCACTTATCGATATTGCATTCTTGTTTGGGGACACACAAGTGTCCCCAAAAAAAATCTTGAGGATTTTTTAAAACAACATCCAAAAGCCATCAGAATTTTATCAAATAAGGGATATAACGATGAAGTATAACCCTCAGGAAAGTGTCCACAATCAAGTAACGCGGGAAAGTGTTAATATAAGACTACACGGAAAAAAAAATATAGCTAGGAGCGCTATAACTCACATACCAAGCAAATTATAATCGCTTATTATATAAATACAAGGCTTTCTCTTACAATTATGGCAGTCAGTGTAAAAATTTATATGAAATACTTTAATTGTTTAGTGAATAATAAAATATAACAAATAGTATGGCATTTATAGCTTAAATAGATTTAATTATTGTCCGTGCTAATAATTTTTATAATATAATAAAATTTCTGTAAATTTATAATAGTGCCTGTAATAAATATAATCGTGTCTGTAATATATATAATCGTTTCCAATTTATTTTTAACATTATTAGTTATTGTGTCCCTTATAATCTATAGCTTAAATCACTATAATTTGCCACTGTTACCAAATATCTTATAATGTAGAGCCCACTAATTTCTTTCCGTGTAGATTTTTATCGTTTATTAACTTCAAAGAACTCCATAACTTATTATGCTCCCAAATTTTACAATAAAGTTCCGTTGCATATAAAGGAACTAAATTAAAAAAAAAATAAAAATTCAGTTTAAAGTTATTTATTAGTTTTAATGATTTTATTAATTGTAGATTTTGTGTATTATGTATTATCTATATTTTTAACTTTTAGTACTTGACAAGTGTAAATACTGTATGGTATATTAGCAAGAATAAAGATGATTTGATTTGATTAGATAAAAATAAAAAAATTGACTTAAAAATTATTCTTTTTCTTAGATCCAAACTAACAAAAACTACAAAATTAAAACAAAATTAGATACAAAAAAAAATCACCAGCAAAAATGGCGTGCAAAAAATATTCAGATTTACTGATAGAAAAATACAAAAATCAACTTTGTTTAAAAATTCGTCCGGCGATTATTTTAAAATTGGTCTTAAAATGTTTGTAAGACATCCGGGATCAATTAATTAATTATGTAATTATTAAAAACCAGACTACGGTGTTTTTTTGTAAAAATATTAAAATAACAATCGACCTGTTCTAATTATTATTCAACCGGTTTCTTTAAAGGGAACACCCGGTATACTTATACTTAAAAATTGGATCTTAATTAAAACAGTAGATTTTTTTTTTAATCTTATAATAAAAGATGTGTATTTAAAGAGTTATAAATTTAAAAACTTACCCTCAAAAATTTAAAATCTTCAACAGAAAAATTTAAATAAAAACATTTACACACAATAGTTTTTGGCCCACTTTTTTGTACTCAAAAACCTGCCCGTCATGCAGTCGTGATGTATAATTCAATTTTTTTTTAAATAACACAAATTTCTTAATTAAATAATTATTAAGAACACAATTTAACACAAATTTTCACATTCACTGACACTGCATTCTACAAACCATTTTTGGAAATTAATTTGCATCTGTTTAAAGACTACAAGAAAGGAATAATCAGAGCTTTGAATCGTACTGTCAATAAAATAGTACTTCCCCCCAGGGCCGGACAGAGCCAGCCCGGGCCCCGGGGTAACTTTATTACTGGGCCCCCCATTTTTGCAAAAAAAAAGTCTTCACTTCTGAAAAAAAGCTTTACCCTTGGTAGAAAATTGACGCCGGGCCCCCCTCGGAGGCCTGTACCCCGGGGAATTCCCCCCCCTGTATCCGACCCTATAGTTAAAATAAAAAAAAAACAAAAAAAAAAAAATGTTTGTTAGCGTATGTGATTAAGGGTTTTTAGTACCCAAACTGTTTCCTAGATGGAACTACTGATTTTTTTAACATTTTAATCTGAATAATAGTTATTTATGGTACTAGTGGGTAAAGTAAGATATTGCCCATGAGTGCCATACAAGGTTTTATCCAATAAATAGCTTAGGAATTCATATTTTTATTAAAAATGTTAATGACATTTACAAGAAAATAATTTGACAAGTGACAGTTGAGTGGGTAAAATAAATAATTATCCACTCAATAAAGTAAAAGCCACGCGGGGGTTATTATTGAGTTTATCAATTTAAAATAAAGCTGGTAATTGTCTCATTATCTGTATGTATTGGATAAAGTTTATTTTAGCCTCTTTTGTTATTACTTGGTACTTTTACATATCTTACACAGAAAAAAAAGGATATCTTGAATCAAAGCAAAACGATCTTGAATCAAGGCCGACATGGCTTTCGATATGTTCAACGCCATGACTGTCTTGGATCAGGGCAGTCGTGATCTTGGCATTTGAGGTCCTAGGTTTAAGGACATTTCCTTAAATCAAAGCCACTTAAACCATTTATTTAAGATCATATTATCTTAAACCAAGTATGTAATTATCTTGATTCAAGACCATATTATCTTTATCCAAGATCATATTATCTTACACCAAGTCTTGGTTTAAGATAATATAATCTTGAATGAATAGAATCATAATCTTGATGTAAGATTATGATTCTCTTGAATCAAGATCATATTATCTTAAATCAAGACTTGGTCTAAGATAATATAATGTATATAACCACTAATATTTACATTGTACTTAATCCAACATCTGCTCACTGTAATAGAAGCAGTATTGGGGTTTTTGAGACCCCATAGTCAGGTTCCAGGGTTAATAGAATGGTAAATATTTTGAAAACATTTCCCACACATGTGCAATATTATTTCGCACGCCTATGAAATATGATACTTTCTTACTCTGTTAATCGTGTGAAATTTGGTTTCATAGGTGGTGGTAGGAAAAAGCACTTGTTTTTGAAGAAAAACTTGTTGCAACGCACAAAGACTTTATGGGATAAATTTTATGCAGAATTTAATGGAGAATAAAATAAGTCTATTAACATTTTCTCGTCGGAGCAACGGTTTACGAGAAAAATGCAGAAAAGCGTCATGAGGTCACGTTTGGGGGTGTTTTTTTCAGCAAAGGGGGATGAAGCTCTCACCGGGGGGTGAGAACTCTTCGGATCTATATTTGGGTTCCTACTGGGAGTTTCCAACCAAAATTTCAAAACTTTATAAATTATTTCTTCTAAAAAGTCTAATTTGCTTCAGCTACTAGGCGAAAGTAATTTTTTCTACGACTGCTTTAGAATGTAAGCAAATACACACACTTTTCAAACACAGAATGAATCCATTCTAGCTCTAGATACGGTATGAATATTCCGTATCAAGTGTTAGAATGAGCACATGTAGTGCCATCTCTTGTTTATAAAAGTAAAGAAAACTGTAGCAAAATTAGCAAAAATATATATATATTTTGCCATGGAATATTGAATAATTTAATGCAATTTAAACTTTTGCGTTAAAATTACATAAAGTTTATTAGTTTTTCTTAATATTTGACAAGTTTTTTATCAATTTAGTTCAAAAAATTAAAACTGCTCCATCTATTGTTAAATATTTAAACCTGATATCTGTCACAACAATCTGACATAACCTTCAATTTTTGCATTATAATTTGTAAATATGTGCTAAAATTAAATAAAAATCTCTTTTAAGTACTGATTTGATAAAATTATTAAATAACATTAATTGCTTTATTTAAAAATATGTGTTTTTTTGCATTTGCAATGTCGAGTCACAAAAAAACATGGTTTTTAACCTTGTCCGCAGTTTTAAGCCATACAGTGTTTCATATTTGCAGTCGAAGAAAAAGTATAGTCTACAACACGTATGGAATATTGTCTATTCGATACTAGTTATAGAATATACTGTTTTGTTGGCAGCAGTATTTTTCCCTGTTCTTTACAAACCCATTGTTTAAATCGGGTCAATAATAATTTTGAATAAAGTGTAGGGTTCAAGGGAAATAAAAGAATATATAATACAGTTCAATAAACATTAGACATGCATTGCGTTTTTAGGGCAAAATCTTTTTCATTTAAATATCGTAGTTGGTATCAGTGCTGGTATAGGGTTTTACGAGAATCCAAATATCGAGATAATTCGTTTTGTCTCGATTTCGAGAAAAATCAAGACGAGAGTGCTGCCACTTCCCCTATCCTGCACTACTAGGCTAAGAAGCAGTAACTCTATTTGTCGCATAGCAGCGTTTTCAAAATATTACATCAGAGTTGATGTCAAAACGTCGCTCACGACAAATGGAGTTACTGCTTTCTAGAGTAGTAGGGCAGTATAATAAGCCTAGGTTCAATCAAAAACGAAAAAAATAAACAAAAATAAAAAAAATAAAAAACAAAAATTAAAAAAATTAAATTTGAAAAAAATTCATCTTTTCACATTTTTTTTTACAAAAAAAGTTTCCTTTTTCGTAAAACTAAAAATAAATAAAAAAAATTAGAAAAAAAAATATTACCCCATTTTACTCCCCTTACCATACCCCGACTTTTACGAAATCCCAGACTAGAACTTTGGATAATCAACCTATGATCCTAACTTGAAGTCTTTAGCTCGAAGCGTTCTTGACCCATCGTGGTCACAAATTTCCCGGACATACAGTAAGACAGACAGACAGGCCGACCGACCGACAGACAGGATTCTTTTTTACGGAAATCATATTTTTTGGATATAAAACGTCGAGAAACATAAAAAAAGCAATTCAATATTTTTTTTTTCTCGGGGAAAGTAAAATCAAATCAAGACTCTCGTCATGTTTTATGAAAATCAAAACCAAGTTTCAAATAAGATAAACACAAATACACTGCCCAGTAAAAGAGCTTTCCCATTTTACACCTCCGCGCGTAAAATAGATTTGTTATTATTAGATTTACTTTTAGCAACCTTAAATATATGTTTGCCAAAACACTTCTGTGCATTCGTATGTATCATTAAAAACTTTTGCGCACAAATATATTTCATCAAACACTTCTGCGCATGGTATATTTGTATATGTTCGCCAGAACACTTTTGTGCATTCGTATAAAATGAGGTATATTTCTTTAATTAAATACATGTTAAAGTAAACTTAATATAACCTAAATAACCTAAACTAAACTAAATAAACATAAATTAAACTATATAATTAAATATAAAAAAATTCGTCCAAACCCGGCTTAACGTTAAATGTCCCCAACACGGAGGCCGCGTTTCCCCTCTGTACCGCCAGGCTTATCCTTTGAGTGATGAAACTTTTTGATTTTTTGCCAATTTTAGAGGAAATTTTCCGAAGTAAATCTCTAGCTTCATCACCAAAGGGACCAAAGGTCTCAACAGCGAAGGGTACAAAAACAAAGCGGTCCTCCAGCTCCAAGTATTTTCTGTGTTTTATTTTTTCCGCATTACTTGCAGCCGAACCAGTTTTCTCAGATGTTCGTTTAATATACGAGTCCGCTAAAGTATGCGTGCATTCTTATGTATTATTAAACACATCTGCGCATAAATATGTTTCACCAAACACTTTTGCGCATGGTACATTTGTATATGTTTACCAGAATAATAATAATAATAATAATAATAATAATAATAATAATAATAATAATAATAATAATAATAATAATAATTATAATAATAATAATAATAATATTTATTGCATAGAAAGGACTTACATAATATATACATGGTAATCATTTGCAAATAAATATGCTAAAAACACAGAAATGTAATAAAACATTTGAGCGTGCCTTAAAAATATTTTCTAAAACTAAAAATCAATATTTTCAAAATTTATAAGAATACGGGGTAAGTATATAATATATAATTAAATAAATATGTAATTAATAAATATATAATTGATAAAAAGGTATAGAGGTAAGTATTGAAAATTTTCGATACAATGCTAAACAAAAACACGTTACAACACAAATATACAAACAACTAAGTAAATAACTATATAAATACATAAATAATTAAATAAATAACATTGACACAATTACATTAAGTTTATGATTGAAACTACTATAACGAGTAAAAATAAATAAATAAATAAATAACTGGGTTAAAATAGTATTTTTTTGAATAAATAATATTTTTTATGTATTTTTTAGATCAATTTGTTTAATAACGGTGTCTCTTGGTAACTGTAAGATATAATTATTGCATAAATTTTTAAACTGTATTTTATGTTTAACGTTTTTTATATTTTCAGGTAGTGCGTTATAAACTCTAGGGCCTTTTGTACTTTTGTACAATTCGTATGTATTATTAAACACATCTGCTCATATGTAGAATTTTTTTGTTATCAGATTCATTCAAAAACCTTAATATACCAATTTTCAGGAAAACTACCCCTCGTCCCATCAAGGGCGGGGGGGGGGGGGGAATTAAAAAATATATTATCAGATTCATATTCTTCGACCTCAAAAACCCCTATATACCAATGTTGAAGAAAATATTAATAATATTGAAAAATATTTACCCCCTCACCCCCTCGGGGGTGGAATTAGAATTTTTTTTTTTTATCAGATTCAATTTCAGCAACCTCAAAAAATGTATATCAAGTCTCTAGCTTCAAGCGTTCTTAAGTTATCGTGCCCACATGATTTCCCGGACAGACCGATCGACCGACCGACCGATCGATTGATTTATATAAACATAAAACGTCATAAAACGCAAAAATACACAAAAAAAGTTTTTGAAAATTTTTGCACGAATACAAGGCTTTCCGAAATTTTGAAAATTATCAAAATGGGAAAGCAAAATTATGGAAATAAAGAATTATTGCCATTAAAAAAAACCTGTCTGGCCTACTGCATGTTTTGATACCAAGATCAACCAAATATGCAGAATGTCGAGAGTCTTGAACATCAATCAAATAATTGTTGAACAGCCCCTTAATTGGTTAGCTGTAATTTTTGACTTTTTTTTTATCATAACAAACTTGACGGGTAACCAAAGAACTCACATATCATAAATTTGAGTTAGGGTGGGCCTTTCCTATATAGGTGTTTAATTTTTTTTTTAATTTGAAAATCCAATTGGGGGGGGGGAGGGGGGTAAGATGCGTCTTGGAAATAGAAAAAAAGCGTGTATTTTATTTTATTTATTTCTTCAATTTTTGCGCCCTCTACAAAGGTACATTTTGTACCTTTTAGGAAAAATTAAAAAAAGATAAAAACAAGAAAACTTAATAAGAGAAATGCAAAAACGGTTTCATTACAAAAAAAAATACGTTTTACAACCGAAAATTACATTTACAAACATCATAGGCCATATTTTAAGCCACTCTATATTCTGATTTGTGGTGGAAGTGAGGCATAATTTCACGTGATTTAATTCTTACGCAAATAACCCCAAAAATTGTTCCGAAAAAATAAAAAATATGTGGGCAAATGGAGAATTTTATAAGCTTTAAAATGATGTATCACACGACCCACCCTCTTCCCCTGTCTCCATCGTGCCCCCTAAACATACCAAATATACACCAAAAAAATATATGGGTTATGTTTTTCACAAAACTTATAAGAAGGCATATTTTGTGGGGTATTGCGTTTTTAAATTCCAGATTTCAAATTTTCGGTCCACCCTAATGCGGGCAACATTGTACCCACTGTGCCCGGGCCTGGCTATAATATTGTATTATGCAACTATTAAAACAGAAATATGTTTTAATAATAGTATAATATTATTGGAAAATATAAACCTATTTTAAAGCTGGTTTATTTCAAGCATAAATTAAAAAATACTAAGTAAAATTTTCCCTCCCACTTGCCAGGGGCGTCATTTTAGATTTTGCCAGGTGGGGGGCAAAACTAAAATGTGGTAACTAAAAAAGAAACAAGCGCCTAAATGCAGGACTCTATGCAGGAGTTTGTTTTGGTTTTTTCTTGGTTTGGTCTTTTTTTTAATGAGGGGGCCTTGGTTTACGTTAACGTTGGTTTGGCGTCTATTTGGTGTTTTTTTTTTTGTAAAAAAAATGTTTTTTATTTAAAATAACATATTGAAAAACGGTCAGAGCTGCAAGAGCTGCACATAGGCGAATGGTAAAAATGGTAAAAAGAATGGTATCGCCGCAGGCGAAAACTTTTAAGCTAAAGTTCTAGTCTTTAAATAAAAAAACGTAACGTTACGTTTTTTTATTTAAAGACTAGAACTTTAGCCTAAAAGTTTTCGTCTGCGGCGATACCATTTTTTTTTAGTTACCACATTTTAGTTTTGCCCCCCACCTGGTAAAATCTGAAATGACGCCACTGGCAAAAGTATGATAGACCAAGTATAGGCGTTGCGGGTAAGGAAGCGTGAAGCAGAAGGGTGCTTTAAGCATGAGTCATCAGGTTTAAAAGACCCTTGTCAAAAAAACTCCCAAATCTTGAGTTTTTACAATCAAGTTCAGTGTCCAAAGAAACACTCAGTTGAGTATAATTTCGTACGCTCAATTTGAGAGTACTCTCAACTTAAGAGTACTCCCAACTTGAGAGTAACTCTCACATTGGGTGTTACACTCTATTTAGGTGTAACATTCAAATAAATTTTGAGAGTTTAGATTAATCTAAACTCTCAAAATTAAAGCCACACCCAAATTATATTATGATATAATAATAATAATAATAATAATAATAATATTTATTAACCACTTAAGATACATTTCTGCATATATGGTAAGTCATGTAGCATAGAGTCTAAAATAATAATAAAAATAAATAATACATATAAAACATTGGTAACAACACAACAATCATTTAAAATATATGGGTCTTAATAGAATATCAAAATATAAATAGACAAAAAGAAAAACAAACAATTAAATAAAAAGCTATAAATTAGTACATTCTAAAAATTCCTTGACTGTATATGGACACATCTTAATTAAGGTATCTTTGACATTCATTTTAAAACTATTAATATTATTTAATTTTTTAACATGCGTTGGGAGTTTGTTAAAAAAAGTAATGCACATATACAGAGGTGACTTTTCATAAAGAGCTGTTCTGTGTTTTGGTATTGGTAACTGGTTACCCCTTGTATTAAAACTATGTAACTCAGAATTAGTAACAAACAAGTTAATATTTTGCTTAACGAAACACACACATTTAAAAATGTAAATAGCGATTGCCGTAAGTATTTTTTTTTCCTTAAATGTTTCTCTGCAGCTATGTCTAGGTTTTATGTTATAGATTAATCTGATAAGTCTTTTTTGAAGTACTAAAACTCTATTAATATGTCGAGCACATCCCCAACTCATAATATTTAGGGAGATATGAGAATAGGCCAGTGCAAAGTAAATACTCAGAAGCGATTCCTCCCTCAAATAACTTTTCATCTGCAATATTGCAAAATATGCTTTATTTAGCTTACCGCAAACATTTTGTACTTGGTCATCCCAGTTTAAGTTGCTGTCAAAGATAGTTCCTAAGAATTTAGTTGTGGTAGAGAATTCAAATTCATCTTGAAAATAGTTTTCGGGTATTCCTTTTCTGTTGAAATAATTAATAAATATAGTTTTATTACCATTCAAAACAAGTTTATTTCTCTGACACCATGAGCTGAAACTATCCAATACTAAATTTATTAAAATTCTCAATTCTGTTAGTGTTTTAGCAGAAATGGTAATCGTAGTGTCATCCGCAAACATTATTACAAAAACACGAAGGAATTCAGGGAGATCGTTTACATAAAGCAGAAACAATAGTGGCCCCAGTACCGAGCCTTGTGGAACACCTAATTTAATCTTATATGTAAAGGATTTGCCTAGCTTATTTTTAACAATAATTTTACGTTTTTCCAGATATGAAAATAACCATTTAAGGAGATAATTCGGAAATTTTAAATTTTTAAGCTTTCTGATAAGTAATTCTGGGGAAATTGTATCGAAAGCCTTACACAAGTCGAACAACAGAGATACTACTAAGTATGTTAAAAGAAGCAGGTTCCGTAGATCAATTTTTTCTAAACCCGTGCTGAGAATCAGTGAATATATGCTCAGGTGTTTAAATTTATTTGAGGGTAAAACTCTAATAACCTCAAAGTGTTAATTATTAATGAATATCTTTATTTTAAGACGAAAATCACGTTAATTTTCACTCTTTTTTTGGAATGAAAGAAAAACACAATAAATCTTTAAAACGGCTCCTTTTAATAATTATTTCAGTTGAATAATCTTAACTTGCTCACGTGAGCTGAATTTTTACATTTGTTGGTTAGCATTATTTTTAAAGTTGATTGCAATTTTTTGACTCCTCATCTTTAAAATATTTCGTTCCATGATCTATAAAACAAAGTATCAATATTAATTGACAAATTACAAAGTTTCTTATCATTTACACGGAAAGAAATTAGTGGGCTCTGCGCTATACATTATAAGATATTTGGTAACAGTAGCAAATTATAGTGATTTAAGCTATAGATTATAAGGGACACAATAACTAATAATGTTAAAAATAAATTGGAAACGATTATATATATTACAGACACGATTATATTTATTACAGGCACTATTATAAATTTACAGAAATTTTATTATATTATAAAAATTATTAGCACGGACAATAATTAAATCTATTTAAGCTATAAATGCCATACTATTTGTTATATTTTATTATTCACTAAACAATTAAAGTATTTCATATAAATTTTTACACTGACTGCCATAATTGTAAGAGAAAGCCTTGTATTTATATAATAAGCGATTATAATTTGCTTGGTATGTGTGTTATAGCGCTCCTAGCTATAATTTTTTTTCCGTGTACTTATAATGGCTTTTTACGAATAAGTGTATTCTTGTACAGGACTGCGATAAAAAAATTGTATGCTATCAAGTTAGTTAATAAATGCGAAACTGATTGATTTTCATTACATATCTATGTACAATATATCAGAAGTTCCCTACCTTTAAACAATCAATGGGAGATTTTCTGTGAAAGAAACTATAGTTTCGTGAAAGAAAGAAAATATCAAAGTATACTTATATACTAGATATATCTAGTATATAAGTATACTTTGATATTTTCTTTCTTCCACAAATAGACTCAGAAACTCTCCCATTACACGGAAAAAAAAAATTATAGCTAGGAGCGCTATAACACACATACCAAGCAAATTATAATCGCTTATTATATAAATACAAGGCTTTCTCTTACAATTATGGCAGTCAGTGTAAAAATTTATATGAAATACTTTAATTGTTTAGTGAATAATAAAATATAACAAATAGTATGGCATTTATAGCTTAAATAGATTTAATTATTGTCCGTGCTAATAATTTTTATAATATAATAAAATTTCTGTAAATTTATAATAGTGCCTGTAATAAATATAATCGTGTCTGTAATATATATAATCGTTTCCAATTTATTTTTAACATTATTAGTTATTGTGTCCCTTATAATCTATAGCTTAAATCACTATAATTTGCCACTGTTACCAAATATCTTATAATGTATAGCGCAGAGCCCACTAATTTCTTTCCGTGTATAATAAAAATAGAGTAAACACTGAACCGTTGCACCCTGCATGCTCAAGTTTCAGAGCACACTGAATAGTTGAGTGTGCACACTTAATTAAACTCAAGTTTACACTGAATAGTTGAGTATAAACACTTAAGTTTGAGTATAAACCCTCAAGTTTCAGAGTACACCCTGAATAGTTGAGTATAAACACTCAAGTTTGAGAGTTAACACTGGATCGTTAAGTGTATACACTCAAATAGTTGAGTATAACACTCAATTTGAGAGTTATTGTTGAGTGTATATACTCAAATTTAGGTTTAAACACTCAAATTTGGGAGAAAACACTGAAATTTGGGTGTAAACACCAAAAATTTAAGAGTTTTTTTGACAAGGGGAATTAGCCTATAGGCCTATAGCCTATAGGCATACTTTAATTTTAGGGGGTGTTCAATGACATTGTCCATGGACAATAAAACATTTATTGTTATTAAATTTTATTTTTTTTATAATTTTTACAATCTCTTTTTACAATGTCAATGTACATTTCATTTTTACATGAAAGTATAAAACTCTGGTTATCCACTACTAGAGGACTGCCGGTTTTTGAGTTTAATGATATGTCGTAATTTTCAAGAATTGAACATAATCCCACTTTTATTTGCATCAAACCAAATCTCTTTCCTAAAAATAAAAAAACAAGCTCTAAAGATATACAGGGTGATCAGTAACTGCCATGCCAAAATTCTACATCCAAAAATATGAAAAAATGAGCCCTAACCCAGACAGCACAAAGATGAGTTAAAGAGATCTTAAAGATGTCGTAGCTCGTCATCCAAGACGTCTTAAGAACATAGTTTTCGCCGTATATGCATCTTAAAGACGTCTTAACGACGTCGTATGTTACAAAAGGTAACGTCTTTAAGACATCTTTTTTAAGACGCGACTTTACAACATAATAGCGCCACCCATTTACGTTGCTAGGTACGGTCGTATTGATATAAAAAGCGTGATAAGAATTAGAATAAGAGGTAATTTGTTTGTCAAAAAAAGATCTTAAAAAATGTGATTTTTTATGATTTTTTTTTTATTTTTTTTGTTTTTTTTTTGTTTTGAAAATTTCTTTTTTGATTTTTTTTTTATTTTTTAGTTTTTCGTAAAAAGAAAATTTAAAAAAATGAAAATATTTTTTTTTATTTTTTTTTTGTTTTTTTTTAAAAGATCTTAAAAAAAATGGTAATTTTTTTTAATAGTTGATTGTGGTTAATTTATTATTAGCGATGAGTATCGAAGTTAAGACGTCTTGTACCGATACTTTAAACATCTTATAGATATCTTAATCAAATATCTTTTAAACATCCCTAAAAAGAAGTCCATAAGATATCCTTTTTATGTCTTTAGGCGCGTCCCGACATAATTAAGATCTAAAAAATACGTCTTTAAGATATCATGTGCTGTCTGGGAAGGGAGCTACGGCCCTTCGAAGATGACATAGTGAATGTGGAACAAAACAAAAGCATCATTAAAAATTTAATGCTGCAGGTTGATTCTTCATTTAAAACTAAGCAAAAAAGTATTATTCACCAAAACACCTAAATTTAATATTAAAGGAGTAATAGCCTTTTAAAAAGTAACGTTTTTGGTGCCACAAAATGTTACTTTCTCTTAATTGCATGTTTTTTAAAACGGTTGCTCCCACAGTGTTACACTATACATTTTTGACATTTTATGACATTTTTTATGTATTTTTACTCAAGGAATCTAGTGCTCTAAAACCGTGTTATGAAACGAGTGCTTTATATAATTTTTTATATTTTGCTCTAAAATTTAAAAAACTTACATTTAAATTGATTGACTGATTTAGGGATTTTTGTTTTGGGTTGGCATTACAGTTTACATTATGTTTAAAATTCTAAGGACAAATGATATTTTGATATATTTTACAGTCATCTCTTCTTTTTTCACTGCAATTAACCAGTCAACATTTTTAACACGGTAAAAAATAACCCAAACACAAAATTTTGTAAAAAATTTTTAAATCGACATTGACATCTGCACGCAAAACGTCAAGAGGTAGGCTTTTGTCTGTTGCCAACCCAACAGAAAAAAAATAGAGACCTCTTATGGGCATATAAGAACACGCAAAATGCGTGTGATTATGAGCTTATAAGAGTCGCAAAATAGAAAAAAATATTATTACCAATACAATGTCTGGGACCTTCTCCAAAAGGCAGCCAAGTGCAAGAAGGCCTACTTGCTTTATTTTCTTCAGAAAACCTTTCTGGGTCGAATTCGTTGGGACATGGGTATATTTCTGGGTCATAATGGATATTTTTAATTGGCACAATAACCATATCACCCTTGTCAATCACCACCGATAGTTCATCGGGAGTAGGTATTTTGTATTGTTTGGTGCATCTTCTTATTATCACTGGGACTGGTGAATGTTTTCTTAATGTTTCTAAAATAATAAAAACATAAACATATTTTCAATTAAAAAAAAAACTACCCATGGATACTCAGTAGTAATATCATAAGTGCATGTTGAATTATCGATAACTTTTTTACTGTATTAAAAAAATATTTTGCTTGGCAATTGTTTGAGTGCATTTTTCGTGTTACAAAAGATCATGAAGTAGCTCATGATATGTCTGTGGCTGATATGGAGATTGATGAAGCAACTGATGAAAACATGATTAAAGAGAGCAGCGAGAGTAACAATGACACTGATCAGGAAGAATATGTTGTGAAGAAAGAAGGAGATGGTTTACCGCGCCCTTTCAATCAAGAAGAACTGAATGATTTAATCAGAGATCTGGGGCTGCCGAAAAATGGGGCTTAATTGCTAGCTTCAAGACTAAAAGAAAGAAATATGCTATCTAAAAGAACAAAGGTTTCATTGTATCGGAATAGAGATGAGTCATTCCGGAAATACTTCACAGAAGAAGAAGACTTGGTTTACTGTAATGATGTTCATGGTCTTATGAATGAATTAATAGAAGATATATACAAATCTCTTAAGTAGAGATTGTTTATAGATTCTTTAGAAAGAAGCCTCAAAGCGGTGTTATTGCCCAATACAAATAAATATGCTCCGATACCTGTAGCACACTCGGTAACGCTCAAGGAAGAATATGCAAACATAGAAATGGTTTTGAATAAGATCAAATACGGGGAACACGAATGGCAGATTTGCGGTTTTACGAAATTCCCATGATTTCTTTGCTTGTGGGATAGCAGGGATCGCAACACCCATGATTTCTTTGCTTGTGGGATAGCAGGGATCGCAACAATCATTACCTCAAAAAAAATTGACCACCTAGAGAACGTATAGAAACTGGATCGCAGAATGTAATAAACAAGTCCTTGGTTGAGCCGGCTAAGATTCTTCTGCCTCCCTTGCACATCAAACTAGGTTTGATGAAACAGTTCGTAAAAGCTTTAGATAAGGAAGGAAAGTGTTTTGCTTATTTAGTTAAACGATTTCCAGCTTTATCGAGCGCGAAATTGAAAGAAGGTGTCTTTGATGGCCCTCAAATTCGTAAGATGTTAAGAGATGAAAAGTTCATTGCCACAATGAATGTCAATGAACGAAATGCATGGTGGAGCTTCAAGAATGTGGTTGAAAATTTCTTAGGCAATCACAAGAGTAACAACTACAAGAAATTAGTATCCGACTTGCTCAAAAACTACAAAAAAATGGGGTGCCTAATGAGTTACAAGGTACACTTTCTTGATTCCCATCTGGATAACTTCCCAGAAAATCTTGGAGACTACAGTGAGGAACAAGGAGAACGCTTTTATCAAGTTATGAAGGAAATGGAAAGACGTTACGGATACAAATATGATGGCAGACTTCTGTTGGATGCCTAAAAGGCAGAGTGTTGACAGTGGCAAGAAGCGGAGACGAAATCCGCTGCACAGATCTTTCGAAGACAAGAGAGTTCGAAAGAGTAAATAAAAACTTACTCCACATAATTCTGCGGTTTTCTGAGGTTTGGGATTATAATTTCGGTAACCCGACTTCTCCACAGAATAGGATAACGGGATTAAGGGGATATAGTATATGGGGTTAAGTGAAGGAATTTTAAGGTTATGGTGTTAGGGGATTTTGGGGTTATAGTTACTTACCTATGACTATGTTCCACAAAAAACAACTGAAGAATTTGTTCTGTTTTCCCAAACTAGGTTTTCCTACTTAATGAGGTCAAGGGGTTTTGAGGTTTTGTGGCTATGGTATTATGAGGTTAGGGGATTATGGGGTACTGGGGTTATAGAATTAGCAATTTGGGGACAGGGGGGTGACAGTGGTATGGCATAGATAATTTTAGCGGTTTCATTAGTTTTTTGGGTGTTTTTTGAGGTTATGTCAAAATTCTGACGTGTAGGGGTTAAACGGGTTGCGGATTCAGTTTCAGCGGGAAAAAATACATAGGAATATCATATTAAAGTCCAAGACTCAGAACAAAGATTTTTTTTGTGGGCCTGTGTAATTATTATTAACATGTGCAGTTGCTACTATAATAGTAAAAAGAAATCGATTTGGTAACTTTTTTCCAGGTTGGTACCACGAAAATAACTATAAATCTTGCGTGAAAATCGTCGAAAAATAGAACTTGTTCTAATATTTTGATGGCACGAAAATGGCCTCAAACTTGCCTGAAGGCATGCGCAGTAACTGAATCATTCTTGCAACAAACTTGCATAGCATCAAACTTGCGCACAAATTGCTCCGTGTAAAGTGGCTTTTAGTGATCTTATTTACGTGTTCCAAAATTAAAGTCGATATCTAAAATGGTTCAAAAGTTAAGATGGGGGGTTACTTTTAGACCGCACTAGGACTTGAAATTTAATACCTACCTACAGTATTATTAATTTAAGCCATTTTGTCTCAATGACTATTTATATCGTAAAAAATCTAAAACAGAAAATAAAATTAAAATGTTTTCCAAATTAATCTCTCTACACCTTTTTTATTGTTACAGGTGTCTTTGTTTCAATTACCTCGAAATTACATATTTTGACATTTGACATATTTTGATTGATAAAGCCAAATATTGCACAAATTCTTTTAAAACTAATAATTTTCTTTGAAAACGGGTTTAGATTAGATCCCGAAACGTTAGAAGTTAACTTTTATTCAGTTTTTCGTCCTTTTTTAATTATTTTAACGATTTATCAAGAATTTTATTGAAAATTCTCTATTTAGGCAAAAATTTTAAACTTTGGTAAGGTATTGACTAATAATATTTTTTAGGTAAAGAAGATATAGCAGATAAGTATTATTTTAAACGCAATACCTTACCAGCGCATCTAGAAATAGGTGCGCCTGATAAGAACATTTTAATTTTATTTTCTGTTTTAGATTTTTTATATAAATAGTCATTGAGGCGAAATGGCTCAAATTAATAATACTGTAAATATATATACGCCTCAAATAAATTATAGATTCTATTTAATACCTACCATTTATTACCTGACTCATATACGTCAAATCATTTATAGCATCATATGATAATTTCCCCTCATTATTTTCTTTTACCTTCAAAATCTCATTCCTCATTTTTTCTTGAATTTCCTTATTTTGAGCGATCTCATACAGCGCGTACGTTATAGCAGTAGAAGTAGTCCCAAAACCGGCTATGAAGAAAGCAAAACACTGCGCAGTAAGTTGATCTAAAGTAAGACCGACTTCTTGGTTTGGACTTTCTGGCTTTGGAGATATTACGTCATCTGAGGTTTCTTTGTTTGGACTTTTGACGTCATCTGAAATTTCACCTCGGTTTTTCAGTTGCAGTAACAAATGCATGAAATCTTTTCTGTAAATGTTATTTTTTTCTCTATATTCAACAGTGCTTTTGACTATGTTTTGATAAAAATTTGTGATGACTGGATTAAACACTTTTAACCTCAAAAATACCATTAGTTTGAAAGGTAGCATAAATTGTAACAATTGCTTTAGTAAATGGTGTAAGGTTAGTTCATTAACCATTTGTCCGTATTTCAAAAACTTGGAATCTGGGTTTTCTAAACAGTTGCACTCAATGCCAAATGCACAGCTGCCTATTACATCTATGGTAAATCTTCGCATAAGTGTTTTTATGTCTATTGGTGTTTTGCTTGAGGAGGACTTTTCTAAGATTTTGTCGAGCCCTGTTGAGCAATCTAGTAATGTTTGGAACATTAGTTTCATTTTTCCTAAAACAAATTACATAATATGTATATGTATACTAGGGTGGGTAAAAAAAACGACTATTTTTTTTTACTTTATACTCTCAAAAATCGATTGATAGACACCTCTAGAAAATTCTCACCAAATATGAGCTCTTAATTTTGATAAAAAGGTTCTTCGCTTTACAATTTTCCATTTTTTCCTCAGTATTAGAAACAAAAATTCATATCTC
This sequence comes from Brachypterus glaber, assembly GCA_958510825.1. Lineage (NCBI taxonomy): Eukaryota > Metazoa > Arthropoda > Insecta > Coleoptera > Kateretidae > Brachypterus > Brachypterus glaber. The sequence goes on along the minus strand of OY294044.1, from coordinate 110,764,223 downwards.
TTTGACAACCGTTCGTTAAAAAGGATCTCTCATATTCTTGTAGGAAATCGAACGCTCTACAAAAAAGGTCTCTTGCAATTTTTTCGTAAACCTCACCGTTTAAAAGATATCAAAGGTTAAAGTTTGATTATTTTAAGAGACATTTCTGTTTTGCTATTAAATTTTATAACTCGCTTAAAAAAAATTGTTATGAATTGCGCAATTCATAGTTTTGTAGGAAATTAACTGCTCTACAAAAATGGTCTCTTATGATGTCGATTAAATTAAGCGTTTAAAAGATATTCATCGTCACACTTCAATGCTTACTAATTTTAATAGTTTTTGATGAATAATTCGAAAAATTTCAATTTCATTTATAAGTTTCACGAAAATTTATACAAATTTGAGATACTTTTAACGAACAGTTGTCAAAGAGATATGAATTTTTGTTTCTAATACTGAGGAAAAAATGGAAAATTGTAAAGCGAAGAACCTTTTTATCAAAATTAAGGGCTCATATTTGGTGAGAATTTTCTAGAGGTGTTTGTCTAGAAACCGATTTTTCAGAGTATAAAGTAAAAAAATAGTCGGTTTTTTTGACCCACCCTAATGTATACTTGTATTATAAATATGAATTATGACCAACAAATATGTTATTTTTGAAGTTCCTAAAATAAATAAATAAATAAATAAAGAGTTACAAATTTGTATGCGCTATTTTTACATCGGCACTTAGAGCTACTAAGAGTGCCGATGTATTGAAATCTTCGCCGAAAAGTCAAAATCTTTGACCACGTTTTTTTTCCACATTTCTCGACGTTTTAGACCATTCTGAGTCGAAATCAGTAAAAAAAAATTTTGCGTCCGTCTGTCTGTCTGGGTGTAAACTCTCTAACTCCATTTCTACATGAGATATCGACTTGCGGTTTTTTGCATATTGTTTCTTATCGTATTCCGAAGAGCTGATTAGATTTTGGGGGTAAACGATTGGGGGTAAGGGGGTAAAAATAGGGTAAAACTCCTATTTTTAGCGTTTTTTGTTTATAATTAAGGCAATTATTATTGTATTTGGTTAATTTAGCACTTATATAAAAGATACTTTTAAATTGGTCAAAAAATGTTATAAACAACGTTTTACTAAAACGCATTGTTTTCGAGATATTGGCGTTTAAAGCAGTAAAAGATTTTTTTAGCATATCTCACATATTTATAACCCGATTTCAAAAAATTATATTTTAAATAAAAGCTCTTTTAAGCCCTATAAAAAATGTTATATACAGTTTTTTGCTAGAATATAATGTTTTAAAGATACAGAATTAAAAATCAAACAAAACACCTAGTTTGAAATTTTCAAACTAGATGGCTCTAGTGTACAATAGTGCCGATGTTTTGACAGGGTGCTTGCAACGTTTCATCTAGTTGTAACGTTTAAAATTAATTAATACTTTTAGGGTTGATTTAACTTGGAATCCGCTTGTACAATCTACCATTAAAGAATAAATAAAAAAAAATCTAATAACTCAATTTTTTTTTAACAAAACAATTTCGAAACCAAAATCAAAGCACCTTTTAAAGGAGAGATCACTCGACTTAAGGTCCTATTTAAATTCTTTTCTTGACCGCAGAATGTTATTTCTAAATATTTGGAAAATATTTGAAACATAAATATGTAAATCGGAATTGGATATATTAAAAATGTTCATATAACATACATACAGGGTGATCCATAACTGGCCTGCCAAAATTTAAGAGGTGATTCTAGATCCAAAAATATAAAAAAAGTTCCTTTAAAGGTTGGTCCGGAAATGAGCCCTAAGGGATCTAGGGCCCTTTAAAATTGTAATAAAAATGAGGTTTTTAATTAATAACTCGGGTACCGTTTAAGCTAGAGCGGCGAGCTTTTGCATGTATACTAGTATTAATAAGGGCAATAAGTTTATGTTAATTTATTTTTTTAATTTATCCAGAGGCGTGCCCAGACGGACAAAATATATGAGGCTTAAAACATTTTTGCCCCAAACTTTTCTATGTGTATGTTTTTTGGATTTGTTGTAAAAAATATAGATTTCTAGAGTAAAAATACATATAAAATATCATATAGTGTAACACTGTAGGAGCAACCGTTATCAAAAAAAAATGCAATTAAGAGGAAGTATCATTTTGTGCCACCAAAAACGTTACTTTTTAAAAGGCTATTACTCCTTTAATATTAAATTTAGGTGTTTTGGTGTATAATACTTTTTTGCTCAGTTTTAAATGAAGAATCACCCTGCAGCATTAAAATTTTATTGGTGCTTTTTTTTGTTCCCCATTCAATACGTCATCTTCGAAGGGCCGTAGCTCCCTTAGGGCTCATTTCCGGACCAACCTTTATAGAAACTTTTTTTCATATTTTTGGATGTAGAATCACCTCTTAAATTTCGGTACGCGAGTTCTGGAACAGGCTGTATCTTTATTAAGTTTTTCGATTTACTCGAAACGTGCAAATACACTGCCGCACATTAAATTCCGGACACCTAAAAAATTGACATTTTTTGAATTCAAATATTTCGAAAACTAATTATTGGATTTGACTGATTCTTTTTTAGTTTTAAAGTCCAAACTTTCTCTACTTTTGATTGTTTTAAGAATGATTATTTTTTTCGTATTAACAGCAACAAATAATGTACAACTATGTTTTTTACCCCATCTTCTAGGACTTGCATGGTACGCCACTGCAACTGTTTATCAGATTATTAAAGTCTTTCTTATTGCCGCAGTTTTAATGAATATTTTCTTTTTTTACATTTTTACTTCTGGTTTAGGAGATATCAGGATTTTCCTGAAAGTTGTCATTTTTTCAGTTAACTTAAAAAGTACTACATTAATTTGATTGATGCTGTGCTTTAAATTTGAAGTTAACCAAGTTACGTTTTTCTTCTAATTAAGTTCATCAAAAACATAAATTGGGTTTGAAAAACTTGAGTAGAAAAAATAGGGTCACTCCGTCCGGCAGCAGTTCTGCGAAATCACCGTTAAGCCTCCGTCAGACGGCAATAAAAAGTTGCCCCCGGATGAAGAAACTGTAGAAAACTTTTTTTTAGGCACACATATCGTTTTTTGGGTGTATGTTGATCGACGAATTTTATTTCGAAAGCTTTAATAATAACGGCAGAAAACGATTGATCTGTCTTAGCTGGGACACCTGGTATTTATATAACTATTTTGTCTGGTCGGGTTTTTGACTATTTTGAAAACTATCGTATAATAAAAATCTGCTTACCTGAGGTAAAAGTTGGAGACAGTTTTTCTCTCAAATTCTTCCATTTTTGTCCATACAAATTAAAAAGATGCCCAGTCAACGGGTCATCCCTTTCGTTCACATAAAAACCATGGTCCGAAAAATGTTGAAAATCAGTCGTCAAAATATTCTTAATCACATTGAGATCAGTTGGCATATAGAACCTTTTCCCAACAAAATTGATTCCTGAGTGTTTTAGCCCCAACTTTTTGGTCTTTTCGAAAGCATCTTCCCAAAACGACACGAAAGGCCTTTTTTGCAAAATCACCACTTTAAACGGTTCGAGGTAACTGGTTAAAACCGGTACACCCTTTATTGGCCAGTAATTCAAAGACCATTTGATGTACGTTTCTAGTAAATACCCTAGAAAAAGTACCACATATATTGCGAATAAATTGTCTGTGATAAGAGCAATGAGGTTCATTTTGTAGATACTGGTGGTACCAATCTGGTACTAGACAGCTGTCTAGCTATGCAGCAAAACATAACATATATGAAGAATTAGAAAGTGGAATTTGTCAGAAACAGTAGATATTCTTGTTTCTCTATTTTACCATGTGTAAAATCATTACGTCCAAGGATAATGTTTCCCGAATGTCGGTTTAAATATACAGGAGAATCTCCATAGACAAAATAAACAAATAGATTGATTTTTGACCGTCTGCGCATACTTCTGCGTCCCGACTAAATGCGTCCTCCATTTTGATTCCAATTGTCCAACATAAAGTAAAAAAATATATATTTTATGTTGGTAACACTGTGTTGCGTTAGATAGGAATATTTTCTTTGTTAGAGATGTGTCTTTTCATTTCACTTCAGTAGTCAGTAAAAGTTTCTTTTTGTCGTTGTTTTGTTGCAACAGTTTGTTATATATGTAAAAACTAAATCAATATGTTATACTACACTAATATTTATTTATTTTTACCAGTAATTTAAATATTTAAATATAATTCTTCGCACACACCTCTAACATATTCGTGCAACAGGTTAACATAACCTAATTTATGTATGTTTTGAGTTTGTTTTCGAGGTTTTTCTGTTATTTTTCTACGCGTTTGGTGTTTTGTGCTAGAAGGGTGAACATTTTATTTTATTATAGACTATATAATAGCGTTTTTGAACTTTTAAAGTCTTTCTGTGTTTTTTGTATATTTTATAGTGCTTTTTCAAAGAACTAGTAAAGTCTTTGCAATGACGTGTTTTATAAAAAGTTGTAGAAACATTAAACGATTGCTACCTGCAGACAGCAGTATCATATTTTTTAGGTAAGTTTGATTTTTTTTAATATAACATAAGAAACAAATAAAATCTTATATACCCAATGCTTAATAAACACAATTAACTGCCTGTGATACAGGATAAAATGTAGGTAATTTTTATTGTTTTTCTTTTTGTGAGAATTGTGATGCACACAAAGTAGAAATTTTTCCTTAAGTTTTTCTTTTGGGGTATGTTCAAGAACTACGTGACACACTTTTTGGACATTTTCACCCCCTCGTTAGGTCTGTTCGTTGGTGCACACTTTCTTGCACTTTACAATCGAACACATTCTTGGTCATGTTTAAAAATGAGGAAACTAATACAGTAATTATTTGGTTGGATAAAAAGTGTATGTCAGTGCAAGAAAGTGCAACACACATACCTATCATAGGTATTCGAAATCTAAGGTTACCTATGTTAGTTTTCTAAACATATTTTTATCTTATCTATGATTTGAATTAAATAATTTCATATCTACAGAAACAGAATGATATACTTTGACAGTAAATAATAAAAACATTAAAAAGTAAGGTTATGTCGTTTATTTATTTACATTTTACCCACTAATTTAAAAAAATTTCCCGGCGGATTTCTGACGTAACTTCCGATCAAAATGGAGGACTCGTAAATTTGTATATAACCTTGAGATGACAGCTCATCTATGCTGCAGTAGCAAAAGTGCTTCTACTCTAAACATTCTTAGCATTATAATAATAATAATAATAATAATAATCCTTTATTCCAGCCCAGAGGGCCATATACAAAAAATACAAAAAAAAGAAAAAAAAAAATACAAAACATACAAAATATCTACAAGAAAATTAATAATTAGCCAATATACAAAAGTTCAAAAGAGCTACCGTCCCCCATTAAAACTCTACTCCAGGTATGCCATAGATTGGAACGCCATAGAATGTCACTCCTTAGCAGAGCCACAATAAAGAGGTTGGAAGATTTATACAGCCGATCGCGGAACCCAAAAGCCCGAAATCTACGAATAGCTAGGAAGCCATTAACACGAGCCGTAGCAAACATTTCACTAGCACTAGAAAATCTCGGTATGTTATTTAAGAGTCTAAACGCATTATTATAGCACACGCGCAGTTTATTCCACCATCAAAGTTCGGACATGTAGATCCCTGAGCAATATGTTTGAAATAACAGTTTTTTAATGTCAGAGTTACACTTGGAGAAACGGCGGGTTAACATATTAGCACGGACGCAAAGGGCTTTGTACTGTCTCTGAATGTCGAGATTATCGGAGAGATCACAGGTTAGAATATGCCCTAAGTATTTGAATTGCGACACTATACTTATAAGACTACCGTTAAGTTTGATCGGGGGCACCACTAAGTCTTTATAATTAGAAGGTCTGAACACCATGGCACAGGTTTTGTTGACATTATATACAAAGTGGTGCTCTACAGCGAAATCTTCACATATCCTAATGAGTTTATACAGTCCCTCAAGGAAAGGGCACAGCAGAACCATATCATCCGCATAGCTAAGGCAGTTAATTAGCACTCCATTGATATAGCACCCAACACCGGAGAGTTTTAGACGAAGGTGAAGACTGTCGATGTAGGCATTATAAGAGTATTTTGCTAAGAATATTCCCAAATACATATGCTTAAAATATTCTAATGGGAATGTTTTTAGAATAGTAATATGGCGTCTATATTATTTTAATTTTGCTTTTCCATTTTGAAAATTTTCAAAATTTTGGAAAGCCTTGTATTCGTGCAAAAATTTTCAATTTTTTTTTGTGTATTTTTGCGTTTTATGACGTTTTATGTCGATATAAATCAATTTCGAACAAAAAAAAAATTGTCGATCGGTCGGTTGGTCGATCAGTCGGTCGAACGGTCTGTCCAGGAAATCTTGTGGGCACGATAACTTAAGAACGCTTTAAGCTAGAGACTTGAAATTTGGCATACAGGTGAAAAAGTTCTCGCTCGAGATTGTTTTTGGTAAACATTGGGGTGCGGCAAGGGGGGCAAATGGGGAAAAATACATTTTTTTAGAAAAATTTGAAAATTGCTATATATGGGTTTTCAAGGTTGCTGAAATTTAATCTGATAAAAAAACTTTTCTAACTCCACCCCCGAGGGGTTGAGGGGGTAAATATTTTTCATTATTATTAATATTTTCTTCAAAATTGGTATATAGGGGTTTTTGAGGTCGACGAATATGAATCTGATAATAATAGACGTTTATTGCCCAACAGTACAAACCGTACAGGACATTCAAATATTTAGTACAAATGGAATCACCCGATTAACTTTTTAGTTACAAGTAAAACACAAAAACCCTCGGATAGGTCGATTTTTATTTTTAATTTTGCAAATTATGGTGTAATAAAAGTTATTAAAATTTGCACCCCCTTGCACCCTCACCCCTAACTTTTTTTTCAAATAGCAACCTACCCCTTGTGACACTTCGTTGGAAAGGTAATTTAATAAGCTTTCCAACGGTATATAATAAAGCCTAATTTGGTAAAGGGCTAATGATAAAATGCACAATTTAGTTTATTATAAAGACATGTAAAGTATAACTTTAGTTCACTATAAATGTTCAAATTGATGTCCTTCAGCTCTTTGACAGTGGACAGTAAAAAAACGGGATTAAAATCGATTAAATAGTAAACATAAAATTGGTCAATAAAAAGAAAAAAAATTGCATTTTTCAACAGGGTATAAAATATTACTATAAGTTTAAAACAACCTTATTTAGATTCTCAGGAAGGTGCCAAGTAGGAAATAGGGCAACAATTACCATATTATGCGTAATATTTCACACAAACAATGTTTAAATAAAACATGCGTTTTTTCATAGACCCTTTAACAAATTAGGCTTTATCATACACTGTTGGAAAGCTTATTAAATTACCTTTCCAATGATGTATCACAAGGGGTAGGTTGCTATTTGAAAAAAAAAGTTGGGCGGTGAGGGTGCAAGGGGGTGCCAATTTTGATAACTTTTTAAAATATAAATCGACCTGTCCGAGGATTTTTGTATTTTACTTGTAACTAAAAAGTTATTCGGGTGATTCCAGACTTAATGCACGCACTGTATAAAACCTAAAATACATCTTAAAGTAGAAAAGTTTATATCACATAATTGAGAGATATCATTGAAATTTTTACACATTACATATATTGGCGACTTATATAACAAGTTGGTATTGGCCCGGGGAACAAAAAATGTTAGCGAACGGCGCGTCGCATTTGGTACCAGAAAGTAAATTTGTGATAAGAGATCGCTAGATTCAATCCTATTATGTATTAAATTATAAAGAAACGCTACTGATAAAATTTTCCTGCGAGTGCTTAAAAGTTTAAAATTATATCTTAACATTAAATCTGCTTAAATCTGCTCCTCTGGGTGGGTACAATCTTTCTATTTTAAATACTTATTTTCTAATTTCATCCCCTGAGGGGTGGGGGTAGTTTTCGTGAAAACTGGTGTCTTGGGGTTTTTGACGTTGCTGAAAGTGAATCTGATAATAAAATTTTTCTAAATCCACCCCCTGAGGAGTGGGGGGTAGTTTTCGTGAAAATTGTTATATTGGGGTTTTTGAGGTTGTTGAAAGTGAATCTGATTATAAAAAAATTCTAACTAGCAGAGGGTAGTTTTCGTGAAAATTGGTATAGTAAGGTTTTTATGGTTGCTGAAGTGAATCTGATAATAAAAAATCCATTTTATGGGCGGAGGTGAAAAATGGGAAAGCTCTTTTACTGGGCAGTGTATTTTATAATATTTTTTAGCCCCACTGGACCGCTTATCCCACCCAGATTTTTGCCAAAAACGATCCCATCCTTTCTTTCAACAAAATCATATCATGAAATATGGGCCCAATTATACCGGACGTACTATTCTTGACTTAATTCGCTATAACAGTACCGGTCCTTGATCTACACCAAATCTTTAAAATTTTAGCTGTTTTAATTATTGACATTTCTAAGTTTATGTACAAAAATTTACATTTTAACGACTTATAAATACTTATACTTCCTATTTTGAAATCGTTCAAGTATTACGTAACGCTCCTCACGGTGCGGTGGTGCGACGGTTTAAATCAACTTCAAATTACCCCATTTCTGTTTCTATACGACCATTCTATGAGACGTTAGTGTGATTTTAACCAAAAATAAAAAAAATCTATCGAGCACATTTTTTTTTATTAAGCAAAAACCCCGTATGTTGGACACTTACCTTGTATTTGACTATTCACTAAATATTTACTCAAACTATTATTATTTTTTTGTTTTATTTTGTTCAATATACGTGAACTGCAAAATAATTTTCATAAAAAAAATAATTAATAATAAAAAACCCCTTATAACGGATGATACAAGAAGTATTGCCTACGAATTATCTCCGTAACTATAAAAGATAACAGATAACTTTTTGAAATTTACAGAGCTTGTATGAACCGTAAATACCCCCATTTTGTCATGGTCATTATAAAAAAATCATTTCCTGTCTTAGCGGAAGTGATACCAACTTTTGATTTTTAAATGGAACCCTATATATTTGCTTACATAGATGCGTATTTAAATTATCTTTTTATTAACATATCACAAGTCGATATTTGCATTAAAGATGGCGCCACAGGATCCATTTTTCATAAACACAACATGGCGGTCCGATGACGTCCATATTGGAATATTTCTGAAACTTAACATTTTAAATCTTTTAATAGTAGGCTAAAAATTTACTGTTGATCTGAAACTGATTTCCTTTTGTTTTTATGGATATGGCGCTATTTTGAAGTTTTTTTTCAAATCATCAACTTAAACGCCATTTTGTGCTAATTTTTTTTAAAGGAAACGACCTTTTTTTGATTTCGCTAAATTAAAAACTCAGGTATACTCTACAAGAAAAAAGTTCAAACACCCTAATAGGGTTGGAAATTGTTTGGGAAAATGGCCATATTCCGTTGGGAGCTTATTAAATCCCAAGGGAATATGGACATTTTCCCCGAAAAGAGCCAACGCTATTAGAGTATTTCTACGTTTTTCCTGAGTATACCTGAGTTTTTGATCTAGTGAAATCAATAATAGGTCGATTCATTTAAAAAATTAGCACAAAAAGGCGTTAAAGTGGATGATTAAAAAAAATTAACATAACGCCATTTTCATAAAAACAAAAGACAATCAGTTTCAGATAAACAGTAAATTTTTAGCCTACTATTAAAAGATTTGAAATGAAAAGTTTGAGAAATATTCCAATATGGAAGTCATAGGACCGCCATGTTGTTTTTATGTAAAATGTCTCCTGTGGCGCCATATTTAACACAAATATTGAGAATGAAAATAGAATTTAAATACGAATCTAAATATGTAAGCAAATGTAAAGGGTTCCATTTAAAAATCAAAGTTGGTATCACTTCCGCTTAGACCGGAAGTGATATTTTTATAATGATCATGCTAAAATGGGGGTATTTACGGTTCATACAAGTTCTGTAAATTTCAAAAAGTTATCTTTTATAGTTACGGAGATAATTCGTAGGCAATACTTCTTGTGTCACCCAGTATAAGGGGTTTTTTATTATAAATTTTATTTTTTTATGACGATTATTTTGCAGTTCACGTATATTAAACAAAACGAAACAAAAAAATAATAATAATTTGAGTAAATATTTAGTGAAAAGTCATATACAAGGTAAGTGTCCAACATACGGGGTTTTTGTTTAATAAAAAAAAATGTGCTCGATAGATTTTTTTTTATTTTTGGTTAAAATCATCCTAAAGTATCATAGAATTGACGTATAGAAACATAAATGGGGTAATTTGAAGTTGATTTAAACTGTCGCACCACCGCACCGTGTCCTAGGGGGTGGGGTCATTTTGGAGTGTTACGACCATGTTAATGGCAAAATGATCCAAATTTGTGTTACGTAATACTTGAACGTTCCCTAAGAGACACGTCATTCTTTTTGAGGCTAAAGCTATACCCCCTATATAAATAAAATTGACCTATTGCTTTATTATTCCATCAATCTATTTTCTAATCATCGTACAGAGTGATATTGGTAGACTGACAGTTTCGGGCTGCTGGCCCTCTTCAGTACCAAGAGTCAACTCTGCACGCTGATTAGAAAATAGATTGATGGAATAATAAATTAATATTTTTATAATTTTGTTTAAAATTAAAAATTTCTGTCCTTACTAATTTTACGTCTAACCACCCGTTAGTGGTACTATGTGCTTGAGACACACAAGTCTTCAACTTGCTACCATTCAAAGTCTCCAGATTAGAAGAGGTATGAGTAGTTTTCTACATCTAGATATAGATGGCGCACAAGTCTACATCAATCTAATGGCTATATTCCTTTTGCGAGTAAAGTCTAAAAACGTTTTCTTAATCAGCGTGCAGAGTTGACTCTTGGTACTGAAGAGGGCCAGCAGCCCGAAACTGTCAGTCTACCAATATCACTCTGTACGATGATTAGAAAATAGATTGATGGAATAATAAATTAATATTTTTATAATTTTGTTTAAAATTAAAAATTTCTGTCCTTACTGACCTATTGCTTTCCCATTTTAAAAATTTTCAAAATTTCGGAAAGCCTTGTATTCGTGCAAAAATTTTCATTTTTTTTGTGCATTTTTGCGTTTTATGACGTTTTATGTCGATATAAATCAATTTCGAGCAAAAAAAAAAATGGTCGCTCGGTCGGTCGATCAGTCGGTCGCTCGGTCGGTCGATCAGTCGGTTGATCGGTCGATCGGTCTGTCCGGGAAATCTTGTGGGCACGATAACTTAAGAACGTTTGTTCTTAGAATTTTAAACATGGTGTAAACTGTAATGCCAATCCATAACAATAATCCCTAAATCAGTCAGCAATTTAAATGTAAGTTTTTTTAAATCTTAGAGCAAAATAGAAAAAATTGTATAAAACACTCGTTTCATAACACGTTTTTAGCGCACTGGTACCGTATGTTATGAAACTAGTACTTTAAAAAGTACGGTTAGCGTAAAAGTAGCATAAGTAGCAACAAAAGACGCTTCAATAACCTTTAATTAGATCAACACGTTCGCTGCCGACAACCCGCCCGGCGCTTCCATCTCCTACTCATATTCACCGTAGACTTATTTAGAAAAGATCAATCAATACAAATCACAGAAAAAACTTTTAATAACTAAGGTATAAAACACCTTTTATAGGTCCCAGAAGGACTATAAATAAATAAATAAATAAATAAATAAATATGCTAATACAGTGCGGTCCAAAAGTCACCCCACCTTTTTACTTTTGAACGAGTGGAGATATCGACTTCAAATTTAGAACTCTTAAATAAGACAACTTAAACTATCTTTTAGCATATATTTGATATTTTTAGCTCTTAAAATGTGGGCAAGGGGGCATGGGGGGACATTTTTTTAAATGGAAAGGGGGGTCGTGTGATACATCATTTTAAAGATTATAAAATTCTCTATTTTAACTAACATTTTTCAAATTTTTAAAAAATGTTTTTTAAGGTTTTGATTTTTCAATTTTTTGTGCTAAAACATTCGATTTTTTAAGTTTTTTTTTATAAATTTTTATTTATGTCAACTAAAATTAGTTTAAAAGTATAATTAACATTTTTTTATGATGAAATTAGGCATTTTTAAAAAATTATTTGTTTTTTTTAGAGGAATTTTAACATTAATACCCATTTTCGTTTGGACTTTTTTCCAACCCCATTCTAAACCCAATTTTTTTTTTAATTTAAAAATATGGAGTTAAATAGAGAATTTTATAAGCTTTAAAATGATGTATTACACGACCCCCCTTTTCATTTAAACAAATGTGCCCCCATGGGGGGGGGGCATGCCCACATTTTAAGAGCGGAAAGTATTAAATATATGCTAAAAGATAGTTTAAGTTGTCTTATTGAAAAGTTCCAAATTTGAAGTCGATATCTCAACTGGTTCAAAATCTTACGAACACTTACACAAGGGGGGTGCAGATATAAAGCTGTCAAATTTTTCTTTATGCAATTTATATATAGACCCAAATCAATCACTATCCTTTTAATCAGATGTATTAATGTATACAAGTACTTAGTATAAGATACTATTGTTAAGTCTTACCTTGTATACAATATATTATGAATAAAATATATAATTTAGCACTTATATAAAAGATAATTTTAAATTGGTCAAAAAATGTTATAAACAACGTTTTCCTAAAACGCATTGTTTTCGAGATATTGGCGTTTAAAGCAGTAAAAGGTTTTTTTAGCATATCACATATTTATAACCCGATTTCAAAAAATTATATTTTAAATAAAAGCTCTTTTTAAGCCCTATAAAAAATGTTATATACAGTTTTTTGCTAGAATATAATGTTTTAAAGATACAGAATTTAAAATCAAACAAAACACCTAGTTTGAAATTTGCAAACTAGATGGCTCTAGTGTACAATAGTGCCGATGTTCTGACAGGGTGCTTGCAACGTTTCATCTAGTTAAATATTATTTAATATTATATATTATTTAATATTATTAAAAATTTGTTGGAATTTGATTGCGGCAAAAAAGTATAGGCACTTGAATTGTATACAGGGTTATTCTTTTAAATGACACACCCCCGTAAATTTTAAAGCTCATGTAGTATATTATTTTAAAAAGATTAAAATTCTCTGTTTAGAGGTATATCTAGTTATTTTTAAATTATTTTTTTTAAAGATGTGTTTTTCTTCAAAATAATTCCAATTTTCGATATTTTGTGCATAAATATTGAAAGTTTTTTATTAAACTTATCCAAGCCCATGAATTTACAGAAAATCGTCCTAAACTGGTTCTTGCCGTATATCTTTCTTCATATCGGGTGCCTCTCGGCCTGTAAACCTTAACCCTACCATCGTATGTTGATTTAAAGGTTTTTTCATCGCTAAAAACCACATTGTTCCAGTAATTACCGTTATCATAGTATTGGACGGCAACACCTACTCTTTCTTTCTTATGGCAATCCAACAAAAAAGGTTTTTGTGCGGCAAAGTAACTTCCAAGTTATGAGGCAGGAAAATGGGTCTCTTCCATAGCTTCTTTCGCATCATGTAAAGGATTATGCACAGAACTGAAAGTCTAGAACGGAAATTGAGCTTTGCGCAGGTCTTCTGAGTGTGTAATTACAAAGTATAGATATATTTCAGAAAGTAGTCAAAATGGCGAATCCAACGTTGCCAACACACTATAGCGGTTCTTTTGTTTTATATAATAAAATATATCATTTCAAATAAAATCTATAAATCTTAAGATAAACATATAAATGATACATATTTTAGATTTTAAGCTTTCACGGCCATTAAGATATAAAGAACTTTCACTTTCGGGTTTAGACCGTGTTAATGGATTTTCACTTTCCGACGTTTCATCTCTTACTACTAGAGACATCTTCAGGGATTAATCTGAAACTAAGTTGTAGAAAAACAACAAAAGACAAAATACTCCTGAGTTCAGAAGGCGTATATAAAATACCCTGCTCCTGTGGTACGGTTTACATAGGTGAAACTAAGAGAAAAATTTCTACAAGACTTCAAGAGCATGAGCGCAATATAAGAAAGAAACAAATTTCCTTATCGGCAGTAGCCGAACATGTACATGAAACAGGTCATAAAATCAATTTTTCTGAAACAAAACAAATATTAACAGAAAACAGAAAAATGCCAAGGAAGAAACGGGAATCGATAGAAATCATCAAGCATCCTAACAATATCAATCGGGACACTGGTTACCACTTACCTGCAATATGGAAGTCTTTGATAGGAAAAACCTCGTCACGGGTGAATAACCACAACTCGTCATAAATAGTGACACAAGTTGATTCGAAACTTAGTTTCAGATTAATCCCTGAAGATGTCTCTAGTAGTAAGAGATGAAACGTCGGAAAGTGAAAATCCATTAACACGGTCTAAACCCGAAAGTGAAAGTTCTTTATATAAATGATACATTTAATATTAATAAATGCTACAAAATCAATTGTGTAGATTGTTTGGATTTGCTGACAACAAATGAAATCACTGATGCAAGATATAATCTAATGGCGATTTATCCCGTTAGATTAGACAGGGACAAAAGTTCTACCCAAAAAGGATAGAAGACATACATACACTCCCACTTCCACCCAACCAAACAAATTCTGTATTTGTTCTTTGTTGAACAAATACAATATTTACTTGGCCGGGCGAAAAGTGTAACTATATTATTTTTATTAAAGAAATTACTGGCGCCATCTAAATTTTAGTAGCATTATCTTATTCTACAGATTCACAGCTATGTTCGTTCGTGCCGCTCAGTGCTACACTTTCCGGCCAACCAAATAAATACTGTATTTGTTGTACGAAAAACAAATGCAGTATTTATTTAATTGGCTGGAAAGTGTAGCACAAATGAGATAGAGATAGGGTAGACGTCTTTTGTTTCATAATTCTAGTTGTAGAGAGCTCCATTAAACGAAGAGACTTGGGTAGGTTCACCCTAAGGGGCTATCTATAAATTGTGTCATGCTTCTTTTTTCGATGCTTTGTAGATGATCTACATTTATTTATGTATGTATTCATAAGAATATATTTTTAGTAGTCTTTTGTTTAAATATTAGTATAAGATACTATTGTTAAGTTAAATTAACCAAATACAATAATAATTGCCCTTATTATAAACAAAAAACGCTAAAAATAGGAGTTTTACCCTATTTTTACCCCCTTACCCCCAATCGTTTACTCCCAAAATCTAATCAGCTCTTCGGAATACGATAAGAAACAATATGCAAAAAACCGCAAGTCGATATCTCATGTAGAAATGGAGTTAGAGAGTTTACACCCAGACAGACAGACAGCCAGACGGACGCAAAAATTTTTTTACTGATTTCGACTCAGAATGGTCTAAAACGCCGAGAAATGTGAAAAAAACGTGGTCAAAGATTTTGTCTTTTCGGCGAAGATTTCAATACATCCGCACTCTTAGTAGCACTAAGTGCCGATGTAAAATGTTGACATATCTCATAATATCACATTATCTTAATAAAATAATTAATAAGGATAACTATCGTACTTATAATAATATCATAAGCGTTTGAAAAGTCCAGAGCCGTTTCTCAAAAATAATGTTTTAAAATAAAAAAAAGGTTTATTGTCCACCATAAAGAAATATTCAAATACTTTTCTTGGCATATGTGGCAAATAAAACATTTGATGCACAACTAGTAGGTATGGGTCATTCCGACGTTACGTTACGTTCCGTAGTTACGTCTACGTTACGTTCGTACACCTTAAATTAGGCATCAGAAAAGTACTCGATAGTTCATTTATCTGTACTACATCGGCACTTAGTACTACTAAGAGTGCCGATGTATTGAAATCTTCGCCGAAAAGTCAAAATCTTTGACCACCTTTTTTTCACATTTCTCGACGTTTTAGACCATTCTGAGTCGAAATCAGTAAAAAAAAATTTTGCGTCCGTCTGTCTGTCTGTCTGGGTGTAAACTCTCTAACTCCATTTCTACATGAGATATCGAATTGCGGTTTTTTGCATATTCCGAAGAGCTGATTAGATTTTGGGGGCAAACGATTGGGGCTAAGGGGGTAAAAATAGGCTAAAACTCCTATTTTTAGCGTTTTTTGTTTATAATTAAGGCAATTATTATTGTATTTGGTTAATTTAGCACTTATATAAAAGATAATTTTAAATTGGTCAAAAAATGTTATAAACAACGTTTTCCTAAAACGCATTGTTTTCGAGATATTGGCGTTTAAAGCAGTAAAAGGTTTTTTTAGCATATCTCACATATTTATAACCCGATTTCAAAAAATTATATTTTAAATAAAAGCTCTTTTTAAGCCCTATAAAAAATGTTGTATACAGTTTTTTGCTAGAATATAATGTTTTAAAATACAGAATTTAAAAACAAACAAAACACCTAATTTGAAATTTGCAAACTAGATGGTTCTAGTGTACAATAGTGCCGATGTTTTGACAGGGTGCTTGCAACGTTTCATCTAGTTTAATAAAAAATTATGCAGCCTTTTTGCCCGTTACGTAAAAAAGTGTAATTATGCAATTAAGGAAATCTATACCAATACCACTCTGTATGATTAATTAATATCATAATTTAAATTAAAAATTAAAAAAATCCCGTCTCTATAGATTTTTGTTATAAATTCGGTATCAAACGACCGATATCAAATTAATTAAATTAATTAAATCAAAAAAGAATAACTAAAAATGACAAGAAACAGACAATAGGAATTTTTAATTTATCAAAATTATAAAAATATTTATTAAATATTCAATCAATCTACATATTTTTATATATTTTCTAATCATTGTACAGAGGGATACTAGTATACTGACAGTTTCGGGCTGCTGGCCCTCTTCAGTACCAAGAGTCAACTATGATTGAGAAAACATTTTTGACTCTTGGTACTGAAGAAGACCAGCAGCCCGAAACTGTCAGTATACCAATATCACTCTGTACGATGATTAGAAAATAGATTGATGGAATAAAAAAAATTCTATTTTGCGACTTATAAGCTCATAATCACACGCATTTTGCGTGTTATTTTAGGCCCATAAGAGGTCTGTATTTTTGTTCTTTTGGGTTGGCAACAGACCTGGCCTATCGCTTAACGTTTTCCGTGCAATTGTCAATGTCGCTTTAAAGTTGTATTTTTTACAAAATTTTGTGTTTAGGTTATTTTTACCATGTTAAAATTGTGGCATGGTTAATTGCAGTAAAAAAGAGAAGAGATGACTATAAAATATATCAAAATATCATTTGTTCTTAGAATTTTAAACATGGTGTAAACTGTAATGCCAATCCAAAACAAAAATCCCTAAATCAGTCATAAATTTAAATGTAAGTTTTTTTTAAATTTTAGAGCAAAATAGAAAAAATTCTATAAAGCACTCGTTTCATAACACGTTTCTAGCTCACTAGTACTTTAGAACTCGCCGCAAGCGGCTCGTGCTTGTACTCGTGCGCTAAAAACGTATGTTATGAAACTAGTACTTTAATATACTATTAATGTAAGAATCGTCAAAATACGTTTAGCCGTCCACACGACAAAAACGCTGAGGTTCACAATGCGAATAGAGTCGAGTTTCACATAAATAAGTAGGGTATACCGTGCGGATTTATGTCCAAACCAATATCACTCTGTTCAATGATTAGAAAATAGATTGATGGAATAATAATTTAATATTTTTATAATTTTGTTTAAAATTAAAAATTTCTGTCCTTACTAATTCTACGTCTAACCACCTGTTAGTGGTACTATGTGCTTGAGACACACAAGTCTTCAACTTGCTACCATTCGAAGTCTCCAGACTAGGAGAGGTTTGAGTAGTTGTCTAGATCTAGCAATAAATGGCGCACAAGTATATAACAATCTGATGACATTTTTTCTTTTGCAAAAGTCAAAAACTTTTTCTCTTTCAGCGTACAGAGTTGACTCTTGGTACTGAAGACGGCCAGCAGCCCAAAACTGTCAGTATCACTACAAAAAGTTGTAATTTTTGACCTTCTCCCCCCACAAAATCTTCTTCGCTACGGCCCTGCTCTGTATAATGTATGAAAATAGATTGATAGAATATTTAGACAATAGGTACTTTTAAAAGGAATACCATAAATACTTGAATTAAGTACACAGTATGATAGGGGAAATGCGGGAGACTTGAACCAATTTTTACACAAGCCATGAAAAATTTCTCTACCTACCCTATCTAATTTTTACCCGCCTTACGAAAATCTATTATTAAATAAAAATTACGGTAATTTTATAGGGACAAGCAAATCAAAACGAATTAAAATAGTTACTCATTTACAAGTAGATGCTAATAGAAAATAATACTCCTCATTTGCAAATTAAACGCATTTGCAAATACAGGCTAACAGAAAATACTATGCTGCAACTTCAAATAAAAAAGAATTAAACTATAGTTTGACGCAAGGATCTGTGGCTACGGGAGATATGCACGGAAAGAAATTAGTGGGCTCTGCGCTATACATTATAAGATATTTGGTAACAGTGGCAAATTATAGTGATTTAAGCTATAGATTATAAGGGACACAATAACTAATAATGTTAAAAATAAATTGGAAACGATTATATATATTACAGACACGATTGTATTTATTACAGGCACTATTATAAATTTACAGAAATTTTATTATATTATAAAAATTATTAGCACGGACAATAATTAAATCTATTTAAGCTATAAATGCCATACTATTTGTTATATTAATAAATTATAAACTTATAAAATGTTTATTGGATCACGTTTTTAACAATGATCTAGGCTTAAAGAGACGGATTCCTTGCAAATTTTATTGCACACGGCGTGGTTAACAGTTAACTAAATCCTCTAAACAAAAACAATTAGAGATGGAAAACCATAGCCAATAACCGGTTTTCGGTTAACCGGTTTCGGAAATTACATCAGACCGGTTTTTGGGTTAAAACACGGAAGCAATAACCGGTTAAAAACTGGTTTAAACCGATAAAAATCGGGGTGGGGTAAGGGGGTAAAATGGGGTTAAAACTTTTTTTTTATTTTTTTTTTCAATTTATTTTTCGTTAAAACGAAAAAATACACTTTTTTCGGAAATTTTTTTTTTTTGATCAAAAGGTCCAATATGTTTTTTACGTAAAATTAATCAATAAATAATAATTTTTTATCGAAATTGTAAAATTCTTAAACATAAATTTTGTTGGAGAAATATATTACAGAAACACTTTAGAACGCACGCCTCTGACATACACACAATTGTATTTTTGGGTAAGTAGGGGAATAAATAAATTATATTACCACTATTAACCGTACTTAATTTTAATGTGATAAGTCAAAGCATTTTCTTGTAATTACACAAAATCGATTTCCCTAATTTTAACTTTTTTTATGATATAAAAAAATTTGAGGGTGATGGAGACAAACGTCCTTCGGATTTGGATTCAGCGTCCCAAAATTAGTATAAACCTATGTCTGAAATCTCAGTTAGAGAAATCTTCAGATTTGTCGACCAGTGTAATTATTATAAGCTTATATGGTAAGTACACACAGAAAAATTTTGCAAACAACTGACCAACCGACAATTAAATAAAACGGAAAATACATAATATATTATTTAGAAATAAGCTAGTTACATACATACGTAAAAGTTGGAAAATCATTTATTATTAACTTCTGCTACCTAAAAAGTTTGAAACACGCATTTTCATCCCTTGGGCGGAAAGGCTCTTGTAGCTAACTTCACGTATTTCAATTGTCAAAATTTTTAATTTATTGACTTGAATTTTATGACAAAACAGTTTAAAATACATCATTGGTGCCCCTATCAAAATAGAAAAAAAACCCACCGAAAAAAAGAAAAAAACACCCTCTGAAAAAAAAAACTTTGTCCCTGAGCGTTTCCACAAAATTTGACGCCTCGCCTGGCGGCCCTACCAAGACAAAAGACAAAAAATCACTTTCCGAAAACCAAAAAACAAACTTTGTCCCTGTTCTAAAAAATTTGGCGCCCCTACCAAAACAAACAAAAACACCCTCCCAAAAAAAACATTTCCCTGAGCGTTTCTACAAAATTTGGCGCCCCTACCAAGGGAACGTTCAAGTATTACGTAACGCAAATTTTGATCATTTTGGACCCCCACCCCCTGTAACGCTAATTTCCAATACCATTAACATGGGCGTAACACTCCAAAATAACCCCCTCCCCCCTCCCTAGAAGCGTTAGAAGATAGAAGTAGTAGTAGTAGTAGTAAAAGGTGGGTAGGGTAGAAGATATAAAAATACCTTCCAAAAAAAAGCTTTTCTAAGAAAATTTGGCGCCTCTACCAAAAGAAAAACACCCTCCAAAAAAAAAGCTTTGTCCTGGAGCCCCTAAAAAATTTGGCGCACCTAAAAAAATTGATGCCCTAAAAATATTGGCGCTACTAAAAAAATTAGCGCCCCTAAAAAATTGGCGCCCCTAAAAAATTGGCGCCCCTAAAAAATTTTACCCCCATAAGAAATTGGCGCCCTAAAAAATTTGGCGCCCCAAAGAATTTGGCGCCCCCAAAAAATATGGCCCCTAAAAAAATTGGCGCCCTACAAAATATGGCGCCCTCCAAGAATTTGGCTCCCTTAAAAAAATTAATTTTTTGGTGCTTCTACCAAAACAAACACCCTCCGAAAAAAAAGCTTTGTCCATGGGCGTTTCTACAGAAATTTGGCGCCCCTAAAAAAATTGGCGCCCTTAAAAAATTTAGCGCCCCTAAAAAAATTAACGCCCCTTAAAAAATTAATGCCCTAAAAAAATTGGCGCCCCTAAAAATATTGACGCCCTAAAAAAATTGGCGCCACTAAAAAAATTGGCACCCCTAAAAAATTGGCGCCCCTCAAAAATTTGCGCTCTCAAAAAATTTAACCCCCTAAAAAAAATGGCGCTCCTAAAAAAATTGGTGCCCTAAAAAAATTGGCGCCTCTAAAAAAATTGGCGCCCTAAAAAATTTGGCGCCCCTTAAAAGTTTGGCGCCTCCAAAAAATTTGGCACACAAAAAAATTTGGCGCCCAAAAAAAATTGGCGCCCCTAAAAAATATTGATGCCATAAAAAAGTTGGTGCCACTAAAAAAATTGGCGCCCCTAAAAAATTAGCGCCCCTAAAAATTTGGTTCCTAAAAAATTTGGAGCTCCTAAAAAATTGGCGACCCTAAAAAAATTGGCGCCCCCCAAAAAAATTTCGGGCCCGTAAAAAATTTAATTTTTTGGCGCCTTTACCATAACAAACAAAAACACCCTTCGAAGCTTTGTCCCTGAGCGTTTCTACAAAAAAATTTTGCGCCCCTACCAAGAAAATATTACCCTCCGAAAAAAAAACTAAAAAAAAGCCTTGTCATTGGCGCCCCTATCAAAACAGAAAAAAAGACCCTTCGAAAAAAAGAAAAAAACACCCTCCGAAAAAAAAAACTTTGTCCCTGCGCGTTTCCACAAAATTTGACGCCCTCCTTGGCGCTCCTACCAAGACAAAAGACAAAAAATCACTTTCCGAAAACCGAAAAAAAAAGCTTTGTCCCTGAGCATTTCTACAAAATTTGGCGCCCCTACCCAAACAAAAGAAACACCCGCGCTGTTATTTTAATTTTTTATTTTTAATTTAAAATAACAAAAAAATATAACAAATAAAGATTCTTGGTAAAACCAAGGGAGTCTAGGGGTAACAAAAAGTTAAAATTTGCAAAAAATGTTATGTACACTATTATCCCTACAGTCCCAACAAAAATAAGATTATTTAAAATAAATATTATTTTATGTAAATAAAGTTAAATAAAATAATCATCATTTAAAATTATTAGATTAAAATTAAATAACTATTAAAAAACCACCAGTGCTTCCCAGAAAAATAAATAATTTAGCTGCAGTTTTGCTAAAATTCCAGAATTTGTATGGGTTAATCTTGATTAATAAGTTCAAGTTTACCTTGGTCTCTTTTATTTGTTTTCTTAGATTAGACTTTGGCAGTTAACATTAGTTAAGTTTTGTTCTTCAAATTGTAGTTATCTCATCAAAATTAAAACGACATATAACTCAGAACTCAGAACTAATAAAAAAGTGATAAAGTGGAAAAATATTAGTTATTTATGGTACTAGTGGGTAAAATAAGATATTTTCGAGAGGGCAATATCCGTTTACCCATGAGTGCCATACAAGGTTTTATCAAATAAATACCTTAGGAATGCATATTTTTATTACAAATTTTAATGACATTTACAAGAAAATAATTTGACAAGTGACAGTTGAGTGGGTAAAATAAATAATTATCCACTCAATAAAGTAAAAGCCACGCGGGGTTATTATTGAGTATCTATTTAAAATAAAGCTGGTAATTGTCTTATTATCTGTATGTATTGGATAATAGTTATTTATGGTACTAGTGGGTAAAGATATTGTCCACGAGGGGATGTTTGGCCGTAGGCCGAGTGAGTCAATATTCTTGAGTGGACAATATCTAATTACCCACGTGTGCCATACAAAATTTTATCCAATACATTTGTAATCATAAGAAAATGCGATCTTTACTGTTTACGTTTACTGAATAATAGTTATTTATATACCGAGGGACTAAACTGGCTGTTTTAGTCCCGCAGCATGAATGTTACCTAAGCGAGCGTAGCGAGCGAGGGAAACAGAAATGCAAGGGACTAAAACCGCCAAGTTTAGTCCTGAGGTATATACACTATTTTTTGCAGGACCAAACATAATTTAGGTAGGTAGATAAAATTAAAATTAAAAACCACGCGTCTAAAATAGGTTGTTTTATTTTCGTAATTTAATCAAGATGCCTGTAAATTGCGAAAAGTCAGTTTCATGGCTATCGCGATTTCAATTGTTTTTTAATATGGTTGACACAAACGTCAAAAAAATGGACGAAGATGATAAATTTTAAGTTATGTGTAAATTGTTATAACAATGTTATTTTTAAAGGTTTCGTTTGTTAAAATCAAATAAATTGGTTTGAATCCCAAATATATTACAAAACATCACCAAACCTAATTTTTGAACCAGCAAAGCACATAGTAAGTATAATATTTTAATATTATCAAGGTTGCCCTGATTTTTATTCCCTAGGGAGAAAAACGGCAAGTTTAGTCCCGAATATGAAAGCATAAAATTAGGTTTTAGTCTTGGTCGTGCAAAAAATATATTATACACTATATCCAGATACGTAAAAATGTAAAAAGTCTGATAAAATGGTAAATATTTTGAAAAAAATAGTGATAGTTTTGATTTTTCACACATGTATGATATTATTTCCCACGCGAATGAAATATGGCACTTTCTTAGTCTCTAAATCGTGTGAAATCTGTCGTTTTCATAAGTGGTTGTAGAAAAACTAAATATTTTTCTGGGTGTAACATCCTGCCATTATTTATCAATTTTAGTAGATTAAAATATGATAAAATCGTATATATATATAAAATTGGACATAATACAATTTTAATTCAAAATGAATATTAGGCTTGATATAATATTTGGCGCTTTGCTCCTTTTTGGAACTGCCTACGCTCAATCCAGTGAAGAGCTTGATTCTCTTTTGGAAAACGTTAAATTAAATCCCGATTATGGCTTAAATATTGTAAGTAGTTTTTTATTTATTTGTCCAATCCACAAGTAGTACTTGTCACTGTATTAAATACTGAACCACTAAAATAGGGTTTTCTACGACTGCTTTAGAATGTAAGCAAATACACACACTTTTCAAACACAGAAAGAATCCATTCTAGCTCTAGATACGGTATGAATATTCCGTATCAAGTGTTAGAATGAGCACATGTAGTGCCATCTCTTGTTTATAAAAGTAAAGAAAACTGTAGCAAAATTAGCAAAAATATATATATTTTACCATGAAATATTGAATAATTTAATGCAATTTAAAGTTTTGCGTTAAAATTACATAAAGTTTATTAGTTTTTCTTAATACTTGATCAGTTTTTTATCAATTTAGTTCAAAAAATTAAAACTGCTCCATCTCCAAACAATCTGACATAACCTTCAATTTTTGCATTATAATTTGTAAATATGTGTTAAAATTAAATAAAAATCTTTTTGAAGTACTGATTTGATAAAATTATTAAATAACATTAATTTCTTTATTTAAAAATATGTGTTTGTTGCATTTACAATGTCGGGTCACAAAAAACGTTGTTTTTACCCTTGTCCGCAGTTTAAAGCCATAAAGTGTTTCATATGTGCAGTCGAAGAAAAAGTATAGTCTACAACACGTATGGAAGAGTAATTCCGCGCTCGCGGGACCGTCATACTCGCCTGCCGGCAAACTTTCCACTCGCGCGGAATATTGTCTATTCCATACTAGTTATAGAATATACTATTATTGGATTCTTCTACGTCCACTAGTAACCGAAATTGCTTATTGTAATTTTTCATATTTTTAAAACCGTTCGACAAAATAATTTTTTTCCTGAAGTATTGAATAGCCAGGGAAGGAGTTATTGCAGATTAAATATTTGGACCAATTTAGTTGGGACCCAAATTTTGGGCTAAATTTTTTAGGTTAGGTAACCAAAGTTACGTTGCCGCAGCATTAATTAAAATTGATCGAATTCTCTACCGTTGGCAGAATTTTGTCCAAAAAAAGCTGAATTTTCCCACCTAGAGATATCCATCGTAAAACTTGTGCTATATGGGGGAATATATGTTTTTTTTTTAGGTAGAGAAAAGTTTAATAAATCATTTAAGGTCAAAATTAACCCATATATTAAAGAAAAAAATAACCATTTAAAAACACTTTTTTAATGAGTCCATGGCCCCCGGGCCTCCTCCGGAGTCGGCGCCCATGGACACATTATCTTAAGATTCAGTAAACCGATATTTGATTGCAAATGGGGCACAATGAAGGCAGGGGGCAAGGGGGAACATTTTATTTAATGGGGGGTCGTGTAATACATCATTTTAAAGCTCGTAAAAACTTCTATTTGACCATATATTTTATATATGTTTTTTTAATTTTGAGGGGGTTAAAAATGGTAATTCTCGATATCTCGTCAAAATTTTAAAAAAGTCCAACAATTTTTGTTTAATAATTAATTTTATCATACAAAAACATAAATTTGACGATTAGACATTTTGTGCCAGATTTTCCTCCGTTTGACCTTGAAATGACCTTGAATGTGACCTTAAACAGACAAACGGACCTCGGATTTGGAACTAGCGACCCCAAAAATCTACGTATGATTTTTTTCAGATGTTTTTGTCGGTTTCTGTCAGTATGACCTTGGAATGACCTTGAACATGATCTGATACAGATAAACCGAACTCGGATTCGGATTCAGCCATTCAAAAAATCAAGGGGACACTGGGTTTGGTTTACCTTATTTTAAATAAGAAGAAATGTAAATTTGAAATTACAAACTAAGAAAATCGCATTTTTTAACAAAAAAATTGACCACCTTCAAAAATAAAAAATAAATTAAAAGAATGTATCACAGGACCCCCATATCTATTTGAAAAAAAATCCCCTTGCCCCCTGCCTCCATTGTGCCCCCTAAACATATCAATAATACAACATTTTGTGCTCCCAAGGCCCTTATAACTTTTGTTCAAAACTTTTTTGGTATGTTGTCAACTTTTTCTTTTAGTCCCAATTTCTTGAAAAATATGGCTACCCATTTGAAGAATACGAGGTTCAAACTGAAGACGGTTATATTCTAGGACTACACAGAATCCCGCATGGCAGAAACGAAACTTTCAAAATTAATAGTAATAATAATAATAATAATAATATTAATGAAAAGCCAGTGGTTTTTTTACAACATGGTCTTTTGAGTTGTTCCATCGATTTTGTAAATTTAGGCCCAAATAAGGCTTTGGCATTAATTTTGGCCGACTCTGGATATGACGTTTGGCTAGGGAATTCCAGAGGAAACACTTGGTCCAGAAAACACATTTCTTTATCTCCTCAAAACAAAACGTTTTGGGAATTTAGGTAGGAAATTAAAACTATTTTAAGCAATGGGAAAGTTATATTGCTTATTTTATGGTTATGGCGATTTCTCCCGTTAGATTAGACAGGGACAAAAGTTCTACCCAAAAAGGATAGAAGACATACATACACTCCCACTTCCACCCAACCAAACAAATTCTGTATTTGTTCTTTGTTGAACAAATACAATATTTACTTGGCCGAGCGAAAAGTGTAACAATTTAATTTTTATTAAAGAAATTACTGGCGCCATCTAAATTTTAGTAGAATTATCTTATTCTACAGATTCACATTAGCTATGTTCGTTCGTACTTTCCGGCCAACCAAATAAATACTGTATTTGTTGTATGAAAAACAAATACAGTATTTATTTGGTTGGCTGGAAAGTGTAGCACAAATGAGATAGAGATAGGGTAGAAGTCTTTTGTTTCATAATTCTAGTTGTAGAGATCTCCATTGACGTTTAATACTATATTTATCTCTTTTAAGATCTATACATTCAAAAAAAAAACAAATTTTCGATGTACACTGCAAAAAAATCGATCAACCTAAAAAAGTGCCATTTTTAAATTGAAATATTTCGAAAACTACTTAATGGAATTGACTAATTCTTTTTTTAAACATTATATAATTTTGTCTTTATTTAGAATGAATAAAATAGTAGGGACTAAACTGGCTGTTTTAGTCCCGCTGCATTAGTGTTTTAGTTCCGCTCCATTAGTGTTTCCTGAGCGAGCGTAGTGAGCAAGGGAAACAGAAATGCAAGGGACTAAGACAGCCAAGTTTAGTCCTGAGGTATATACACTATTTTTTGCAGGACCAAACATAATTTACGTAGGTAGATAAAATTAAAATTAGAAACCATGCGTCTAAAATCGGTTGTTTTATTTTCGTAATTTAATCAAGATGCCTGTAAATTGCGAAAAGTCAGTTTCACGGCTATCGCGATTTCAATTGTTTTTTAATATGGTTGACAAAAACGTCAAAAAAATGGACAAAGATGATAAATTTTAAGTTATGTATAAATTGTTATAACAATGTTAATTTTAAAGGTTTTCTTTTTTAAAATCAAATAAATTGGTTTGAATCGCTAATTTATTACAAAACAACACCAAACCTAATTTTTAAACCAGCAAAGCACATAGTAAGTATAATATTTTAATATTATCAAGGTTACCCTGATTTTTATTCCCTTGGGAGAAAAACGCCAAGTTTAGTCCCGAAAATTAAAGCGTAAAATTAGGTTTTAGTCTTGGTCGTGCAAAAAAGTATTTTTGTATTAACAGCAACAATAAATGTACAACTATGTTTTTTTTGCCCCATCTTCTAGGACTTGCATGGTACGACACTGCAACTGTTTATCAAATTGTTAAAGTTTCTCTCATTGCCGCAGTTTTATTGAATATTTTCTTTTTATTTTTTTATTTTTTTTACTTCTGGTTTAGGAGATATCAGGATTTTCCTGAAAGTTGTCATTTTTTCAGTAAACTCAAAAAGTACTACATGACTTTGATTGATGCTGTGCTTTACGTTTTTCTTCTTATCAAGTTTATCAAAAACATAAAATGCGTTTGATAAACTTGAGTAATAGAAAAATAGGGTCACTCGAACCGGCGGCGGTTCTGCGAAATCACAGTTAAGCCACCGTCAGACGGCAATAGAAAGTTGCCCTGGGATGAAGTAAATCTACAACAAGAAGTAAAAGACTTGAGCTTCAAATAAAAAACAACAACTCTAATTTAGTTAATTTAGTACTTTTTGAGTTAACTTAAAAAATTACAACTGTCAGGAAAATCCTGATATCTCTTAAATCAGAACTAAAAACATAAAAAAATAAAAGAAAATAATATTCATTAAAACTGCGGAAATAAGAGAATTTAACAATTTGATAAACAGTGGCGTACCATGCAAAAAAACATTGTTGTACATTTTTTGTTGCTGTTAATACAAACATACTTTTTTTAATTGTTCTAAATAAAAAAAAGTATACGACGCTACCATATACCATATGTACGAAGCCTTAATAATAAAACCCATGATTTTCTTAATGGTGTTATTTCTTGTGGGTTTCCAATTATCTGTGCGACAGAAACATGGGCGAGGATGGTTTATCTGATCAAGAAATCTTTCCTAGCAACTATTCTGTTTTTAGAGGAGACCGTAATTTGGTTGCTCATAATAAAACTAGGGGTGGGGGGGCACTTATTGCAGGTTGCTTGGACATGTTCTCTATGTGTGAACTTGATCTTTCTTTTTTACGTTGCGCCTTACCTCTTATTGATATAGTAGGAGTCAAATTTACTTTTACATGCATTATTCTTTTTATGTATTTTGTATTTACATACCAGTCAATACAGCTTCTGATTATTATGAAAGTTTATATGACTGTTTGGAATCACTTGATTATCTTAGTGAGTCTGATGTCTACTTTATAGGCGACTTTAATATACCGGAGTATTCTAGTAATGCAAATACAGGTAGAACTAGGGCGTTAAAATCATTTTGTAATTATTATGAATTATTACAACAAAATTTTCTTTTAAATAATAATAATAGACTTCTAGACCTTGTCTGTTCAAAATGACAGATTTCAATACGTTGAATATCATGGGTTTAAGTCTTTTTGAATATCATGGGTTTAAGTCTTTTCCGCAGGGCTCAATACTGGGACCCTTATTATTTTTAATTTTTATTAATGCAATTTTCAATCTTATATGTGTTCCTGCGCTTGCGTTTGCTGATGATGCCAAACTATACTTTAAAATAAACAACCTACTAGACTGCGTGTCACTCCAGAATGCTCTAAATAACTTAATCCAATGGTGCAATGATAACAAATTACCGCTCAATGCTGCTAAATGCAACATTGTGACGTATACACGAAAGAGGACTTCGGTTTTATTTAATTACAAAATTGGTAATGTCATTGTACCTAGAGTTACAGAAATTAAGGATCTAGGCGTTACATTTGATAGCAGATTGGATTTTTCTTTACATATTGAGAAGACTGTTGCATCAGCTTTTCGAAGTCTTGGATTTGTAATAAGAAACTCTTACGGTTTCAGGGACAAAACGGTTTTATTCACACTCTTTAATTCTTTCGTTCTACCCAAACTTGAGTATGCCAACTTAATCTGGAAACCTCAGTACAAATATCAAATTGAAAATGTTGATAAAATTTTGAGAAGATTTTTTAAGTTTGTCAGTTTTAAACTGGATGGTGTTTATCCTCATACAGGTATTGAGAATAACCTGCTGTTGGATAGGTTTAATGTTTTAAGCTTGGAAGATAGGCGTGCACTTTCATCTGTTGTCTTTCTGCATAAATTGCTGCGAAATAACATAGACTGCCCTGCTTTATTACAGTTGTTAAATTTTCATGTCCCTTCTAATACACGCTTAATAAATACTTTTTATATGGCTAAACCTAGAACCAACTTGCTTAATAACTCACCTATTTATTCTATGTGTAATAATTACCACAAAATTCAGTTAGAGGCTGATATTTTCTCTTGTTCAATTAACCGAATTCAATATGTTTTTCGCCAATTAAATTAATTTTAAGTTTTTTTCTTTTTTTTTTCTCAAATCTAATGTTAATATCAAATTCTTATTTTTGTACTATGTTTTTTCTTTGAATTGTTTTAAGTATCGTACTGGAGTTCTTAATCATGACTCATCCTCATCCTGTTGGATGTTAATATAAATAAATAAATAAATAAATAAATAAATAAATAAATAAATAAATAAATAAATAAATAAATAAATAAATAAATAAATAAATAAATAAATAAATAAATAAATAAATAAATAAATAAATAAATAAATAAAT
This sequence comes from Brachypterus glaber, assembly GCA_958510825.1. Lineage (NCBI taxonomy): Eukaryota > Metazoa > Arthropoda > Insecta > Coleoptera > Kateretidae > Brachypterus > Brachypterus glaber. The sequence goes on along the minus strand of OY294044.1, from coordinate 110,734,400 downwards.
AAATAAATAAATAAATAAATAAATAAATAAATAAATAAATAAATAAATAAATAAATAAATAAATAAATAAATAAATAAATAAATAAATAAATAAATAAATAAATAAATAAATAAATAAATAAATAAATATATTACGTAACGCAATTTAAAAAAAAATTGCCCCTCCCCCCCATGTGTAACAAACTGTCACATTTAACAACACCCCCCCCCCTGTGTAACGCGTAACAATATAAAAATTTGTATTTTTTTTTCTAACATATCTTGATACAGAATTCCGCATAATGCAAGACGGTAAAAAGACGGTGTAAAAATGATACATATTTATTATAATAATACATATAGCACTTAATGTACTTTTTGGTGTCACATATAACACGTATATTGTTTATGCACAGGTACACAAAATAGTACACACATTGGTGTTCTGTGCGTACACATTTCGGGCGAAAATGTATCATCGCCGATGATTCATCGGCAAGATCACGCAAGAGCAGGGCCGTAAGATTTTTTTTATATCAACGTAAACAGTTTTTTTACTGATTACAATATTATTTAAATATGCATTTTTTCGTCAATTTTTGTGTGAAAAAGGGAATTATGGGCCACTAAATAGTAATTTATTCCGTTACGTAACGTTTACCTAGACCCCCCTCCCCCCTGTCACAAACTGTAACAATTTCTCTGACCCCCCTAGGCGCGTTACGTAATATATGGACAGCCCCTTACTTGCTCTCCGAGTTCGAGTGGCAATCTCCGTAATGGCCCTGAAACCAGTGTTTTTCGTTCTTGTATCATAAACATACATGGGAGATTAGCTCAGCGGTCTAAGGCATCGATATAGCATTGACACTGAGATAATGATCGTAGGTTCAAACCTCACTGGCGCCGATTGCCTTTTTCAGTTAATTAATAATTTAAATTTGGCGAAGGAGTACTCCCTAGATATATTTGTTTATTTATTTATTTATTTATTTATTTATTTATTTATTTATTTATTTATTTATTTATTTATTTATTTATTTATTTATTTATTTATTTATTTATTTATTTAAATGTTTAGAGTCGTTTTGGTTCGAAAGTCAATTAAAGCCGGTGGTTCCCTCTACTAATATCTCACACAAGTCCTGGACTTAGGGGATGCTTAATTAAGTAGAATAGTACGAGGTTAAAAATAAACAAATAAACAAAAAACTACTATTTTCAGTTTTCACGAATTTGGTTACTACGACTTGCCGGCCAATATTGACTTTATTTTGAAGAAAACCGGAGCACGAAAATTGTCCTATGTGGGACACTCCCAAGGGACCACAGCATTTTTCGTAATGGCTGCCACGAAACCCGAGTACAACGAGAAAATAACAGTAATGGCGGCTCTAGCACCTGTAGCTCACATGAAAAATATGACTGAAGCAGTCGTTTTACTTATGTCAAAAAATTTGTTTCTGGTCGATGTAAGTGTTATTAAAAACCAATGTTTTGATATGTAAAATATACACTAATAGAGTAAAATTTACAGACATAGCATGAGGTTTACACCCTGTATATTTTTTTGGCGCACTCTGTGTATTTTTTAGGGGTGGAAACTCGTTATTAAAATCGACCCAAAAATAATTTTTCTACTACTGCTTTAGAATGTAAGCAAATACACACACTTTTCAAACACAGAATGAATCCATTCTAGCTCTAGATACGGTATGAATATTCCGTATCAAGTTTTAGAATGAGCCCATGTAGTACAATCTCTTGTTTATAAAAGTAAAGAAAACTCTGGCAAAATTATAAAAAATATATATATTTTACCATGAAATATTGAATAATTTAATGCAATTTAAAGTTTTGAGTTAAAATTACATAAAGCTTATTAGCTTTTCTTAATATTTGACTAGTTTTCTATCAATTTAGATCAAAAAGTCCAAACTGCTCCATCTATTGTTAAATATTTAAACCTGATATAGGTATGTCACAACAATCTGACATAACCTTCAATTTTTGCATAAAATTAGTAAATAACATTAATTGCTTTATTTAACAATATGTCATTTGTTGCATTTACAATGTCAAGTCAAGTCACCAGTTTATAGCCATACAGTGTTTCATATTTGCAGTCGAAGAAAAAGTATAGTCTACAACACGTATGGAATAGTCATTCCGCGCTCGCGGGACCGTCATACTCGCCTGCCGGCTCGTATAACTTTCCGTTCGCGCTAGAAAGAAAAAAAACAAAAGGAAATGGTCAAAAAATACAGAAAAAGTAAAAAGTTGCGATTAGTTTAAAATACATACAAGATTTCCACCCTTCTAGAAAAGGTACCCGTTTCACATTTTTCTTTTTTTTTTTAGATTGCTGTAAACCATTTTAAAGTGTATGAATTTTTCCCCCATTTCGATGTTCTGAAAAAGCTAGCATCTATATTTTGCACTGAAGACTCTCCCTACGCCTTTATCTGCAGGGAAGTGTTAAAAATCGTAGCCGGCGAAACTGATTATAACGTGATACCCCTCGTAAGTAACATTTTTAAAACACACAACGAAATAGTATACAGACTATAAATAGTAATTATATACCAAGGTAGAGAAGACATTTTTTATAGCCAATCGTATTAAATCCCGAGCTGCGTAGCAGCAAGGGATTTAAGAGTGCGAGGCTATAATCGTCTTCTCTACCGTAGTTTATTAGTTTATTAGTTTATTAGTTTATTAGTTTATTAGTTTATTAGTTTATTAGTTTATTAGTTTATTAGTTTATTAGTTTATTAGTTTATTAGTTTATTAGTTTATTAGTTTATTAGTTTATTAGTTTATTAGTTTATTAGTTTATTAGTTTATTAGTTTATTAGTTTATTAGTTTATTAGTTTATTAGTTTATTAGTTTATTAGTTTTTTCACTACTAGCACTATTTAACTATTTTTATTCAAATTATAAAAAATACAGAGAGGTCGTGTGATATATTATTTTAAAGCCTTTAAAAATGTCTATTTGACTACATAATTTTACAATTTTTTGAGACATTTTCTGTATTTAAAATAGGGTTAAAAATGGGAATTTTCTTCAAAATTTCTTTAAAAAAATCAAAAAATTCTACTTTTAAACTAATGTTATATGATATAAATTAAATTTTACAACAAAAATCATAAAACATCTTTTTTTACTAAAACAATTGAAAAAAGAAATTCTTAAAAAAATATTTAAAAAATATATAGTCGAATAGAGAATTTTGTCTGCTTTAAAATAAGGTGCCACACGACCCCCTTTCCATTAAAAAAATACCCCCCTATGCCTAAGGACACTAACCTGGTAGAAAAGTACATACATCTAACTTAACATAACATTAGATTAGTGACATTTTTATGTTTAGTCTCAAACGTTATACAAAAACGTTATAAAACATATAAATCTAACCTTAAAAACTAACGTTTGACAAAAAAGTTATAAAATATATAAATTTTTCTTATTATAACACTCTAAGTATGTATAAACTACCTTCTTAAAGGTCCAGAAATGAGTATAAACAAATAAACAAATAAACAAATCTAACCTTAAAAAATAACGTTTGACAAAAACGTTATAAAATACATAAATCTAACGTTAGTTTCCTAACTAAATTCTAACCTTTTTCTAACCTTATTCTAACTTTAAATATTTTTTAATTTTCCATTATTAAGACGTAAGCTATAGTAGAAAGTACTTATTTCAGACAGCTATGTGCCTAGGTTTGATAATTATTTATTATTTCTGTAATAAGTTGAAAAAAATATCCCCCAAAAGTCAAAATTATAGTAAGTCTGGCAACACTGTACTAGAATTAAACAAATATTTTAAGATAATGAATGTATAAATAAATATTAACTAACTAAATATAAAGTTTTTCTGAGAGGTAAACGTATTTATCGAAGTATAACAGCATATTACACGAAAAATATTTAAGGTACCTAAAAAGATGGCTATTTTATAAATAAATGTAACGAAATTATGTTTAAAAATATTATGATTACTAAAATAGATTAAGATTTATTTATATGAATAAATTAGTCTTCAGCTACCATTTTATGATGCAGGTAGAAATTTCCTCCCCACACCTCCCTCCAATCCCTACTCCATTCCCCCCAAATCCCCCTCCCACCTTCCTCGTCGCAACACCCAAAAATTCATGACAGATGCAAATCAGCATCAGTGAGCAGAGACTCACTCCCCCAATTATCCATTCAAATTAATTCAAATTTTAGATAAATGAGCCATAGGCACTGAGCCTGTCTCTTAAAGACCAAACAAATTACAGATGATGAGAAATTTCCTAGTTGACCACGCCCCCTCCGAAAGTTAGAAATTAAACGTACTTATAACGTATTTCTAACTTAAAAATCTACTAACGTTAGATTAACGTTTGTAACTAACATTAGATTCTAACGTTAAAAAGCGGGACATTTGCAGATATTTTATAACGTACTTTTGTACAGTTTTCTAACGTTAGAAAAATGTTATTCTAACTTTAAATTTCTACTAGAGTAGATTAGTTGAGTTGAGTGAAGTAGACTCAACTAATCTAGTGTCCTTACCAGTATTCGGCGTAAACTCAGTTATGACTCATCAACGTTAAAAATAAACACAGAAGCATAGGCTTACGGAATAATTAACGAATTATGAGGAAAATTTTTATAAATCGAAACATTTGACTACTAATTTGTTACCCACAACAATATTAACTATACATATTAACTACGTATATATATATCATTGTTTTTCAAAGAAAAAAACGACATTCGATTTTCATCTTTTAAGAATACGAAAGTTTTTAGTTTTTATTTGTTAATAACTTTTTTTCCCACCTTACTCGTTTAAATGGAATCATTAAAAAAAATCAAGATAAAAAGAAATAAAAAAGTAAATATCTAACCTCGCCTCAACGCTAGAGTCGACGCGGCGCCTATGCAAGTACTGGAAATTCGCCGACTACTGGTCCTTACCTATACCCCCTTAGACACATTTTAAAAACTACAAATATTCAATATATGCTAAAAGATAGTTTAAGTTGTCTTATTTGAGCGTTTCAAAATTAAAGTCGTTATTTTAACTGGTTTAAAAGTTAAGAGGGGTAACTTTTGGGCGCAGTATAAAATAATATTCTTTTTTTTTAGGATTTCTATCCTGTTCTTGTATCGAACACGCCAGCAGGCGCATCATATCAACAGATAAAACATTATATCCAAGAACATAAATCCGGTAAGAAAAACTGCTGCCAACAAAATGATACTTGCCCCTATAACACTAGGCAACAAATCGCAATTTTTTTTTTGCCCTGATCTCAAAGTAAAAGTCCAAAAAGTAAATATTTCTTGCTAATTCAAGAGCGTAGAATCCGAATCTGTTGTTATAAAAATTCCAGTACCTCACATTTTTGAGATATAAGTCCAGGAAATAATGACGGATTTTTTCAAAATCTTAAAAAAAATAGTAGGATTTTTAAAATTATAGGCTATATTAAATAAAATACCAGCAATTAAAAAATCCATATCCGAGGGACCTACTGTCACAGTAAGTACGCGAGAAAAAAAAATATTAAAAAGCTTAAAATTAAAGTGCACAGTTTACTTAATTGTTCTTTGTGGCAAAACTATCAAGTTTATGTAAAATTTTCATAGAACTTAATTTGTTGCTTATAAAATTCTCTACAAAAATATACAGTGCGTACAGTAACTCTGGAATCACCCGATTAACTTTTCAGTCTTTTAAAAAAACGCTCGAACAGGTCGATTTTTATTTTTAAATTTGCAAATTTTGGTGTAAAAAAAGTTATAAAAATATTCACCCCCTCGCACCCTCCCATTACAACTTTTTTTTTCCAAATAGCAACTTACCCCTTGTGATACATCTTTGGAAATGTTATTTACAGTAATCGGCATAAACTCAGTTATGACTCATCAACGTTGAAAATAAACACAGAAACATAGGCTTACGGAATAATTTTTCCGAATTATGAGGAAATTTTTTATAAATCGAAACATTTGACGACTAATTTGTTACACACAACTATTCTAACTATAAATATGTATATATATCGGTGTTTTTCGAAGAAAAAACCGATATTTGATTTTTATCTTTTAAGAATACAATAGTTTTTAATTTTTATTTATATATATATATATATAACTTTTTTTCCCACCTAACTCGTTTAAATGGAATCATTAAAAAAAAGAAATAAAAATGTAAATATTTAAAACCTCGCGTCAACGCTAGAATCGATGCGGCGCCTATGGGATCACTGGAAATTCGCCGATGACTGGTTATTTAATAAGCTTTCTAACGGTGTATGATAAAGCCTAATTTGGAAAAGGGCTTATAAAAAAATGGGTGGCTATTAAAAAAAAAAAATGGAATGGGTGGCTACAAGGGGTTGAAAATTGTGATAACACCTGGTGTAAACCAAAATTGGCAAAATTAAAAATAAAATAGACCTATATGGGCATTTTTTTTAACTTCCCAGTTACAAGTTAAATTAAAAAAATGCTAAGACAGGCCAATTTTTATTTTTAATTTTGAAAAATTTTGTTTACACAAAGTGTTATCACAATTTTCACCCCCTTGCACCCTCCCATTCAATTTTTTTTTCAAAAAGCCACTCATTTTTAATGTCATTTGCCAAATTAGGCTTTTTTTAAAAATGTTAAATTACAGAATTGAAAGAATTTATCCCCCACAAGGTACCGATCAATTATATCTATTAAACAAATACGATATACTCACCCTAGACGTACGTAGAAAAAATTATGTTTTTTAGTCAATCTCTTAGGAAATAAAATTGACTGCATATATTTACTAAGTAAAATAAATTTTCTAGTCCCCCGTGGCAACTCAAGACAAGTAGGCACATTTTCTATCTCTTCTGCCAGGACTAATATTCTTTACAAATCTCCGGTGTATATCATGTGCAATAATTTCAATTGCTTAAGCAATGATATTGATATTAATTTTAGTGGTCTAGGTCAAATTCTTTATAGTGAAAATCCTAATCCCGCATAATATTTTTTATTAATATTTTATTTGTATTTATTGATAGATATATTTTGTATTTTTGCAATGCAAAAATTTATTTATGTGTATATTTTGTATCATATATGTAGATGTTTATTTATACTTGTCCTGTCATTGGTGTATACTGTTGGTCAATAAAGATTATTATTATTTATAATACACCGTCAGAAAGCTTATTAAATAACCTTTCCTGTATGAAAAAAAAGAAGTTGCGATTGGAGGGTGCGAGGGGGTAAAATATTTGATAACTTTTTTTACATTTAATTTAAAAATTCAAAATTAAAATCGACCTGTTCGAGCGTTTTTTTAAAAGACTTATAACTGAAGGGAACGTTCAAGTATTACGTAACGCAAAATTTGGCCATTTAATTACTATTATGTAATTTAGCAACTGTTGTTGTTAACAATAATTATAATTTAAAAAAAATCAAACTTAGAGTCATCATTATAAATACTTTTAATTTTAGTATTCTAAAATAAAAAAGTAAAAATTTAACAGTTAAAAAGCGTTTTTTTACTTTTGACTTATTTTTAGGATATTTTAGGCAGTTTGATCATGGTTTTATCAAAAACATGCAAGTCTATGGACAGATGTCTCCCCCTGTATACAACGTATCTGAGATTTCTGCTCCAGTCGCTCTTTATTACGCTCCAAACGATGTTTTTGCTGCGGCTTGTGTAAGTACATTTTACCTTCCCCTAGGGAAAGAGTCCAAGAAAAAAAAGTGACAAAATTCTGTTTTATCGCATAGTGCCATTTTTTGCACAGCTGATTACGAAAAAAATAGTGACAAATCTGAAAAAAAATGCTTCATTAGGGCGGTTCACATTTTTTTAAAAATGTCCGATTTAGCTAATTTGGTATAAAGGCTTCTTTTATTCATCTTAATGCGGACCAATACCCAAAAACCTAAAATTCAAAATGGCGGAATAAATAGAGCCGATTTATTTTTCAAATTTTGCCAAAATTAACAAAAAGAGAGAATGAGATTTTTTTTTATTCTATTCATATATTAAACAAAATTAGCCTAAAATAATTACAGATATAAGAGGAAAAACTGTTTAGGTCCAAACATAATTTATTTTTAATATTTAACTATAATTTCGCCGTTCTTTCACACGATTTTGGGGTATATTTTTGCAACGGTGTTGTTTATAAATCAATCGATTTCGTAAACTCGTATCTTAAAAAATCCATTTTCGGTCCCTTGTACTAATCATCTCTGTACATGATAACTGGTTTGGACTTTGGACATATACAAACTACAATTAACTATTTCGAATAGTTTATAAGTTACGTTTTATTCAGTAATAAACTGGAGTTCGTATTCGTATTACCAGTCATCATGTACAGAGTTGATTAGTAGAAGAAACCAAAAATTTATTTTTTTACAAAAAATGTTAATTTTACTCTCTCTCTCTCTCTCTCTCTCTCTCTCTCTCTCTCTCTATTTATTTGGTCTTTTTCTTCCGAATAATTAACCAGGGTTTCTCTATATAATCATGAGGTTTCCAGTGCGCAAGTACTAATCGGATATGTATCCTGACTTGCGCACTATCACTGATAAAATACTACTGTAGTAATTTCCACGCTAATATAAAAAGTTATCATTAAAAACACACAAAAAAATTATCTTCAAACGTCCATTATTATTCACTTAAAATTCAACAGTTCGCACGATTAATAACCATATATATGGTTCACTTTTACTTGTACATAAAACATTAACATAAAAATACTCGAGGCACATCATAAAAGATGACAAAACAAAAATACACGAGGCACATCATAAAAGATGGCTTAGCACGATGCTGACGGTTCATCGCCCAGTACTTGAATGATGTTAATTTTACAAAGATATTAATTGGCACACAGGACAAACGTCAAACAATCATATCGCGCCATCTATGAGGTAAAATCTAAAGCCAAAACAGGTTAGAAAAGGGCTCTTTTCTGCCCTTGGTTAGAAAAAAGGTAACTTTTCTAACTTATTAAAAAGTAAACAAAAATGATATACTTTGCAATTTTTTATAATCACAAATGGGACATTTTACTGATAATTGTGAATATACAGAGCGGTCCAAAAGTCACCCCCCCCCCTCTTAACTTTTGAACCAGTTGAGATATCGACTTCAAATTTGGAACTTTTAAATAAGACAACTTAAACTATCTTTTAGCATATATTTAATACTTTCAGCTCTCAAAATGTGGGCAGGGGGCCATTTGGGAACATTTTTTATATGGAAAGGGGGGTCGTGTAATACATCATTTTAAAGCTTATAAAATTCTCCATTTAACTCCATATTTTTAAATTAAAAAAAAAACATTTTTGGTTTTAAAATGGGGTTGAAAATAGGTATTAATGTCAAAATTCCTCTAAAAAAAACAAATAATTTTTTAAAAATGCCTAATTTCATCACAAAAAAATGTTAATTATACCTTTAAACTAATTTTAGTTGACATAAATAAAAATTAAAAAAAAAAAAATAAAAAAAAAACGAATGTTTTAGCACAAAAAATTGAAAAATCAAAACCTTAAAAAACTTTTTAAAAAATTTAAAAATGTTAGTTTAAATAGAGAATTTTATAAGCTTTAAAATGATGTATCACACGACCTCCCTTTCTATTTAAAAAAAAGTCCCCCCATGCCCCCCTGCCTATATTTTAAGAGCTGAAAATATCAAATATATGCTAAAAGATAGTTCAAGTTGTCTTATTTAAGAGTTCTAAATTTGAATTCGATATCTCAACTCGTTCAAAAGTTAAGAGGGGGGGATGACTTTTGGACCGCTCTGTATATGTATTTGTTGTTACAGGATGTGGAACAGTTGATGACCGAACTCCCAAACTTGGTCTACAGCCAGTTAATGCCCGAAAACTTTTCTCACGTCGATTTTATATGGGGAAACAACTTTAAACTATATACTAATGTTTTAAACTTGTTAAATAATTACCTAAACGAATAAAAAATAATTAAAAATGTAGCTTGGTCCCATTTTACGCAACTAACAAACATTTCATAAATAATTACAAGAATAAATTATTTAAAATATTGTTTGGTCTCTTTTTGCAGACACGCAATCTTTTTAAATCGTGTCTGCTGTAGCCCTGTGTGATGCCCAAAATATTTAACGTTCTACCATGCCAGGACAGACGCAAAAAGTAGACACACCTCATAAAACACGATTCGCTCACCGCAGTAATGAGAAGAATCTAGCACATGCGCACTGGTTTGCTTATTTTTGTTTTGGCGGATGTCAAAAGTGGCTTCCGTTTAGGCAGTTGTAGTTTTATGAAATAGTTTAATTTGAGTGGGGTTACGGCGCGCATCAGGTCCACAAAAATGAACTATATTTTTGCACTGATTTCTGGTTTTATTACTAAAACTTACTGTCTTGAATATAATTAGGTGCGGAAAATCCAGTTTTTTTGTTAGAATATATAGCAAAAGATTGTTAAAATACTCACGAATTTTTGTTTGATTTTTTTAATGGGGGCGTTAGTTTACGTTAACAATGGTTTAGTTTGGTAGTTTGCTGGTTTGGTGTTTTTTTAATGGGAGGCGTTGGTTTAAGTTAACAATGGTTTGGTAGTTTGCTGTTTTTTTTTTTAATGGGAGGCGTTGGTTTACGTTAATAATGGTTTGGTTTGGTAGTTTGCTGGAATGGTGTTTTTTTTTAAAGGGAGGCATTTTTCAGATACGATATTTCAGAATTTAGAAGCCGATATATTTTAAGAATCAAATGTTTATTAATGAATATTCCGCAATTTTTATTACGAAAATACTATTAAAAGCGAGTACTTTTAGCCAATTAAAAAAAAACTGTTAGCTCGCAAAGAAAAAAGTAGATATTTTTGTAAAATTCCGCAAAAGAATGTTACATAACCTTAAAATAATTTTTGGCATACGTCAAAACAAAAATAAGAAAATCAGTGCACATGCGCTGCATTCTTCTCATTACTGGGGTGAGTGAATCGTCATAAAACATCTAACAGATATGCAACCCACAACCCACGTATTGGAGCCTCTGCCGTCGAGCCACAACAGTCATATATCTTTTTTTCCTCTTTGATACCATAAGTAACCATTAATTGATGATATATCTAACGTTGAACACGTTATTCTAACGTCATATATCTGACGTTATTATAACGTCAGTAATGTTACGTCCCTGGGCTGTGACGTATACACGTCACTGGGACCACGGCAAGACGTCATAATATGACGTCATATAGGTCGTTTAGACCGCTATGTAGGTATATGTTTTTGTAGGGAATTAACATGTTTTCTACCACGACAAGGGCGTAGATCTTTTTCTTCTATGGGGGCGGTAATACCCAGGGCCGGCCTTTCAAGACTCAAATTTGGCGCCTCTAGCAAAAGAAAAAACACCCTAAAATAAAGCTTTGTGCGCCTACAAAAAAAACTGCCCAAAAAAATACCCTAAGACAAAAGCTTTGTCCCTGACGGTTTCTACCAAACTTGGCGCCCAAAAAAATACCAACAAGAAAAAAAACTGTATCCCTGAAGATTTCTACCAAACTTGGAGCCCTGCAAACAAAATTGGCGCCCACGCCTATGGGGGGGTAATTACCCCCCATTACCCCCCTCATCTACGCCCTTGGGTTTATGCACCATTTATACCCGCCCAGACCCGTCATTTTCAGCAGGGTGGTGCTATAGTGGTAAAAGTGCTGTATAAGTCTTTGGGGCGCGGAAAATTTTTAAATGGGGGAGGGGGGGTTACGACAGCTGAAATCTCAAAATTAATCTGCCCAAGTAGGCCCCCATTTTGGGGAGGTGCCACTAACAATAAAGAACTTAAAACGCTCGAAAAAAAATAGATTTGGCAACCGTATTTCTGTATTTATGATAATGTTATGTAATTTTTTAATAAAAGGCATTCACATTAAATCTTTTAGTCACTTCATTACAGTCTGCCGAATGAGGTGGATCTTTCGTGATTGTTTGTGTGTTTTTAGTTCTAAACAGTGTTAGTGTACGTTTTTTGTTTTTACACTATATCGGACTATTATGAATCGCTTTTCAACCACGAATATATGTAAGTAATTTTGATTATTAAGATAAATATTTTTCAGCAAATATCAGCAACTTTTACACTATTTTGTACAATTTTTAAACAAAAACCATTAACCATTTCCATTGTTTTGGTTTAAATTTTTATTTTTATTAAATTTTATTTTCGGGGGACTAATTATGGACTTTTATATAAAATAAATAGAAAATTTAGCTTGGTGCTATAGTGGTAAAAGTCTTTGGGGCAGTATGTAGGCTCAATGTGGGTTTTCCAACTGGCGGCCAACGAACCAATGTTTGATTGCTACTATTAAATGTTTCCGTGTATGTTTGTTTGTTCCCCTCTAGCAGCTAATCTTGTTGACAAATAAGGTTTATATTCTTCTTGATCATACACTTCTCTCGGAAAAAGGTGGGACACTTAAAATTGTTTTGTCTTATATTGGATTGACTTATAAATAAAAAAAATAGATAATTTGAAATACTTTTAAATTTAATTCAGTTTAATTTAGTCTTTGTGGAACCCAGATGCTCGGGCGGCCCAAGTTGGGTCCCCATTTCGGGGAGGTGCCACTAACAATAAAGAACTTAAAACGCTCGAAAAAAAATAGATTTGGCAACCGTATTTCTGTATTTATGATAATGTTATGTAATTTTTTAACAAAAGGAATTCCAAATTTAATCTTATTCATTTCGTTACAGTCTGCCGAATCAAGTGGATCGTTTCGTGTTTTTTCTTGTGTTTTTAGTTCTGAACGTTATTAGTGTATGTTTTGTGTTTTTACACTAACTATATATGGCTTGTCGGACTACTTAGGAATAATTTTTCAACCGCTAGTGTAAGTAATTTTGATTACACTGGTCTACAAAAAAAAATTATCTCCAAGGACTAAACCTATCATGCCTTAAATATTTTTGTGTGCTGAAACCGAATTTTCAATTTAAAAAACTTTCTACAGCGTAGATTTCGAGTAAATCACGGTTTTTATTAGACATTGGTTATACGTGCCAAAAAAAGTAAACTTTTTCGGATTCATCAGCAAAAATACTTAACGCATGATAGGTTTTGGTCTTTGGAGAAGATTTTTTTTTTCTTTTTTTGTAGACCAGTGTTATTAAAATAAATATTTTTTAACTTTAAGCAATTATGAGTAACTTTGGGGAACAGAAAATTTTTAAATGGGGTGGAGCAATTTACGACAGCTGAAATATCGAAATTAAGCTGCAGCTGAGCATGCCCAAGTGGACTCCCATTTTGAGCGGTATCATTGCACAATACTTTCTAAAATTTATTATAATAAAATCGGCAACGATATTCCTGACTCATATGATAATGTTATGTAATTTTTTAACAAGTGCCATTGTAAACTAAATATTTTAGTCATTTCATTGCAGTCTGCCGAATAAAGTGGATCGTTTTTGTTTGTTTTTTGTTCTAAACAGTATTAGTGTATGTTTTGTGTGTTTTTTTATAATACTATAGTGTATTTAGGAATAATTTTTAAACCTCGAGTAAATGTAAGTAATTTTAAAACGATTTTGAACAATTTTTAATTACACAGCCACACAAAAAAAATGTCAAGTATTTTTTTGGAGACCACTGTATTACCGTGTATTTTATGGAGCTGAATTCGAATTTGAGGTCAAAATAGCAACTCATCCGATTAGTTTTGGAGATAAACTCAAAAAATGTTAGGGAACGTTCAAGTATTACGTAACGCAAATTTTGATCATTTTGGACACCCCCCCTGTAACGCTATTTTCATATACCATTAACATGGGCGTAACACTCCAAAATGCCCCCCCCCCCCCAAGAGCGTACGTAATACTTGAACGTTCCCTTATGCTCGTTTTACTCGAAAATAAGGTTTTTTCAGGTTATCTCCAAAACTAATTGGATGAGGTGCCTCAAAAAACATAGGAATAAAATGGTCTCCAAAAAAAAATCCGGACCTTTTTTTTGTGTGGCTGTGTTATTTTGGATTAGTATTTTCATTATTATTAAATTTATTATACGTTATAAAGGTTTCATATTTTGGCTAGCCCCCCCCCCCCAAATAGGGGGTGTGTTAGGGGGGTAGCCAAAATATGAAATCTCTACTGCCTTACATAACGCAAGAACTGGGGTATGAAGTGTATGAATTTTGGTACAATTTGCGTTACGTAATACTTAAACGTTCACAAAGTGCACTATTATGTGCACTTTGGCTTAGTTTACACCATGGGTTCTATATTTTAAGTCCAGGTACTTTTTGTCTACCTATCTCTGTTTATAGCATTTTGTAAACAGAGATAGGTAGATAAAAAGTACCTGGACTTAAAATATAGTACCCATGGTGTAAACTAAGCCTTTAACGGCGGCTATATTTAAAAGTTTATTTTTAAATTAATTTTTTTACGAGATGACACTACTGGCGGATCCGTGCACTATAGAATTATATCAGTCTCATGTATAATTGCGGCAAATAATAGATTTCTATAGCTCACGGAGTCCACCTCATACATTTTTTGTGAACTTTAAAATATGGCCGCTGTTAAACTCTTATATTAAATACGGATTAGTTTCATATTACTTTTTTTCGAAACAGTACTTAAAAAAATAAAAACCTATAAAAACGAATTTTTGATAAAGCTGAAGTTTGCAACGTTTTTCTGCAACGAAAATCAAAAAACCATACCAAAACGGCAATTTTGACTTTTCCTGCTTGTTTATGTATTTATGGATCCAAAAGGGCTTAATTAGATCTAAAACTAATAACTACCAGTTTTGTATTAAATAGAGTCGATTTTAATTTTTTTTAACTTTCGTTGCAAAAAAACGTTGCAAACTTCAGCTTTATAATTTTTGTTATGCGACCAATATTAAGCCCGATTTTTATTTTAACGTCCAAAAACGTATTAATAACTTATTAAGTTATTTTATTTAAACTGTTATTTAACTTGGATCTCGGTTATTTTGAGGTAATTTTTTTAAACTAAATCTTTTTGTTACAGAACTACATAAGCTGGAGAAGTCAGTCATATAAACAGAGACAGTACAGGTAAGAAAACCTAGTAGTCCAGTCAAATAACGTAAAATTCCTATGTTAAATTGCAATAAATGTACATGGGCTGATACTTTAATGGGTAGTAGTAGTAGCAGAACACTCCTGTTAGTTTTTTACCGGGTGATTTGCCTAAGGGATGTCCGCTATCTTAAATTTTAGGGGTGAGTGCGGTTATCTCGGTAAATATGCATCTTACGATAAAAATGCATATAACTAATTTTGTCAAATAGAAAATTTCAAACAATTTTTGTTTAGATAATTTTTTTATTATATTAATAACAATCGAGTTATAAATATTTAAAAATGGCCATGTTGGGGGTGAAATTGTTTTTTTTCGATTTTTCAGCCAAATTATTCATCGAAGGATAAAAGTGGTTATGAGCAAACTTGTAGCTATTGAAGTATTATATGTTATGCTTTTTCATAAGTATTTTGTTACGGTTATAGTGGGCGGTTGCGCCCTCTGTAACCGTACCAAAGTACCTATGAAAATTAATAGTATATGAAACTTAAAGAGAATTTCGAGAGCTACAAGTTTGCTCATATCGTCCGATAAATAATTTAGCTGAAAAATGGAAAAAACTAACTTCAGCTCCAACATGACTATTTTTAAATTAACCATTGTTATTAATATATTAAAAAAATGATCCCAATAAAAATTGTTGGAAATTTCCTCCTTAACAAAATTGGTTATATGCATTTTTATCGCTAGATGCATATTAAGCAACTCACCCCTCAAATTCAAGATATCGGACACCCCTTACGCAAATCATCCAGTGAAAAACTAACAGATGTGTTCTGTTACCATCCACTACTACCCTTTAAAATATCAGCTCGTGTACATTTATTGCAATTTAAATTTATTATTTGATTGGACTATAGGTAATTAACACTAATATGTTATAGGATATAGGCAAGATCTATGTGAGTTTGTTTTTAACTGCAATGAAAACAACGGAAGTGGAAGTAGTGCTAATAGAAGAGTTGTGCCCAAAGGCACAGCTAATATAAAGCACAAAAGCAAAATAGTTTGGAATCTAAAACCGCCAAGAGTATAGAGCCTAATATAATAATATTTTTTACAGGTACCATCAACTCAGGTGACTACGGACGGAGTAGGTGACTTCGGACATTTTTTCGCAAAATCTTCTGAACCAAAGCACGTGTGTAAAAGTTGTGCGTTTGTGTGTAAAAGTTGTGGAAATGAACCCCACAACTTGAGCACACAACCCACGGCGGGTCCAAAACCGGTTTTATTAAAAATTTCACCTCCATCCAAAACTGATGTCAATTCTTGTTAAGGGATCGAATACGAGTAGAATAAACCAAAAATTAAAAAAATCGTAGGAAGAAATTTTGAGTAATATCGATAAACGTCTGTTTTTGGATACTTTACAGCTGTTAAATTATTTTCTTCCCTTTTGAAGTACCGAAAATTAATTAAAACCCCTTGTATGTCATACTACTGGAAAGCTATTAAAATGAGCTTTCTTTTGATATATAACATAATAACAAAGAGCAACGCGGGTTGCCTACTCTAGACCTTTTAATAAGTTTTCATAAAAAAATAGTTATATTGCAAAACTTAACAGGTTGTTTTAAAAACAGAAATACTAAATTAAGAGGAGATTCTACACCGAAAAATGTAAAAAAAAGTTCCTATGAAGATTTGTCTGTAGATGTGTCCTAGGGAGTTACGGCCCTCCGAAGTGTCCGTCCGTCCGTAGGGTTTTTATTAATTATCTCTGAAACCCTATAAACTACACCAACGAAATTTTGTACATACCCTTATATAATAAAGGCAATCATCCTATGTAATTTTGATTTTATAATTTTAACCAGAGGCGTGCAAAATAGGGGACGCTTTTGCTACAAACTTTTTTTATTGCTTTTTTTGAAATTTTTCCAATTAAATATGTTTCCTTACTTTAAAACACATAAGAAAGGTACTCTTTATGTAATACCAAACACGGCGCACGGTGGGTCCAAAACTAGTTATTATGTTTTGAGGTGGTGAGTGGTGGATATGGATTGATAACACATGGATATATATTACTGACTTGTATATTAACTTATTATCACAGATAAATACATAAAACGAATAACATGGTGCACCTTAGGAAGGTCGGAGATCTAAGAGGTTTCCTGTCATGTGTATGACCGGTACATCAAAGTCGCGCGTGCGCGCGCAGGCGGATAGCACACTAGTTTTTATAACAATTTCACCTCTATCCAAAATTAATGTTAATTCTTATTAAGGGGTCGAATACGAGTAAAAAAAAACACAAATAAAAAAATTGATGGAAGAAATTTTGAGTAATACCGAAAAACTTGCTTTTAAATATTTTAATTTTTTTATTTTTGTTTTTTTTTACCCGTATTCGACCCCTTAATAAGAATTAACATTAATTTTGGATAGAGGTGAAACTGTTATAAAAACTAGTTTTGGACCCACCGTGCGCCGTGTTTGGTATTACATAAAGAGTACCTTTCTTATGTGTTTTAAAGTAAGGAAACATATTTAATTGGAAAAATTTCAAAAAAAGCAATAAAAAAAGTTTGTAGCAAATGCGTCCCCTATTTTGCACGCCTCTGGTTAAAATTATAAAATCAAAATTACATAGGATGATTGCCTTTATTATATAAGGGTATGTACAAAATTTCGTTGGTGTAGTTTATAGGGTTTCAGAGATAATTAATAAAAACCCTACGGACGGACGGACACTTCGGAGGGCCGTAACTCCCTAGGACACATCTACAGACAAATCTTTATAGGAACTTTTTTTTACATTTTTCGGTGTAGAATCTCCTCTTAATTTAGTATTTCTGTTTTTAAAACAACCTGTTAAGTTTTGCAATATAACTATTTTTTTATGAAAACTTATTAAAAGGTCTAGAGTAGGCAACCCGCGTTGCTCTTTGTTATTATGTTATATATCAAAAGAAAGCTCATTTTAATAGCTTTCCAGTAGTATGACATACAAGGGGTTTTAATTAATTTTCAGTACTTCAAAAGGCAAGAGAATAATTTAACAGCTGTAAAGTATCCAAAAACAGACGTTTATCGATATTACTCAAAATTTCTTTCTACGATTTTTTTAATTTTTGGTTTATTCTACTCGTATTCGATCCCTTAACAAGAATTGACATCAGTTTTGGATGGAGGTGAAATTTTAAATAAAACCGGTTTTGGACCCGCCGTGAACCCCACAACTTTTACACACGTGCTTTGGTTCAGAAGATTTTGAGAAAAAGTGTCTGAAGTCATCCTACCCCGTCAGAAGTCACCTCGGTGTTATAAATATTATTTTACTTTAATCAAAAAAGAACATTGTTCTTATTAATGTGTTGTTTGTGTTCTTATTTTACACACATATATTTTTTTATATATTTTTTTTTCAGGTATTATTTTTTATTTCGGGTATTTTATTTCTTTCAGGTACTATTATTTTCTTTTATGCATTATATCACTGGGTTAAAATGATAAGGTTCTATGTTCTATAGAAACCCCATAATGAAGAACTATATTTATTATATACTCTATTGTGTTGTTTGTGTTCTTATTTTACACACATATATTTTTTTATGTATATTTTTTTTTCAGGTATTATTTTTTATTTCGGGTATTTTATTTGTTTCAAGTACTATTATTTTCTTTTAGGCATTATATCACTGGGTTAAAATAATAAGGTTCTATGTTCTATAGAAACCCCATAATGAAGAATTATATTATACAATGTTGGTTTTATTATTTTCTTTTTTTCAGATAATGCTATATAATATATAGCCTATATTGTGCATTATGTATTTTTTGAAAAAAAAAAGTGTTCTTAGGTTAAATATTCTAAACATTTATTTTTTTTTTCAGGTATTAATTACATTATAATGTAATATTAGTTTTTATTTGAAAGTTTACTAGGTATATTAATATTTTTTAATTGTTAAGGATATTGTTTATAATAATTTTGGTTATATTTATGTATATTTTTTTCAGGATATGTGTTTTTTATTTATAATGTTATTATTTTATGTATTTTTTTTTGATATGTTTTATAGGATATTTTCGTTGGTTATATTTTTTTCAGGTATTTATTTTTTTTACAGGTACAAATACAATTTTAATCTACAATCAGATTAAAATTATAGGATAGTTACATATTGTTTTATGCAAAAATACGCTAGGTATATTAACTGTAGGTTTTTGGAAGTTTATAGGCCTATAAACATAAACATTAAGGATAATATTCTCAATATAATAACATAGTATGTTTTTTAAGGTAGCATGGGGCGTGTAGAATAACCTGGGGTAGACTAATACTAATATGTAAATATTATTTATTTCAGATATATCACAAAGAAGGATTTAATTAAAGTTTTAATTTTTATGTATAATGTGTTATTTTATTTTTTAGATCTTTGAAGGACAACTTTTACAGACAGCGTAATCAGAACTTGTAAGGTTCCTTAAGGTAAAATTGACAGCTAGTAACAGTAAGTTTTTTTAAGGTTAAGGTTTTATCTTTCCATTCAAGCCAAGCCAATTTCCCCCACCTGGGAAACGAACCCGGGTTGTTGGCATAGTTTCCCCTAGGTTTAATTTAGTATATAGTTAAATAGCCAAAATCCGCACCAATTCCCTTAAGGGGGAATGGATAGGCAGGGTTACACGAACAGGTAGTCAATATCAGCAAAAATTCCCTCAAGGGGGAATGGATAGGTAGGGTTACACGCACAAGTTGTCAATATCCGCAAAAATTCCCTCAAGGGGGAAAGGATAACCGCGAACAAAAGACAAAGGAACAGACGGACATTTGAGGTGTTCTCTCTGGATGGTCGACTTTTTCCCATACACGCCAGGTATCTCGAAAGAGAGAGTAGTACCAACCCTGACATCGGTGAGACCGAACTTACAAAGTGGGCAGTTGTCATACAAGGGTTAGGTATATATAGTGTATGTTAAATTGTCGCCTGACGAGATTATACTCCACGTGTATAGGCCTACTGAAGGATCCTCAGAGGGGAACTGAGGTTTTCTCAATGGGGAACGGCACGTTAACCGTAACGCACCTAGTGCTTTACCTCCTGGGTGGTGTGGAAAAGAGCACAACTATTCTAGTTAGAGGTGGAAAGTGTAAAGAGTAAAAAAATGTATATCTGTCTGTCCATCTTTTTGTCTTATGGTATGTAAACCTTATAATTATAAGTTAACTTTTGAATGTAATATCGGTTTTCAAAAATTCTTTCGCTAAGCAGATTGAATTTCTTTATAAATAATAGTATATTTCCAACCTAATAAGAAAATTAAACATCATTATATCACCATAGAGTCCCTTTTCAAATTAAACATCAAAATTTTTAGGATTGGCAATGCATTTTACCGGGAAAACGCCATGAACGAAACTCTCCTGCATAATACCATTTATGATTAAGCTTTCCTCTAGAGGAAATAAACAACATTTCATTTTATGATATTGAACTTTCTGAAATGCAATAGTTGATTATATTGACTCACCATATAGTCCGAAAAACGTATTGCAAATTAAATAAAGTGATTACTTTTCTTAAGCAAGGGACTTTCCTTATAGAAATTTACGTTAAAACCACTTTACCTAACGTTAGGAGAATGTTTTGTCTGTATCGTTAGGGATCTATTACTAAAACAACGTTTATCTAACGTCATACTTTTGGACTTTTTAACCTAATATTTTTTTTCAGTTTAGTCGGCGAGCTGGTGACCATTTATTCTTTTTTCAATTTTTTTTTATATATTTGGGTCTACGCGTTTATTATACAGTTAATGTCGCGATAACCCGAATGTTCGATACTCCGAATGAGGCAGTAATCCGAACAATGAAATTCGGACTTCAAAGTACATGCATGTATGTTTCACTCTTCGGTTTACCGCATAATTCAGATTATCGAAAATTTACTTAATTTTGGTATCAAATTACAGGCACACTTGGAATTAAAAAAAAGTACTACATCACTGGACCTGGAGGTACACCAAATTTTTAAAATTTTAGGTGTTTCAAGTGGTTTACTGACCATGAAATTTTTAGGGTTATGTACATTGTCAGTGGATTTAAAAACGGTATAAAACACATTCATTTCTCGTAAAATTTGTACAATTTATAGAAATATATAGAACTAAAAAATAATAACAGAAATAAAAATATATAATTAATAAAATAACGAAAAGCAATAAGGTAACTTATTTAATAGCAGTTAAAACTTTAAAGGACCACAAATCTCCATTCCTATATATTTTAGCTCTGAATCTCTAATTTCTCGACCATTTTCCTTATTAGCCCCAAAATATATTGTTAAAATTGTTTTTTGTTGCTGGCTTGGCATGTTGACTCATTTGACACAACTATGTGTCGAACAAGATGACTATTACATTTAGTTTTATATATCTCTGACTTAGTTAGGTCCTGAATTGACTTTAGTGGCAAGTTAGATTTAAATTGGGTCAATTTTTGGGTGTAGTACTTTTTAAAGATCGCAACTGTACGAGACAGGCAACGCTTGGTTTCATCCAGCGCCGTTCCCTGCATTAGATGGCTCATACAGAGACTATAATCTCTATCTCTGGCTCATACCTTTTGAATGCACGCGCAATGTACGAGCTCTATTAACGCAAGATATAAAGCAAGTATTTTCGCAGGAACTAAGTAATGATAAACGTTATATTAATATTAGACCTAAATGTTAGGTTACCAACGTTAGGAATCGGTACATATATTACAAATTATACATTACAACTACGTCGGGATAACGTTCTTCTAATGTAAAATTTCTACTAGGGATATTTACAAAGACACAAGGGCGTAGATCTTTTTCTTCTATGGGGGGGGGGTAATACCCAGAGCCGGCCTTTCAAGCCTCAAATTTGGCGCCCCTAGCAAAAGAAAAAACACCCTAAAATAAAGCTTAGTGCTCCTACAAAAAAAATTGCCCCCCGAAAAATGCCATCAAGAAAAACAGCCTTGTCCCTTGACGGTGTCTACCAAACGTGGCGCCCCTACAAAAAAAAATGACGAAAAAGCCCAAAAAATACAAAAGCTTTGTTCCTGACGGTTTCTACCAAACTTGGCGCCCTGCAAACAAAATTGGCGCCCACGCCTATGGGGGGGGGGGGTAATTACCCCCATTACCCCCCCTCATCTACGCCCTTGTACCACTAGAGTCACCAGTGACTCTCAATATTTTTTCCATATTAGATTTTATATGGGTTAGAAAGAGAAGATTAGATGTGCGGTGAAGCAAATACCCAGACAGCACATGATATCTTAAAGACGTCTTTTTTAGATCTTAATTATGTCTGGACGCCTAAAGACATAAAAAGGATATCTTATGGACTTCTTTTTAGGTATGTTTAAAAGATATCTGATTATTATGTATATAAGATATCTTTTAAGTATCGGTACAAGACGTCTTAACTTCGATACTCATCGCTAAAAATAAATTAACCTCAATTATTAAAAAAAATACCATTTTTTTTAAAGATATTTTTTTAAAAAACAAAAAAATAAAAAAATAAATTTTATTTTTTTTTATAAGGAAAGAATAAAAAAAAATAAAGAAATTAAAAAAAAATAAAAAAAATCACATTTTTTAGGATCCAGTCCAAACAACAAAATAATTTTTTTTTCATTTTTTTTTATTTTCTTTTTACGAAACAACGAAAAAATAAAAAAAGAAATTAAAAAAAAAATAAATAAAAAAAATCATATTTTTTAAGATTTTTTTTGACAAAAAAATTACCTCTCATTCTAATTCTTATTACGCTTTTTATATCTATACGACCGTACCTAGCAACGTAAATGACAGGAGGTATTATATTGTAAAGTCGCCTGTGCAAGGCGTCAGTAAGGCGTCTTAAAAAAGATGTCTTAAAGACGTTACCTTTTGTAACATACGACGTAATTAGGACGTAAGGATTTTTATTTTGTTTGTTAATGATCTTACCAAGTTCATATCAAGAGGCAACATACTGTACGCAGATGACACTTCAATAGTTGTAACGGGAAACACGCCCGAAGAAATTAATGAAAATGTAAACTGTGTCCTAAATGAATTTAGAAATTGGTGCATTGAAAATAAACTTATAATAAATGTCTCGAAAACTGTCTGTGTTAATTTCAATATAAGAAAACCGTTACCCTCTTGTAATTTTAAGTTTAATGATGTTTCTTTAAAATTATCAGATACACAAACTTTTTTAGGCGTCACTCTTGATAAAAACTTAAATTGGAATAATCAATTAAACTCATTATGCTCAAGACTTAATAAATCATTTTATGCAATTAAAACTTTAAAGAATAGTCTACCACAAAAAAACCTCATTAGTGTGTACTTTGCACTGGCGTATAGCATCATTAGCTATAATATTGTTGCGTGGGGACAAGCCGCTGATCACGAAAGGATCTTTAAAGTGCAAAAAAGATTTGTAAGATTAATTTTTAATTTAAAACGTAGAGAATCTTGTCGCGATACTTTTAAAAGTAAGCAACTCTTAACTTTTACATGTATTTATCTTTACAAGTTATTGACATATGTTCATAAAAACAGAGACAAATTTCTTACTCACTCCGACAAACATGAACATGCAACAAGAAACAATAATTTATTTTTGTTAGATAATCATAGAACAGCATTCTATGAAAAATCACCGAAACATGCAGGGTGTCACCTCTTCAATTTTTTGCCACCTGAATTCAAGACAATCTATCCACACAATATTTTCAAAAAAAAACTAAAAAAGTTTCTACTTGATAAAGCATTTTATATTATTACCGGGCCCGTCGTTGTACATTAAATTTTTGTGACTGTTTTACATTATTTATAAATATAAGTGTCAAATTTTTAATTGTCCTGTGTTCCTTCTGATCTATGTTATATTTAATTGTTTATTTATTTATTTATTTTTAATTTATTTTAGTTCAGACTATATTTTAATGTGACCTATCTCATACATTTTTTTATATTTGTAATTTGAGACTAATAAATGAATCTGAATCTGAGTCTTTAAGATGCATATACGGCGAAAACCGACGTTCTTAAGACGTCTTGAATGACAAGCTACGACATCTTTAAGATCTTTTTAAGTCATCTTTTTGCTGTCTGGGTAACAAGGATTCTAAATCGTTTGGTGAGAAGATTTTTTAAATCGGTCATTCCGTTAAAAAGTTTGAGCTTTTAAAAACAGGCAGACAAAAAAATTTTAACACACACTTTTCCCACATTTTATCAATATATCATGAAATTCTAAATTTATGGTATCATTTTAAAACCAGTTACTATCAATTTAAAGGTTATATGCATACCAAATTATGATAAAAAATGCATACTTTTTGTTAATTATAATCGATTATAATCTTATATGCCACGGTTCGCAAAAAAGGTCAAATAAAATAAAAAATTGCCCAAGAACTTTGTAAATAAAATTTGATTCCTGGCCCTTTCCTTAAATAGGAAAAGCAAAAATTAAAAAATTTCAACGACAAAATTTTTTTTTATCGCACTTTTTTGTTTTGAGTATTATAAAATAGATACACGCTGATTTATAATTTTCCCAATTCACCAATATTTGCTACAGTTTACTTTTTTCTGCTTAAACGTTTTACCTGTAACTCAAAAATTAAATTTTAAATAATATCTAACAAATAGGACCCCCTTGGGGGGCCTTAAAGAAGACGAAAGCCTAAATTTTTAAATTTTCTTGGGTTTATCTTGTATGCTCTATTTATATACCAATATAAGCTATTCTAGTAGTATATTAAATATTTTTTTTAAATAGGGGGCTTTGGGGGGTCTTGAGCCAATTTTCAGATTTTTTTTAGAATTTTAATGTACAAAAAATATTATAATATTATAAATATTTTTTAGATATTGTTTAAAATGTCGGTTTGGGGGTTAATTATTATATAATATATATGTTAGATTTTGTATATATAATTTGAATAATCAAAGTTGCTAGAACAATGTTAAAAAGAATGTCAATTATGCAATTATTGTAAACAACGAACAAATAAATCTATTTTCTAAAAGTATCGAATTTTGTGTCGAATAAGCAGCAGAAGCTATCAGAACCAAATAAATTATACAGTCCGCTGAAGAAGAACATGGTCCTTCGAGCCGGATATAAGGTTTTTATGGAATTTTAATAAAAATCTACAAAAAACTTCCGTCAAATTTGACAAAAAATTTGTCAGGATCCAGTTAAATTTAAGACATCAACGAGTCACATAGAGAGAACCAACTGAACTAACTAGTCAAAAACTTCAGTTGGGCTAAAATCCACTCAGGTGAGCCCGGTCTATTTTATTAACTGTTACCCATAAAAAAGGTCTTTAAGTTATTTATTGTCTCTACTCTGTGTTTTCATCTATTTTATCGAAATATCGAAACTACTACTATTTTTTAATTTATAATAGAAAAATTAAAGAATCATCGTGGTTTGTTTTTTAAAAATAAAACCATGGCTAAATTGATTAAAAAACGTGATTCTTTAATTTTTAAACAAAACAATTTTGCAAAATTTATCGAGGACTTGCAAGAAAATGAACGATTAGACGATTTACAATTAATGGAATTGCAAAATCGCATAAAAAAATATGAACTATTATTCATTGATTATGACTCTTTACAAACTGAAATTGAATGTGCCGCCCGAAATGCGGAAGACGAATTTCAAGAACGAGATACTTTTGAAAACAAATTTTACTCACTTATGTCTAAAGCCGAATTATTATTTAATAAATTTAAAGTGACAAAAACGAAACAAAATGTCGAAGAAATGCCTAAAAACAGTTTTACAAAAGTTACTTCGGTTCGATTACCAAGTATTGATTTGCCAAAATATGACGGTAATTTTGAAAGTTGGTTAGAATTTCATGATACATTTACATCACTGATTAATAATAATAGCGATATTAGCGATATTCAGAAATTCCACTACCTACGGTCCTGTTTGATCGGGAGCGCTGCAGAGGTTATATCGTCCATAGGCTTTTCAAGCGAAAATTACCACGTTGCCTGGGATATTTTATATGAGCGATATAATAATTCTCATACTTTAATTAATAATCATGTAAGAGCGTTGTTTAATTTAGAACCAGTTGTCAAAGAGTCATCGATAAAAATTCGAAACTTAATAGATTCTTATTCAAAACATTTAAGATCATTAGAAAAACTAAAAGAACCGGTAAACCAGTGGGATACTTTAATTATTCACATTATAGTGAGTAAATTAGATCCAGTTTCGGTACGCGAATGGGAAGAGTTTAAAATTAAGGATAATAAGCCTACTTTAATAACCTTAACCACATTTTTAAGAGGTCGCGCTGATCTTCTAGAAAATATTAATAGTTTGGAACAAAACGTCAAGTTTAATATCCAAACCAAGCCTACAAATAAAGGTACTACTTTTAATCAATTTACAAAGCAACATTTTTCCAACAACTTCACTACAAAAGGTTTATATACCAACATTCCTAGTTGTGCGTATTGCAAAAAAGATCATCTTATTTTCAATTGTCCAGAATATTTAAATTTATCTGTCAAAGCAAAATTTGATTTTGCGAAACAGGCCAAATTATGTATAAATTGTTTAAAGCCAGGCCATTACAATCGTCAATGTAATTTTGGACCATGTCAAAAGTGCACATCTAAGCACAACACATTATTACATGAAGAAAAATGTTCTACTACAGATGTAATACAAGGCATTAATAGTACGGCTTTATCAACTAATGCAGAATTTGGTCAAGTTTTATTATCAACTTGTACAATTAAAATTTATGATAAATATGGAAATTCACATTTAGCAAATGCTTTACTAGATTCTGGGAGTAGTTCTAGTTTTTTGACCACAAATTTAAGCAATCGGTTAGGTTTAGAGAAAGTAGCTACGAATATATCAGTTTTAGGTATTAACAACTCTGCTACAAAAATAAAATACAAAAATATTACTACTATCGAATCTTGCTCAAATGCGTATAAAACGGAATTATCTTGTTATATTATCGATGAAATAACAGGAACAATACCAAGTGCACCTGTTGATGTAAAACATATAAATATTCCACCAAATATAAAGTTGGCAAATCCAACATTTTATAAACCTACAAATATCGATATCTTAATTGGTGCAGATCTATTTTGGGATCTAATCTGTATTGGTCAAATTAAATTAGGTCCAGGGGCATTGGTACTACAAAAAACTAAATTTGGGTGGGTAGTATCAGGGCCTACTAATGTACAAATACAAGAAAGAGTAAGGTGTAATGTTGCCTTAGAGAGACAACTCGCTCGATTTTGGGAAATTGAGGAGTATCCAAGTTCAAAATGTCTTTCGAGCGAAGAAAAGACGTGCGAATTAAATTTTAAAACTACTACTTATCAAAATGACGACGGAAGGTTTGTTGTACAAATTCCGTTGAAAGATTCTCCTTTGGTTTTAGGGGAATCTAAGTCTTTGGCTATTAAATGTTTTAATAATTTAGAAAAAAAATTTAAATTTAACGATAAATTAAAATCAAGTTACACAGATGTAATAAATGAATATAAGGTCTTGGGTCATATGACAAATGTTACAGATCTGCCAGAGCCTACTATCGGCTATTATATGCCACACCATGCAGTAATAAAAGAAGATGCAAAGACTTCAAAGGTAAGGGTGTTGTATAATGCGTCTGCTAAATCAAGTAAAAATATCTCCTTTAATGATATTCAAATAATAGGTCCTACGATTCAAGACTCATTATTTTCTATTTTATTACGTTTTCGAAAGCATCAATTTGTAGTAACTGCAGATGTAAGACAAATGTACCGTCAAATATTGGTCGAAGATTCACAGCGTGATTTACAAAGAATAGTTTGGAGAGATTCTCCTGATGAAAAACTACAAACGTATCGATTAAACACGGTAACATTTGGCACAGCTGCTGCTCCGTACCTTGCAATTAGATGTTTATTCGAACTAGCTTCTAATATAAGAACAAAAAATCCTAAAATTGCGAATATAATCGAAAAAGATTTCTATGTAGACGATCTTTTAACAGGAGCAGAAACTCTTGACGAATTAACTGAAATTTGTAACGAAATATCAAGTCTCTTTAGAACAGGATGTTTTGAATTGCACAAATGGCAATCTAATACCATCAATTTTGATCAGAATAATCCAGTTCAAAAGGAGTTTTGTACGGATCAATATAATAAAACTTTAGGTTTGTATTGGAATAGTCATAATGATGTTTTAAAATATAGTATTATTTCCACAAATAATGACAAGGTAAATAAACGAATAATTCTGTCATACACTTCTAAAATATTTGATCCTTTAGGACTTCTTAGTCCTTGTATTATAATTTCTAAAACTATTATGCAAAAACTATGGTCGGAGAAAATTTCATGGGATGAAGGGGTCTCCGCTCACATTTATGAAATATGGCGAAAGTTTCAAAGCGATTTACAATATTTAAATAACGTAATAATACCGAGACACGTTATATGTAAATATCCTATTAAAATAGATTTACACGGTTTTTCTGATGCCAGCCAAGTGGCTTATGGAGCGAGTGTTTATGTGAGATCTGTGGACAATACAGGCAAAGTATTTGTTCATTTATTATGTGCAAAGTCAAAAGTAGCACCACTAAAACCTTTAACTATTCCACGATTGGAATTGTGTGGGGCGTTGGTGTTAGCGAGGTTAGCGAAAATAGTAATCGAATCTTTAGACATTAATTTTAATACGATAACGTTTTGGTCAGATTCGTCTATAGTTTTGGGTTGGTTAAAACATGAACCGAATACTTTAACTACTTTTGTTTGTAATCGAATTGCAGAAATTCAGGATATAACCAAGGGACACATATGGCGTCATTGTCCAACTTTAGACAACCCAAGCGATTTACTTAGTCGCGGTATGAGTCCAGCGTTAATTCAGAATTGTAATTTATGGTGGCATGGGCCAGAATGGTTGGGAAAACAAATCGAAGATTTTCCTAATTCATTAGAAATTTTGAACGAATTACCCGAATTTAAAAAAGAACATAAAGGTTTAACAACCGTTATTAATACAAATTTAATCGATTTTGATCGCTTTTCTAATGTAAATAGGCTTAAACGATGTATGGCCTATGTTCTACGTTTTATATCAAATTGTAAGGCAAATAAAAGCGAAAGAAAAACTGGTAACTTATCTATTGGCGAAATAAATGTAGGATTTCAAATTATTATTAAGTTTTCTCAAATACAGTCATTTAAGTTCGAAATAGATAAGATAGAAAATAACAAAATGTTAGACAAAGGCAGTAAGCTAATAAGTCTTAATCCATTTTTAGACGCTGCAGGATTATTAAGAGTTGGCGGACGTTTAAGCAACTCAAGTTTTGATTATGATAAAAAATACCCTATTATATTATGCGCGAAGCATATCTTATCAAAACTAATTTTTATGGAAAAACATAGTAGTTTACTGCACGGTGGACCACAGTTACTATTGGCTACAATTCGTGAACAATTTTGGCCAATTGGTGGACGAAATCTGGCAAAATATATTGTAAAAAATTGCATAGTTTGTTTTAGGGCGAATCCTAAAATTGTTATACCTATGATGGGTAATTTACCCAGCGACCGGCTTCGACCAGGTACTCCATTTGAGGTTACTGGGCTTGATTATGCCGGTCCTTTCTTACTTAAAACTCGAGCAGGCCGAGGTGGTGTTTTGACTAAGTGCTGGATATCGTTATTTGTTTGTTTTGTTACTCACGCTATTCATATCGAATTGGTTTCCAGTTTGGAAACTGATAAATTTATAATGGCACTTCGACGTTTCGTTTCAAGGCGCAGTGCACCAAAAATTATCTATTCTGACAACGGTACCAACTTTGTAGGTGCAGACAATCAATGAAAACAATTTTTTGACGAAAACAAAAATATAATTGAGGAAAAAGCTATTGAAAAGGGTATAGATTGGAAATTTATACCTGCTAGTTCTCCGCATTTCGGGGGAATTTGGGAAGCCGGTGTCAAATCAACTAAATTTCATTTAAAAAGAGTTATGGGCGATGCGCACTTGACATTCGAAGAGTTTTATACGATTTTAACGCAGGTAGAGGCAATATTAAATTCTAGGCCTCTTATTCCTATTTCATCTCATGTCAATGACTTAACACCTTTAACCCCTGCTCACCTGATAATGGGTAAATCTCTTACCACATTACCTCAACATGACGTTAAATTCATCCAAGAAAACCGACTATTACGATTTGAAAGGGTACAACAGATGCTTCAGAATTTTTGGGAACGCTGGAGTAAAGAGTATGTTGGTGAGCTTCAACAACGTTCGAAGTGGAAACAATCCCAGGGAGAATTAAAGTGCGATACTTTAGTTCTCATTAAGGAGGACAATCAACCCCCCATGAAGTGGAAGCTTGGAAGAGTAGTTCAACTGCATCCAGGGAAGGACAGTATAAATAGAGTGGCATCAATAAAGACTAATAGTGGAATAATCAAACGTGCCTTCTCAAAAATATGTCCTTTGCCTTTAGAATAAGTTTTTGGTTTATATTTACTCAATGTTCAATTAATCTGTTAGCTAATTTTTTAAGATTTCTTCAATTGTTTTGAAAGGGAATCTTTCAAGGTCGGGGGCATGTTAGATTTTGTATATATAATTTGAATAATCAAAGTTGCTAGAACAATGTTAAAAAGAATGTCAATTATGCAATTATTGTAAACAACGAACAAATAAATCTATTTTCTAAAAGTATCGAATTTTGTGTCGAATAAGCAGCAGAAGCTATCAGAACCAAATAAATTATACAGTCCGCTGAAGAAGAACAATATAATATATATTATTATATTTTATATTATATATTATTATTATTATTATATATTAATATAAAAAAGATATATAATAATAATATTATTATGTACGCGTACGTGTCAAATTTGGTTTATATTTCTCCTGAAAGTTGTTAAAGAAGTCTCTTATAAGAGACTTACTATATCTAATAATTATACATACATAATTATGTACATAATATTTCTATGATACATTATGCCTAAAACTTTAAAATGTCTACTTTATCTCTTATCAGACGATCGGAAGGAAAAGAAAAAAACATTTTAAAACTTACTTTACAAATCAATTTTTTTTTTGAAAGGTTTGAAGGGATTTTTTAATTCATTAATTAATTAAATTTTTGCTTTTATTTTTTCTGTACTTTTATTTTTTTGTTTAATACTAAATATAATTTCCACTTATAACTTTATTTGCTTTTAATTTATTGCCTTTCCTCTGGAATTAAAAAATACCTTCAAAAAATTGGCTCAAGATCCCCCAAAGCCCCCTATTTAAAAAAAATATTTAATATACTACTAGAATAGCTTATATTGGTATATAAATAGAGCATACAAGATAAACCCAAGAAAATTTAAAAATTTAGGTTTTCGTCCTCTTGAAGGCCCCCCAATGGGGTCCTATTTGTTAGATATTATTTAAAATTTATTTTTTGAGTTACAGGTAAAACGTTTAAGCAGAAAAAAGTAAACTGTAGCAAATATTGGTGAATTGGGAAAATTATAAATCAGCGTGTATCTATTTTATAATACTCAAAACAAAAAAGTGCGATAAAAAAAAATTTGTCGTTGAAATTTTTTAATTTTTGCTTTTCCTATTTAAGGAAAGGGCCAGGAATCAAATTTTATTTACAAAGTTCTTGGGCAATTTTTTATTTTATTTGACCTTTTTTGCAAATCGTGATGCGAATTTCCAATACTCGCACAGGCGCCGCGTCGACTCTAGCATTGACGCGAGGTTTTATATTTACACTTTTATTTCTTTTTATCTTGATTTTTTTAATGATTCCATTTAAACGAGTAAGGTGGGAAAAAAAGTTATCGATAAATAAAAATTAAAAACTTTCGTATTCTTAAAAGATAAAAATCGAATGTCGGTTTTTTCTTTGAAAAACACCGATATACATATACATATGTATAGTTAATATGTGTAGTCAATATCGTTGTGTGTAACAAATTAGTCGTCAAATGTTTCGATTTAGTGACCTTTATAAAAATTTCTCCCATAATTCGGCAAAATTATTCCGTAAGCCTATGTTTCTGTGTTTATTTTCAACGTTGATGAGTCATAACTGAGTTTACGCCGACTACTGCTTATATGGTAATTTGGTTTACTTGCAAATACAGAACGACTGATCGACCGACCATTTTTTTTTTTGCTTGAAATTATATAGACATATTTATGACGTTATAACGTCATAAAACGCAAAAATACGCAAAAAAGGTTCCGAATAACCTCGAAATTTTAACCTCGAATTCTGATTCAGCGACTAATAATACTTTGACTTTTTTGTGGGGCTGTGTTATTTAAAAGTAAATTTTTTAAAATTATGGAAGGGAATGATAATATTGCGAATTTATAAAAAAAAAACAATTTTGTAAACTGCAAAAGTTTTGTACCTGGTTATAAAAATGCATATTTTTTTAAAGAAAACTTTTTTTGAGGCATAACTGTGACAGGTCTTAAGATAAATTGGAACCCAAATTTTAAACACTAGTGTTTAGCCGCGACGCACACAGGTAAAAAAGTCCAAAAAAAAACGGAAAAAAAATCATGAAGTGTCGAAAGTTGAATATTTATAAACCTTACGTCCTCTAAATGATGTATATACATTTTTTTTTAAATGTTTGCGGTCTTGCTTAAAAAATTAAATTTAAGTGGCACATTGAATATATTATAATATCTTACACTTAATTTTTTTTAGGGTTGTATTTTTTAAATTTTAAATTATAGTACAAATATGGGGTATTAAATCATATACATGTAAATGTATTATCTCCATGTTCGGACGCGTCATGACGCGTGAGGTAAAAAAATTGAAATTTTAGGAAAAAAATCAGATTTGATTTCTTTTGTATATTTTTAGGTTTAAAACAATAAATTAACTTAAAGAATAGAAAACTACATACTAAAATATTCAAATTTTTCAATTTTTATAAATGGCGTTTTTTTTTATTTTAGTTTTTTTTAACAGCCTAATTTGAGGTTCAAAAAAAAACCTTTTCGGTCAATTATGTAATTTTTAGTACTGAATTTGAATCTGAATAAAAAATACCCTCACTCCATTTAAAAATTATAAGTTACCCCCTCTCCCGCCTAAGGGTGTGGATGAAAAAAAATCTGCTTTGATAAAAAGGTGTCCCCCTTGGCATTGAAGCTTAATACCAAATTTCAAAAAAATATCTTGTACGGTTTCTGATATATCGACTTTTAACCGTTTAAATGTCCCACCCGGTATGCAGTGTGTCACTTAAATATAATATTTTAAGCAAGACCGCAAACATTTTCAAAAAAATGTATAGACATCATTTAGAGGACACTATAAGGTTTATAAATATTCAACTTTCGACGCTTCATGATTTTTTCCGCTTTTTTGGTATTTTTTACCTTTGTGCGACTCGAAGATTTGCAACTTTTCGGTCTTTAAAGATCCAGAAATTGCTGTTTCAAGTTTTCGAAAAAAAAAGCCAATTTTATTCCACTCTAATGTGGGTGAATAAGTATACAAATTTAAAATTAATAAAATAAATGCTTTATTTAGGTAAAAATTGCTTAACAAATATTAAATATATAAAAACAATTATGTTTGGTTCATCTGGGCTTACTTTTTTATTTTGTACTTGGTCTGTTTTTGATCTGGTTTGGTTTTCTTCGAGGAGAACAGCTAAGTCCTAAAAAGCAAAAACAAACGACCAAGAACAAAAGATAAAAGTAAGACTAGAAGTAGCCCTAGTTTTATGTACATATATTTTGGAAAAATAAAACTTTACATACACTTGTGTCAGAAAAAAGTGGGACTTTTTGTAGTTTCGTTTAAATTGGATAATTTATTTCCGATATAAGTGTAAAGTATTTTTTCTACGACTGCTTTAGAATGTAAGCAAATACACACA
Organism: Brachypterus glaber; assembly: GCA_958510825.1. NCBI lineage: Eukaryota > Metazoa > Arthropoda > Insecta > Coleoptera > Kateretidae > Brachypterus > Brachypterus glaber. The sequence goes on along the minus strand of OY294044.1, from coordinate 110,700,300 downwards.
CTTTTCAAACACAGAATGAATCCATTCTAGTTCTAGATATGGTATGAATACGGAAGTGTTAGAATGAGCAAATGTAGTGCCATCTCTTGTTTATAAAAGTAAAGAAAACTGTAGCAAAATTAGCAAAAATATATTTATTTTACCATGAAATATTGAATAATTTAATGCAATTTAAAGTTTTGCGTTAAAATTACATAGTTTATTAGTTTTTCTTAATATTTGACGAGTTTTTTACCAATTAATTAAAAAAATTAAAACTGCTCCAGCTATTGTTAAATATTTAAACCTGATATATGTCACAACAATCTGACATAACCTTCAATTTTTGCATTATAATTTGTAAATATGTGCTAACAACCTACATAGGTTAGAGGTTAAAACTCAAAACATAGAAATGGGACATCCCAGACCTGCCTAATAGCAGATCCTGTGTTTTATAGAAAAATTGGAATACGAGATGGTTGGTCGGATAGCCCTGGCAGCTAGGACCACAAATTGAAAGGTCAAGTAAAGTCAAGTCAAATATGTGCCAAAATTAAATAAAAATCTTTTTTAGCTACTGATTTGATAAAATTATTAAATAACATTAATTGCTTTATTTAAAAATATGTGTTTTGTTGAATTTACAATGTCGAGTCAAAAAAAAACATTGTTTTTAACCTTGTCCGCAGTTTAAAGCCATACAGTGTTTCATATTTGCAGTCGAAGAAAAAGTATAGTCTACAACACGTATGGAATAGTCATTCCGCGCTCGCAGGACCGTCATACTCGCCTGCCGGCTCGTATGACAAACATTCCGCTCGCGCGGAATATTGTCTATTCCATACTAGTTATAGAATATACTATCATCTAATTTGTTTAATACTATAATTTGTGGATCACATTATTCTTCCAATTCGTTATGTCCTGCCACCATTTTGGCCTGCTCATCGAATATGGAGATCTGAAGAGTGCTGATTGAAGACGCTTGTAAACCTAAAAAGTACGAATTTTTAGTTTTACAGTAAGAGCCCCACCGAGTAAAAATTGACTCGAATTTACTACAATTTTAACTTATTTAAATAAGTAAATAAATACAATTGTATTTAACCGTTCAATTATTCGAAAAAAGGTCCAAATGAGAAAAAAAACAAGAGAAAATTTCAGAAACGAGTCTTACACTAAAAATTAACTTTTTTATTGTACATATAAGATTAATAGTAATTATATACCAAGGTAGAGAAGTGATTTTTTATTGCCGAGCGTATTAAATCCTGAGCTGCGTAGCACACCCGAGTGTATTTAAGAGAGCGAGGCTCGTGATTAATAGGTCTATTAATCACGGCCGTGGATAATAGTATATATGAGTGTATAATATTTGCTACTAATCAATGAGGGTGAATTTTGGGACACGAGCCGATAGGCGAAACTTATTTTTTCTATTTTGCGGCTCTTATAAGCTCATAATCACAGCATTTTGCGTGTTCTTATAGCTCATACGAGCTCTGTACTTTTTGTTCTTTTGGGTTGGCAACAGACCTGGCCTATTTCTTGACGTTTTCCGTGCAAATGTCAATGCCTCTTTAAAGTTGAATTTTCTACAAGATTTTGTGTTTAGGTTATTTTTACCATGTTAAAATTGTGGCTTGGTTAATTGCAGTAAAAAAGAGAAGAGATGACTATAAAATATATCAAAATATCATTTGTTCTTAGACTTTTAAACATGGTGTAAACTGTAATGCCAATCCAAAACAAAAATCCCTAAATCACTCATCAATTTAAATGTAAGTTTTTTTAAATTTTAGAGCAAAATAGAAAAAATTGTATAAAGCACTCGTTTCATAGCACGTTTTTAGGGCACTAGAACTTAAAAAAACTCGCCGCAAGCGGCTCGTTTTCTAAACTTGTACTCGTGCGCTAAGAACGTATGTTATGAAACTAGTACTTTAATATACTAGTTTTGTGAAATCTTACCATTCCGTCGGAAGCTCCCAAAACTGAGTTCAAAACAAAATCAGGCGGTGCTAGAACATCCACTAAAGACACAGATTCATCTTTTAAGCGTAAACACAGTTTCAGCACTCCCTCCTGAACAAAATGGGCTGGGTCCGGTCCTGTCGCATAGCCGCCTTGATACATGGTCGATAGGAATTTTTCCAGTGAAAAAAGTCCATAAAGGGAGAATAATTTTAACAGTACGGTCCTGATTTGTTCGTCGTTTGATTCGTTGATTTTTAGTAACATTCGTTGTAGAAAAAAATGCTAAAATGAATAGATAAAATAAAAAGTCTATTGGGTGTCATAAACAGTAATCGGAATAAACTCAGTTATGACTCATCAACGTTGAAAATAAACACAGAAATATAGGCTTACGGAATAATTTTGCCGAATTATGAGGGAAATTTTTATAAAGGTCACTAAATCGAAACATTTGACGACTAATTTGTTACACAACAATATTGACTATAAATATGTATATATATCGGTGTTTTTCGAAGAAAAACCCGATATTCGATTTTTATCTTTTAAGAATACGAAAGTTTTTAATTTTTATTTATCGATAACTTTTTTCCCACCTAACTCGTTTAAATGGAATCATTAAAAAAAATCAAGATAAAAAGAAATAAAAACGTAAATATTTAAAACCTCGCGTCAACGCTAGAATCGACACGGCGCCTATATATGACAAACGAGCAAGAAAATAAAACTCTTAGCGAGTCAGGTAAACTATTTTTTCAACGCCCTCTTCACCAAAAAATATATTAATTAAAAACAAGAAGTATATAATATTATTAAAGTATTTGAAGAAATATTAAGTAAATTCGAATTTATTATGAGAGATGAGAATATTTATAAAGGAGTGGTGTCAACAAAGATGACAATTCCTGAATTTGAGTGCATTTTTGTTAAAAATCGAAAAAATTAAAGATCAACTCCTATAATTTTTGAACCCTCCCAGGTAGCAAAATAACATGACATTCACGTGAAAGTCACGTTAATATGTGACATGTGATGTTAAGATTGTAGTCTCATTTAACAAGAATGTAGCATGGTGGGGATGTCCTAAGTCCGCCCCTAATAACATCACACAATGACATCCCGAAAATAACGTGTTTGTGACATCATAAATCCACATTCCTGTTATATCTAATATCTTATGGATGCCGTTACTGGTACTTTAATATTTAAATAATATTCTAGGATATTAGCTTTTTCTAAATTAAAACCATTAAAAATGCTATAACCCTATAAAAAAATCGGATTTAAAATCAATCAGTAATTGAAACAATCACAGATTGAAACAGATAGATTCTAAATACGAAATTGCAGATTAAGCGGAGAATATATTCCTTTAATCCGTGTCCGTGGTCTTGAGAAGCCCGACAGAGCCCCCTATCCATTGGAAATCGTATAATGTGTATGCAATTTCCTTATAATAATTTACTCTATCAACATCATCTTATATCGATTTTTTTGCTTCGAACGTCGGTGAGAAGCAAAATAACATGACATTCACGTGAAAGCCACGTTAATATGTGACATGCGATATATTCACAGCGTTGCTAAATATTTGTTATTAGATAACATGGTTGTCACGTCACACGTGTTACGTTGCAAATGTGATGTTAAATACATGTTATTTTTCAATATTATGTGATGTTATGATTTAGTTTAAAAATACACCCAAAAGTGATGTTAATTTCTTGTAATATAACATCCCTTGCTACCTGGGCTTGTTATGCCAAATTAGGTAAAATTTGGTGACTTTTATTCAATTTTGGGAAATTTTCACAAATTTAGAGGAAGATTTTAATAAAAAGTGGCTGGGCCCGGTCCTGTCGCATAGCTTGATACATGGAATTTTTACAGTGAAAATAGCCCGTAAAGGAAGAATAATTTACATAGTACGGTCCTGATTTGTTTGTCGTTTTTTTTTTATGGAAAAGAGCACTAATAGAATAATGAAATCAGTTTTTATACTATTTTTTCAGTAGTTTTTACAAAAAAAAAAAATATGCATTTTGTGAAATTTTGTCCAAACTCCAAAAACAATAAGCTATAATTATTAGTTTCAAAAAAAATAAGAGATATTTGTTTGTTTTGTTGCCAACCCAAAAAAAAACAAATTTTGCCTGTACTTATAACCACACGCAAGTATTTATTTTTAGAAAGAATTTTCAGACCTGTTTCTATTGAGATAACTATCTAGGTAGAGACCCAAATTTTTTGCAGAAATTAATTTTAATAAATACTAACCTGTATAAAACAAGTGGACAAAGTTTTAGCATAGTAAACTTGATTTTTGTTTTTGGCCCAAAATTGGCTAGTCCCATTTTTCAAATCATTTTCTAACTTATCATTTGTTTTTTTTAGTAAATACACTATAAGCCATTGATACGTTTTCATGATATCTACAAAAGAAAGGAATAAAAGTTAAAATAATAGTTATTTTCTTAACTAGTGTATTAAGTGGATAAAATCACTTAATACACGAGTAGAGAATTTAATTTTATCCAACACCTTTTATTTTTATGTAAAAATCTATAATTTTGCGAAAAATTATGTCAAAAATATTAAGATTAAGTTTTCTTAATACTAAAATAATAGGTAGCCATGGCCTAAGTATGCCTATTAAAAATAAACAATTGCTAGTTTTACATTTCTTACAAACGTCAAAATGGACGCGGTGATAACAGTATTTTTAATAAAAACAGTATTTTATTCAAAAACTAAAGAATAATTTGGGGTTTTATTTAATTTTTATGGTTTAGTTAACGTGCTTCTATTTATAGAATAGTTATAATACTTAATCAATAGGGTATTAATTAATTTTTGGTGAGATCAAAAGCTGTACGTAAAAGAGTGGGTGAAAAATTTTTTAGTCACTAGTGAAAAAAAATCACTTTTGACATTTAAAATAGTGCTCAAAACAAGTGTTTCTGTGAAGGTGTTGGATAAAAGAATATTTCTTGTTTGTTTGTATCCCAGAAAGCCAGCTTGAGAGTCTAGTATATAGCATCCTAAACTTGCTTTCATATAGCAAGAAAAATGGAAGAAATTATTGAGACGTTCAAAATATTTCTCAAAAGTTGAACGAAAAATGAACGCTATAATTGTACATCTAAAAGCACTCATAATTATCTCAAAATATGTATCATATTTTATGTTAATTTAAGGTCTTATTATTATAGGCTCCATTTTTAGTACTAAATGCTCCCTAGTTCTAGACGGTAATAAACTATTTTAAGTCGATAATATACGCCTTTATTTGATAAAATTTAGGAGGAACTAATAATGTTATATTGGTTTAATTAAGAACATGCTATAAATGAACTATTTTAAGTCCAAAATATACTGCTTATATCGTCTCAATTTCGCACTAAATGCAAGCAAATATTTTAAAATAGTATTTATTAAGTTTCTTTTTTCTTAACAGACGTTTAGTATTACTAAATTCTTCACGTCACTTTAAAAATTTACAAATTGTAAATTCTTCTTAGGTATTTCAAAAATCGTCGAAAAATAAAAAGAAAATTTGATTATTTAGCTTCTTTAAAAAGTAAAGAAGTACAGAACAAAAGTAAAAGTGACCTTAGTGAATGCAGTGAAGTTTTACTATACAGGAGTGGTAGAAGTGAGCTGTTGTGGTGAAAGCAGAAGTAGTGAAATAGTGAATAATAGTGAAAATGAGAGTTAAAATTTTATTGAAAATTTGTGTAAATAAGAGTGAAAGCGAAAGTAATGGTAGTGAGGAAGAACATGAATGTGAAAATTTAGCAAATATATTTTACCTATCTGATCCTCCTGTTTAAAAATAATAACCTTTTTTACGTATATCAGCTATTTTATTTCTATCAAAAATGTAGATCAAAAATATACTGCTAAACTAGGTAGAAAATTACATGATAATTTCGAGCTAATTTAAGTCATAAATAGCATGTTATTTTTAACCTTATTTGGATTAAAAGTAGCATGCTATTCAGGTGCTATTTTAGGTAGATATTTCCGATCTATTATATGTCAAAAATAGCATGCTATTTTAGGTTTCTAATGACCTCTTGAACAAAAGTTATCAATGCGCCAAATCGCTACGGCCCCTATTTTCCGAGATATTTCATTACAAAAAGTGAAAATAAAAAATACATAAAATAAGCTGGTTAGTTTTCTCGGTGTATAATCTTACGTTCAACAGAAGCTGCTTCATCGATAGTCCTAGCTGTAAATTTTGCGTTATTTAAAATATCCAAGCCATTCGTTAAAAAGTTAGCCGACTCCAAGGGAGTTTTGATAACTCCTTTTTTGAGGATAATTGGCCAATATTTCAGGAGCCAGTTGCTGGTTTGCTGAATTAAAACGTGATTTTCTCCTTCATACGTCAAGTTGGCATCGTGGTCGTTTCTAATGTCTCCAATACCAGAAACTGAAAAATATTTAAATAAAAAAATTAACAAGGTTTTGCTTTTTTACAACAATTTTTTATACAGTTGCGACTAGTCAACCATGTAGATCTGTTTTTTTATACAGTTGCGACTAGTCGACCATGTAGATCTGGATTGACACGGAAACTGTGTTAAAATCACACATTTTTACACAATTTAACAAGATTCTGTAAATGTAGGTCTACACGGCCGACTCCGTCCTTTTGACGTCAGTTATTGGGCACTTACTGACCTACATGAAGTCATATTATGACTGCTGTCGGCCAGGGTGGTTAGTGTTTTTTTTTCTGTCCCTTATTTTGCGTTCATTTTAAGGCCCCTACACGTCTGCCTATATTAAAATTTAATAGTTTTAAATTGAAAATAAATTTACCATTACTGTAAAAGTACGGCTGCGCCTTTTTTTAAATTGTTGACTGATTTAGAAATTTTTGTTTTGGGTTGGCATTACAGTTTATACCATGTTTAAAATTCTAAGAACAAATCATATTTTGATATATTTTATAGTCATCTCTTCTCTTTGTCACTGCAAGTAACCAAGCCACAATTTTAACATGGTAAAAATAACCTAAACACAAAATGTCTGTAGAAAATTCAACTTTAAAGCGACATTGACATTTGCACGGAAAACGTCAAGCGATAGGCTTTTGTCTGTTGCCAACCCAAAAGAAAAAAAGTACAGACCTCTTGTGGGCTATAAGAACACGCAAAATGCGTGTGATTAGGAGCTGATAAGGGACTGTCCATATATTATGTAACGCAATTTTTCAAAAAAATTGACCCCCTCCCCCCCTGTGTTGTTACATGTCACATTTACCAACACCCCCCTCCCTTCCCCCTGTGTAACGCGTAACAATATAAAACTTTGTATTTTTTTTTCTAACATATCTTGATATAGAATTCCGCATAATGCAAGACGGTAAAAAGAGGGTGTAAAAATTATACATATTTATTATAATAATACATATAGCACTTAATGTACTTAAACGAAAAAATCACTCAAACTTTAAAAAAATATTCATAATCAATATCACACAGGGAAAAAATACTAGGTATTTTTTTTACACTGAGTGTCACATATAACACGTATATTGTTTATGCACAGGTACACAAATAGTACACACATTGGTGTTCTGTGAGTACACATTCCGCGCGAAAATGTATCATCGCCGATGGTTCATCGGCAAAATCACGCAAGAACAGGGCCGTAAGATTTTTTTTTAATATCAGTGTCAACAGTTTTTTTTACTGATTACAATATTATTTAAATATGCATAGTTTCGTCAATTTTTGTGTGAAAAGGAGAATTATGGGCCACTAAATAGTAATTTATGTTAAAATAAAAATACATCTGCCAAGCTTAGGAAATAAACATTAAATTTATTAAATTCCGTTACGTAACGTTTACCTAGACCCTCGTCCCTCCTCCCTCCTGTCACAAACTGTAACAATTTCTCTGACCCTCTCTAGGCGCGTTACGTAATATATGGACACCCCCTAAGAGTCGCAAAATAAAAAAATATCTGTTAAGAGTAAAACTACTAACCTTTTAAATATCCATGTCCCCCACAGGTCTCCCTGCATTCCTGAATCGCTTCCTTCATAATCCAGCCAGCTACAGGTTTTGAAGCTGAAGATACTGCGTGTATTTCCATACCTAAGTCAGGCAATTGGTCCTTATTATTTCCAAATAAAGAGTCCAGAGAAAATTGGTACTGGACTTCGATTAAAAAGGTACTGAATATTCTTATTACGTAGGCTGCGGCGAGATATGGTAAAAGTCGATGTTGCTGGAAAAAACAATTGGAGGTAAATAAAAAATTATGGATTTTAAGCTTTCACGGCCATTAAGATATAAAGAACTTTCACTTTCGGGTTTAGACCGTGTTAATGGATTTTCACTTTCCGACGTTTCGTCTCTTACTACTAGAGACATCTTCAGGGATTAATCTGAAACAGTTTCAGATTAATCCCTGAAGATGTCTCTAGTAGTAAGAGACGAAACGTCGGAAAGTGAAAATCCATTAACACGGTCTAAACCCGAAAGTAAAAGTTCTTTATAAAAAATTATGGGCTTTATAGGCTTAATTTATCGATAGTTACTAGGCAAAGTACAGGAATTAAGGGATAAAGGGTAGGGGAGCCCCCCGACCACTCTCAAGCTGAAAAAGTCCACTTTTCAATTGCGAAAGTTATGGAGTTAACATCAATTGATGGACTTTTTATCATTAACTTTTTGTTATCGTGTAAAAAGTTGGGGTAAAAATGTGGGAATACATATTATATTATGGGTTTTGAGATTATTTTTTATTTCGGTTTGAGACATATGAGGGGCTTATTTTCAAAACAAAACAAGTCCAAAAAGTTAGGAAATGGACTTGTTGTATTTTGAAAATGAGCTTATTTAATTTAATTGTATTTTATTTTCAAAACGAATCAAGTCCAAGAAGTTAAGAAATGGACTTGTTGTATTTTGAAAATAAGCTCCTCATATATACGCTCAAGTTCTGCAGGTTACAGACCAGTGGCACACCATTGAATTATTTATCTTGGGGGCTGAAGTCATACAAAAACAAAAATTTTAAATATTTTATTTATTTTAGTAAAACTGTTTAAATAAAAGTAAAAAAAATAAATTGGAGGGCTTTGGAGGGACTACAGCCCGTCAGGCCCCCGGGGTGTACCACTGCTACAGACTACATCAAAAAAAAAAACACTCCCATCACAGAAAATGATTATCTAATGTCATTAATAATTAATTAAAATTATAATTAATAATAATAAATTCTGTTCTAATTGACGTAATATTTTTTTTTTAAATAATTCATTTTTTATTTTAGATAATTTGATTTGTATATTCAATAAAAAAAAGTAATTTTTTTGCAGTAAATAAGACTAAATATCGTTGTTCAAGATTAAAACCAGTTGAACAGTTGCAAGCACCTTGTCAAAATATCGGCACTAGGCACTAATTTACAACGTTATGAAATGGGAAGTTGTGTGTATAGGCAACCATTAATACACCTGCGTGTTGCATAATTTATTAAAGTTTGAAAGTCTGTATCCCGTGCGATTATAAAGTGCCGAACACTTTTTAATGCAAAACTGGCATTAGCGATGAGTAAAATGCAAGAAAGCTGTGTGCGTTTTACTGGCCACCGAGCTGTTGTACGTAGCAATCACATGGGCTTGTCGCGCACAACTCTAACAGAGGCTTCAAACTAAGAGTATTTTCTTTTCAAACTGTTCGGCACTTTATAATCGCACTGTATATATATATATATATATATATATATATATATATATATATATATTTTTTTTTTTTTCCTTTTTTTCTTTTTAGTTACAAAGTAACTAAATTATATAGTTTATGTAGTTTTTAACTACTTTGTTTAGTTAATTAGTATCTAATTACAAATGTAATGTACTGTGTATATTAGGCAAGTCCCATTTAATAAATATATTTCATATTTCATTTCATTTCAAAACTTTTGAACGGCTTAAGATATCAACTTGAAATTTAACTTTACAATATATTTATAAAAATATTACATTAACCGTGTGATAATTAGATATAGTCTACTCGTCAATAAGTTACAATATCATTGTGTATGGTATGGCAGTGGAGTGGGAACGAGTTTTTGTTAGTCAAAAGAGAATAATTAGACTCATGTTTAATCTCGATTACCGGGAATCCTGCAGAGAAACATTTAAATCAAAAAATATACTTACTTTTCCGTGTATTTTTCTCTATAAACTGCTAATTTACATTTTTAAAAATAGAGATCTCTTTGACAGACAGTCCGATACGCACAAGTATTTCACAAGGGAAAGAAATAAATTCCGACTAAATACTTTTAACCGGATGATGTACAAAAAGTCACCAAAATATGCTGGATGCCATTTTTTTAATTTGTTGCCTTCCTCAATAAAAAATGTAAATTCTTTTACGGTTTTTAAAACTCAGTTAAGAAGGTTCTTATCGGAAAATGCATTTTATAAATTAGATGAATATATAACCAAATGTGCTCAAATAGCCTAGTTTGACCTTTATTGTGTATTTTTTTTTCCTAATATTTTTAAATCCAAAATTTTAATGTGTTTTTAATTTAGAATGTAAGTTTTATATATGTTTATATTTTATATTTTTTACTTTGACTTGTGTATCCAATTTATTTTGGCGAATGATTAATAAACTCTCTATCTATCTATCTATAATAAAATATTACACACACCTATAGGTGTAGGGGAAGTCGGGGTTAACTGGGCCATAAGGTTAACGGGTCTACCTGGATTTTATCAACTTCTTTTATTAGTCTTGGCGCCTTAGGGCAAATTATAGTGATATTTAGTTAGTAGTATTGTTTAAAGTATTATGACGGTCCGTGTTGTCCACGTGTTAGTTGTACTAAAGAAAGTTATTTTTTTTTCAATGAAAAATAGGTATTTACCTTAACCTTTATTTTTTAATTGTTACTTTATTATTGATAGGTGGATCTAGACTAATACTTTACCTAATATACTGAGTATTTTGTTAATTATTCTGCATAATTGCCACCTTCTAATATATTATTAAGTATTAAAATTTTATGATTTCATTCAGTGGTGTCACTCAGGGTTAACTGGTTCGGGGTTAACTGGACCACTTATGTCAATATTAATTAGTTCGGGGTTAACTGGGCCATGTCAAGTTAACCCCCGACCAGTTAACCCTGAGATATATCTAATATTTAACATAACATATTTTTATGTTAAAATTAAATTTTATTTGATTTCAAATCGTTTTTATTCACAATAGTTACAATACAATACATTTTTGTTAGTGGACCAGTTAAGCCTGAGTGGTCCAGTTAACCCTGCCCTATGGGGTTAACTGGTCCAGCGGGATTAACTGGTTTATCGTTTATAGTTACAATACAATACATTTTTGTTAGTGGACCAGTTAAGCCTGAGTGGTCCAGTTAACCCTGCCCTATGGGGTTAACTGGTCCAGCGGGGTTAACTGGTTTATCGTTAATAACTTTTTTTATATAAATAATATTTGTCTGAAGTATTAATATGTTCTAACTATAGTAATAATCTACCTTTTGCTATAGAAAATACTTGAAAATTGTTTACAGGTATTTCAAAAACTCGATATGAAAAAAAGCGGTCCAGTTAACCCCGACTTCCCCTATACACTAGATAGGTCCGAACCGTCTCACCTAATGTATTTTAAATTTAATTTTTTCATATTTTGTTGATTTAGTGTTTTAACGATGCTTATTTTAAAACCCATTTGGGTGTCATAATGGCTTTATTTTAAAACCCAAACAGAAAAATTACTTACATGTGTTTGATATTCCATTATCGGGACTTCCGGCTCATCATCAGGCCCAAACTGTCTCCTTACTCCCGCATATCTTATCGCTATCGTCAGAGCCTTAGATCCTAAAATCTCACACATTCCTGTAATATTAACCCTTCCTGCGGAGAGTGCACCTAAAGACGCCCCGTGACGCTTTTTGGGGTCTTTAAAGGGTGTCACGTACTCTCCGTTTTCTGTCACGTCTGCTAATTTGTTGAGTAGGCTTTCTCTTGGGATTTCATAGTTGGTAAACATCAAAAATCTAAAACAAAGTAAAAGTAAAAAATTAATACATGAACTACAGACCTATTTCCATTTTACCAACTGCATCAAATTGAATCTTAACTTAAAAACAGAATTGTATCCTTTTTAACCCGTTTTGACCTATTAAGAACAATATGGATTTTTTCAGAAACACAGCATTCATTTTAATTTAAGAAAAAATAGCTGTAGTCTTTGATGAAAGAAAAAATTATCATTATGTGATGTAAGTAAGGCTTTCGATAGATACTGGAAAAGCTAAACTATACGACGATTGATTTTGAAGCGGCATTGTGCCTCTCATTTCCACGCATTCTGCCTTACGACGTTTTAGACGTTGAGTTGAGAGGTCGCAATCGCATCCAAAAAAATTTTAAAATGCCATGGTATCCGAGGAAATGGAAATAAACTGATGAAAAGCTATTTAAAAGAAAGATATAAGCAAAAAATTTAAACGAAAAGAAGTAATTTGCGGTATCCCACAAGGTTCAATATTGTGACCTTTATTTTTTCTGTTATAAATAAATGACTTAACCAAATATAATAATTTGCGGTACCCCACAACTTCTGGGACCCTTGTGGGCCGCAAGGGTCTATATTCAAAATTCCTTATACATGAATGACTTACCAAAAAATAGTGAATGCTTTAGTGATACTTTTTACTGACGACACGAGGATGCTAAATACGTAAAAAGTTATACAGAATTTAAAGAAAACTGAACTTCTTACCCGTTGTCAACTCCATTCAGTCCAATTTTTTCACCCATATCACCCACAGTCACTCCAGGATACGGTAGTAACGTATTAGGGTCCCGGATGGGCACCACAAAGTTATGTAACCCGTAACCTTTTCCATCTATATCCAGCTGGGCAAAAACAATCGCGTGGGTGGCGGTTTGTCCGAGATTCCCCGCCCAGCATTTGGCAGCCTCGAAATCTTCGCAGTGCATGACGAAAGCTTTTTTATTTTTGTCGTAGGTGGCGGTGGTTCGCATTCCTTTGGTGTTGGTACCGTGGCCTATTTCTGTCAAGCAGTAACATCCGAAAATCTGGAATAACCAAAATCAAAATTTAATTTAGGAACAATAAAAAAAAACGCTACCGGGAAAAGTTTTTGGTTTTAATAAACCTAGGCGTATGGTATTTTATCCAGGGACGTGCAAAATGGGGGGGATTAACCTCTTTTTGCCCCAATTTTTTTTTACCTGTACATTTTTTGACATTTTCTCAGAAAAATATTATTCTTTAATTAAAAATACATAAAAAAGGTACACTTTATGTAACACCGCAGGGCCAACCGTTCTCGAAAAAATCGGAGTCAAAGATAAAATTTCACGTTTTAATACTGCAGGGCCATAGTACTCTTAAAACTGATTTTCAAACCTAGATGAAGCCCTGCAGTATTGAAATTTTTACTGGCACATTTTTCAGTTCCTATTTGGATGCACAGAACGTGAAATTTTCTCTTTAACTCCAATTTTATCGAGGACGGTTGTCCCTTCGGTGTTACATAATAGCACTACTATTAGACATATCAAAAGCCTTTGATTGCGTAGACCCGGATATCCTTGATAAAAAACTTGAAACTTTTGGTATACGAGGAATTTGCAAACAACTCATTATTTCATTTATTGGGCACAGTAAACAACTTGTTTTATTTTTTGAGGAGTTCTCAGATGAACTAGATGTGGACATAGGCGTTGCACAAGGAAGCGTTATGGGACCTATAATTTTTTTAATTTACAGCGATGATCTAAGATATTTTATTTATCTATATTACTGCTCTTTTGCTGATGATAGTACATTTATCTCTGCCCACAAAGAGAAATCTATAACAACTACAGAAATAAATGAAAATCTAAAAAGAGCAGCGATATATTTTGCTGATAATAAACTGGTTCTAAATCAGGAAAAAACTGTTTTTATGGAATTCCAAACCCGAGGAAATAGCGACAATTGTAGCCCCTTATTAAAACTTAATGGTAAATCTGTTCAGAAAGTTACTAGTTCAAAATTACTTGGAGTTTACTTTGACTCGTCTCTTACTTGGTCAAATCATATAGATTATGTAAGCAAAAAATGTGCAAGCTATTGCTTTGCTCTTAAAAGGTTACGACAACTCTCTGACCAAAGTGTTGTAAAAATTTTTTATTACAGTAATTTTATCTCGATTATTAGATACGCTATAGTTATTTGGGGTAATTCGTCTTATTCCGATAGATTATTTACTATACAAAAAAGAGCTATCCGTTGCATGTATAATCTACCATTTAGACACACTTGCAAAGAAACATTCAAAAATGAACAAATACTAACTTTCCCATCGCTATATATTTTCGAAACACTCAAATTTGTTAAACAAAACTTAGAAAAATTTACCCTTCTTAACTCTAACCACAACTATAATACTAGGTATGGCAGTGATCTGAGTTATCCTGCTCATCGTCTTACTTTGTTTGAAAAAAATCCTTTTTATGCTGGCGCTACCTTATTTAATAAATTACCCATTAACATAAGAAACTTACCTTACACAAAATTTGTCAAAAAACTTAAATCTATGTTGGCATCAGAAGCCTTTTACTCAACTGAAGAATTTAAAATGTTTAATTTTAGTAATTATCTATAATTTTTTTTTTATTGTTTAAATATTGTACATCGCATAGGTATATCATATTGACTTGTCCTATATCTGTAAAGATCTATTGGATTAATAAAGTATTATTATTATTATTATTATTATAAAGGATACCTTTTTTATGTGTTTTTAATTAAAGAATAATACTTAATTTTTTTGAAAATGTCAAAAAATCTACAGAGGGGGGTGGGTGTCAGTAAAAATGTTACGTAACACTTAAAAAATTATAAACTTAAATAATGTTTATTGGATTAGGTTTTTAACAATGATCTAGGCTTAAAGAGACGGATTCCTTGCAAATTTTATTGCACACGGCGTGGTTAACAGTTAACTAAATCCTCTAAACAAAAACAATTAGAGATGGAAAACCATAGCCAATAACCGGTTTTTGGTTAACCGGTTTCGGAAATTACATCAGACCGGTTTTGGGTTAAAACACGGAAGCAATAACCGGTTAAAAACCGGTTTAAACCATAAAGCAAAATTTCCTTTTATTTTTTTTTTACTTTTTGTAAAATGTTACGTAACAAATGTTACGCCGCGTTACATGGGGGGGTGGGGGTCAAAAATGGCCAAATTTTGCGTTACGTAATACTTGAACGCTCCCTAAAGAACGAATTTCCAGAAAAACTTAAGTTTTATGAGGGGAAGATGCCTATTGTTTTTAAATGTAATGCCCCCCAAAAGCAAAAAAGTTATTGGCGGTTTCTTAAAAAAGAATTTTTTTTTTTCAAAATTTTTTCATTTTTGCAAAAAGAAATTTTTTTGAAAAAAAAATTGTTGCTAATTTTTTTTGATTATTTTTTTTTTATTTTCTTAATTATTATTTTTTTTTTTCTTAATTATTATTTTTTTTTTCAAATATTTTTTTTGAAAAAAAAAATTACCTATATGGGAAAATGCAATATGCCACTTATTGTGAATAGTGTATAATGGAATGCGTAGCACTACATATCTTCACGGCTTGTTTTACATACCTTTCCTTCGTCGGAGTCCTCCACCAATTCCGAATGTCTCGCCGTTCCCATACTTCTTAAAACAGAAGTAAATAATGTATTCCCTACGCCATGTTTGACAGAACACGAGGGCGACAGCATATACATGACCCTTAGAGCCGCGTACGGCTTTTTTAAATTCGTCAGTATATTTTCCAGCGCAAAGCCTTCCATGTGTTTTTGCACAAACGTTTGGTTGGAAACTTTGCTCCTCTGCTCGTCGAAAGTGAGCGTATGCAGATCTGTCTTAAAATGGGTCTGTTTTTGCAGTTCTTCATACAACTCATTCTAAAAATTTAATTCAAAAATATTAAAGATTGAAGGTTTGAAGGTTATGAAAGTTTGAAGGTTTTAAAATTTTTGAAGGTTTTAAAAGTTTTTAAGGTTCTGAAAGTTTTCAAAGGTTTGTAGTTTTTGAGAGTTTTAAAGGTAGGATGGTTTGAAGTTGCATATTGGTGCATTTGACGGTGGAATTCTTTGAAGGTTGAAGACTTCAAAAGTTTGAAGGTTGAAGCTTGAAGGATGATTTTAACTTTTAACTTTACTCCTCTGCTAGTCGAAAGTGAGCGTATGCAGATCTGTCTTAAAATGGGCTGTTTTTGCAGTTCTTCATACAACTCATTCTAAAAATTTAATTAAAAAATATTAAAGATTGAAGGTTTGAAGGTTATGAAAGTTTGAAGGTTTTAGAATTTTTGAAGGTTTTGAAAGTTTTTAAGGTTGTGAAAGTTTTCAAAGGTTTGTAGTTATTGAGAGTTTTAAAGGTAGGAAGTTGAAGTCGCATATTGATGAATTTGACGGTGGAATTCTTTGACTTCAAAAGTTTAAAGGTTAAAGCTTGAAGGATGATTTTAACTTTTAACTTTACTCCTCTGCTCCTTGAAAGTGAGCGTATGCAGATCTGTCTTAGAATGGGTCTGTTTTTGCAGTTCTTCATACAACTCATTCTAAAAATTTAATTCAAAAATATTAAAGATTGAAGGTTTGAAGGTTATGAAAGTTTGAAGGTTTTAAAATTTTTGAAGGTTTTAAAAGTTTTTAAGGTTCTGAAAGTTTTCAAAGGTTTGTAGTTTTTGAGAGTTTTAAAGGTAGGATGGTTTGAAGTTGCATATTAATGCATTTGACGGTGGAATCCTTTGAAGGTTGAAGACTTCAAAAGTTTGAAGGTTGAAGCTTGAAGGATGATTTTAACTTTTAACTTTACTCCTCTGCTCGTCGAAAGTGAGCGTATGCAGATCTGTCTTAAAATGGGGCTGTTTTTGCAGTTCTTCATACAACTCATTCTAAAAATTTAATTCAAAAATATTAAAGATTGAAGGTTTGAAGGTTATGAAAGTTTGAAGGTTTTAAAATTTTTGAAGGTTTTGAAAGTTTTTAAGGTTCTGAAAGTTTTCAAAGGTTTGTAGTTATTGAGAGTTTTAAAGGTAGGAAGTTGAAGTTGCATATTGATGAATTTGACGGTGGAATTCTTTGAAGGTTCAAGACTTCAAAAGTTTGAAGGTTAAAGCTTGAAGGATGATTTTAACTTTCAACTTTACTCCTCTGCTCCTTGAAAGTAAGCGTATGCAGATCTGTCTTAAAATGGGGCTGTTTTCGCAGTTCTTCATACAACTCATTCTAAAAATTTAATTCAAAAATATTAAAGATTGAAGGTTTGAAGGTTATGAAAGTTTGAAGGTTTTAAAATTTTTGAAGGTTTTAAAAGTTTTTAAGGTTCTGAAAGTTTTTAAAGGTTTGTAGTTTTTGAGAGTTTTAAAGGTAGGATGGTTTGAAGTTGCATATTGATGCATTTGACGGTGGAATTCTTTGAAGGTTGAAGACTTCAAAAGTTTGAAGGTTGAAGCTTGAAGGATGATTTTAACTTTTAACTTTACTCCTGTGCTCGTCAAAAGTGAGCGTATGCAGATCTGTCTTAAAATGGGGCTGTTTTTGCAGTTCTTCATACAACTCATTCTAAAAATGTAATTCAAAAATATTAAAGAATGAAGGTTTGAAGGTTATGAAAGTTTGAAGGTTTTTAATTTTTTGAAGGTTTTGAAAGTTTTTAAGGTTCTGAAAGTTTTCAAAGATTTGTAGTTATTGAGAGTTTTAAAGGTAGGATGGTTTGAAGTTGCATATTGATGCATTTGACGGTGGAATTCTTTGAAGGTTGAAGACTTCAAAAGTTTGAAGGTTGAAGCTTGAAGGATGATTTTAACTTTTAACTTTACTCCTCTGCTCGTCGAAAGTGAGCGTATGCAGATTTGTCTTAAAATGGGGCTGTTTTTGAAGTTCTTCATACAACTCATTCTAAAAATGTAATTCAAATATATTAAAGATTGAAGGTTTGAAGGTTATGAAAGTTTGAAGGTTTTAAAATTTTTGAAGGTTTTGAAAGTTTTTAAGGTTCTGAAAGTTTTCAAAGGTTTGTAGTTATTGAGAGTTTTAAAGGTAAGAAGGTCGGATGGTTTGAAATTGCATATTGATGCATTTGACCGTGGAATTCTTTGAAGGTTGAAGACTTCAAAAGTTTGAAGGTTGAAGCTTGAAGGATGATTGTTAAATATTGAATGTTGAAAGTTAAAAGTTAAAGGTTGAAGATTAAAGTTTGAAGGTTTAAGGGAGCGTTCAAGTATTATGTAACGCAAAATTTGGCCATTTTTGACCCCCACCCCCCGCATGTAACGCGGCGTAACATTTTCAAGACCGGTTATGGTTTTCCATCTCTAATTGTTTTTGTTTAGAGGATTTAGTTAACTGTTAACCACGCCGTGTGCAATAAAATTTGCAAGGAATCCGTCTCTTTAAGCCTAGATCATTGTTAAAAACGTGATCCAATAAACATTTTATAAGTTTATTATTTTTTAAGTGTTACGTAACATTTTTACTGACACCCACCCCCCCTCTGTAACGCGGAGTAACGTTTTCGAGACCCCCCCCCCTAGCGCGTTACGTAATACTTGAACGCTCTCTAAGGTTAAAAGATTAAGGTTAAAAGTTAAAGGTTAGAGGTTGATTGTTGAAGGATAAAAGTTAAAGTATGAAGGTTAAATGTGGAAGGTTGAAGGATAAATAATAAAGGTTGAAACAGGAGCGAATTTATTTTATTTTAAGGGGGGCATCCAAAAGGAAAAAAATTGAACATTCACCAAAAATATCATTTTTAAGGTATTTCTATGCTAATATATCTCGCTGGTGGGGGGGGCATGGCACCATGGTTCCCCCTAAATCCGCCGGTGGGTAATGATAAAGGTTAAATGTTAAAGGTTGGATGCTGAAGGTTGAAGAATGGAGTTTGTATGTTAACGGTTGAATGCTGAAGGTTAAATGTTGAAGATTAAAAGTTGAAGGTGTAATGTTTAAGGTTAAAAGTTGAAGGTTTAAAGTTAAATGTTAAAGGTTACAGGTTAAAAGTTTAAGGTTGAAGGTTTAAGGTTGATGGTAAAAGGTTTAAGGATGAAGGTTGAATGTTAAAGGTTGAATGTTGAAGGTTTAATGCTGAAGGTTAAAGGTGGAAGGCTCAAGGTTAAATGTTGAAGGTTAAAAATTGAAGGTTTTAAGGGCCCTTTATAAATAATTTTTAAAAATGCACCCAAAAATTAGGCATAATTAAGTGTACATGTTAATTTTTATAGGAGGCCAAAGTTTACAATTTAACTGCGGTTCTATGAAAATTTAAATATGATTATTATTATGGTTTATTACTGTGTAAATAATATTTAATGCATTATTATCGTCTACTTGAACTTTGGGAGAATAATTTTTAATTAGATATTACGACAAACAGATTTATTTCTAAAAAAATACTGCTGCCAACAAAACAATACTTTCCCCTATAAGCCTAGGTTGATTAAAATTGAAAACGAAAAAAAAAAAAAATTGTGTTTTTACCCCATTTTACCGATTTTATTTATTTTATTTATTTTATCCGATTTTTACCAAAAACAATCCCAGCCTAGAACTTTGGATAATCCACCTGTTGTCCAAATTTAAAGTCTTTAGCCCGAATCGTTCTTGAGTTATCGTGGTCACAACTTTCCCGGACACACAGACCGATCGACAGACCGACAAACAGATTTTTCTTTACGGAAATCATATTTTTTTGATATAAAGGAGTCCAGAAACGTATAAAAAAGCAATTTAAATTTTTCGAATTTTTTTTCTAACGCAAAACTTTCTTTGGGGAAAGTAAATTAAAAATAGTCAACTCGGATTTTTATTCTATTTAAAAAGTATATTCTATAACTAGAATGGAATGACTATTCCATACGTGTAGACTATACTTTTTCTTCGACTGCAAATATGAAACACTGTATGGCTTTAAATTGCGTACAAGTTTAAAAACAATGTTTTTTGTGACTCGACATTGTAAATGCAACAAAACACATATTTTTAAATAAAGCAATTAATGTTATTTAATAATTTTATCAAAGCAGTACTTAAAAAAGATTTTTATTTAATTTTAGCACATATTTACAAATTATAATGCAAAAATTGAAGGTTATGTCAGATTGATGTGACAGATATCAGGTTTAAATATTTAACAATAGATGGAGCAGTTTTAATTTTTTGAACTAAATTGATAAAAAACTGGTCAAATATTAAGAAAAACTAATAAACTTTATGTAATTTTAACGCAAAACTTTAAATTATATTAAATTATTAAATATTTCATGGTAAAATAAATATATTTTTGCTAATTTTGCTACAGTTTTCTTTACTTTTATAAACAAGAGATGGCACTACATGTTCTCATTCTAACACTTGATACGGAATATTCATTCAGTATCTAGAGCTAGAATGGATTCATTCTGTCTTTGAAAAGTACTTTCTAAAGCAGTCGTAGAAAAAAAAAATATTTTATTATATTTTCCGTGTAATTTGGAATTCTTAAAGATTAAAAGTAATTAAAAAAGAGAAAGTGAAATTTCTTTTTTAATATTTAAAAATAATTGTCATAATTTACTTACTTGGTATTGGACGATTTCCTCGCTTTCTAGAAAAATTTTCAGTTTTTTCCAATCAAAACTGGCTTTGTTTCGGTAAAAATCTAGAGGCCCGTGAGCAAAATCGGAGATTAAACTGGACATATTTCTGGCGTAAAGTTTCGTGCGAGATAAACAAGTGAAAGTCCTCACACATGAGATATACATGCATATATAGAATATATAAAGTATATATCTATAAATAATCAAATATATAAGTGTATTATCGGTGTAACATTATCAGGAAGCCCGATAGAAAAAATTCAATTGTTTAGTATGTTTGAACTCTATGAATATACATATCTACTGTTCATTTTGTGTTTATTTACATTTTTCCTAGTCATAATTGGTTTGACAAGTGCAGATTCTGTAAAATGCTTCGATTTTCGTAATATACTCTTCAAAGTTTTTACAACCCATCAAACATTGGTTCGTTGGCCGACCGTTGGCAAACCCACATTGGGCCTACATACTGAGGAGACATAGCCGCCCTAAGGCCGCATACGACACACACAGGTAAAAAATTCCAAAAAAAAACTAAAAAAAATCATGAAGCGTCGAAAGTTGAATATTTATAAACCTTATAGTGTCCTCTAAATGATGTATATACATTTTTTTAAAAATGTTTGCGGTCTTGCTTAAAAAATTAAATTTAAGTGGCACATTGAATATACAATATCTTAAAATTAATTTTTTTTAGGGCTGTATTTATAAAATTTTAAAATATATAGTACAAATATGGGGTATTAAATCATAGAAAGGTATTATCTCCATGTCCGGACCCGTCATGACGCGTCCGGACGCGTCAGGTAAAAAATTTAATATTTGGAAAAAATTTAGATTTGATTTCTTTTGTATATTTTTAGGTTTAAAACAATGAATTAACCTAAACAATAGAAAACTACTAAAATATTCAAATTTTTCAATTTTTTTAAATGGCGTTTTTTTATTTTAGTTTTTTTAACAGCCTAATTTGATGTTATGTAATGTAATTATGTAATTTTTTATACTGAATTTGAATCTGAATAAAAAACACCCTCATTCCATTTAAAAATTTTGAGTAACCCCCTCTCCCGCCTAAGGGTGTGGATGAAAAAAAAACTGCTTTGATAAAAAGGTGTCCCCCTTGATATTGAAGCTTAATACCAAATTTCAAAAAAATATCTAGTACGGTTTCTGAGATATTGACTTTTAACCGTTTAAATGTCCCACCCGGTATGCAGTGTGCCACTTAAATTTAATTTTTTAATCAAGACATCATTTAGAGTACACTATAAGGTTTATAAATATTCAACTTTCGACGCTTCATGATTTTTTTCCGCTTTTTGATGATGGCAAAACTACATTGGTCCTATATTGGCCGCCCGAAGGCCGCTTAAAATCCACTGTGCGCTGTATCTCAAAAAAAACTGTGTCTGATAAAAAAAATTCCAAATCAAATTCGGGAATCAGATGTTAAAAAGTATTTATTATCTTCCGGGATTCCTTGCAATTTCTTATTCTTTTCTGTGCCACTGAGACTTTTTTTAAGAACATTTTAATCACTGCAGTGCGCTGCACAACTAGGCCCCTTGCGCCTTTGCCAAAATTGTAAATTTTAAAGTAGGGTCCGCTGAGACTATCATGATAAAAAAATTAAAACTTTTACAACAAGAAAATTTAATTTTTAAAAATCTCAAAAAATTCCTTGTTGTAAGCAATGGGGTTCTCTGCCCAGTTTTGAGGGCAAAATACAAGAAAAACAATGGTTGAACATAAAAATACAACAAAATACTGTATCAAAATAGCCCCACGTTTGGGGCTTCGCCAAAATTTCAAATTTTAAAGTAGGGTCCGCTGGGGCTATCATGATACAAAAATTAAAACTTTTACAAAAAGAAAATTTTATTTTTAAAAATCTAAAAAAAATTCCTTGTTGTAAACAATGGGGTTCTCTGCCAACGAACTAATAACTCTTCTCTCTAAAATAGGCATTTCATTCGTTAAAACTGACAAACGTCATCAACATAAACATTCGTCTGTCTTACTCGCACATCTTTGTTCTAAGAGATACAACAATACCACTTACTGGTAACTGTTATTGTTCAGGCCTGAATATACCTACTATTTGTTTACAAACAAACCGAGATGTTGGCGATACGTTATTTTAACGGTATGCCTATTCTAGAAAGAAGAGTTAGTTCGTTGTTCTCTGCTCAGTTTTGATAGCAAAATACAAGAAAAACAATGGTTTCCTGCTGAAAATGACGGGTCTGGGCGGGTATAAATGGTGCATAAACCGGAATTGAGCGGATGAAATTCACCCGCTCAAGTCCGGTCTATGCAACATTTATACCCGCGCAGACTCGTCATTTTCAATAGGGTTGACCATAAAAATACAACAAAATACTGTATCAAAAGAAGCACTTATGCTACTACTGCAGTGCACCTTTTAAGAACATGCTTAGCATGTTTACAGCATTATGGTAAAAACCTCTTCAAGGAAACGATTAAAAAACCTTCTTAGGATGAAGTGTGTTATCAAGGATATGTATAACAAAGGGAACTTTTATAGTATATTAAAGTACTAGTTTCATAACATACGTTTTTAGCGCAAGAGTACAAGTCTAGAAAACGAGCAGCTTGCGGCTAGTTTAAAGTACTAGTGCGCTAAAAACGTGTTATGAAACAAGTGCTGTACACAATTTTTTTCTATTTTTCTCTAAAATTTTAAAAAACTTACATTTAACTTAATGACTGATTTAGAGATTTTTGTTTTGGGTTGGCATTACAGTTTTCATCATGTTTAAAATTTTAAGAACAAATGATACTTTGATATATTTTGTAGTCATGTCTTCTCTTTTTTACAAGTAACCAAGTCACAATTTTAACACGGCAAAAATAACCTTAACACAAAATTTTGTAGAAAATTAAACTTTAAAACGACGTTGACATTTGCACGGAAAATGTCAAGCGATAGGCGTTTGTCTGTTGCCAACCGAAAAGATTAAAAAGTACTAACCTCTTATACACGGAAAGAAATTAGTGGGCTCTGCGCTATACATTATAAGATATTTGGTAACAGTGGCAAATTATAGTGATTTAAGCTATAGATTATAAGGGACTAACTAATAATGTTAAAAATAAAGTGGAAACGATTATATATATTATAGACACGATTATATTTATTACAGGCACTATTATAAATTTACAGAAATTTTATTATATTATAAAAATTATTAGCACGGACAATAATTAAATCTATTTAAGCTATAAATGCCATACTATTTGTTATATTTTATTATTCACTAAACAATTAAAGTATTTCATATAAATTTTTACACTGACTGCCCTAATTGTAAGAGAAAGCCTTGTATTTATATAATAAGCGATTATAATTTGCTTGGTATGTGTGTTATAGCGCTCCTAGCTATAATTTTTTTTTTCCGTGTAAGCCTATAAGAACACGCAAAATGTAATTATGAGCTTATAAGAGTCGCAAAACAGAAAAAGTTATTATTTAAGTAATCACGTGGTTATATCTACTGAAAAAAATTACTTTATGGTAAAAAGAACTATAAAGTTTCTAAACAGACTAAATAATAGGATTTTGGATATTTGCCATATTTAAATGTGAATTTCAATTGTCATTGTATTAAAGTTAAAAAAATTAAACAAGAATTAAATAGCTACACAGACATATTTAGCGATATACATGGTGTTTGCAGTCTTTTGTCCGAAAATAAAGGGAATGATTTTACATCACAAAACATGAAAAACCAGCAGAGGAACATAAGCCCGGAAGTTAGGACCCTTTAAAATTGTAATAAAAATAATGTTTTTATTCGATGATGTTTTTCTGAGAAGAGGGTTGAAATTAATAATACTCAAACTATTTTCTTAAATCGTGACGTTTCGAGGGTTGATTCCCTCGTCCTCAGACCTTTAATGTGTCCGCTACAGTAGAAGAAGAAGAAGAAGTATTATTTTAATTGTCTGTCAGCCGATACGTTTTGTGTAATAAATTATTATTAATAACTGTAAAAGTATTGTATAGTCCTTAATAATGTTCTATTTATTATATTGTGTATATATGTATGTCTCTAACGTGTATTCAAACTGGGTTTAAATTTTTGTAAGTAGTTTTTAATGATTTTTGGTTAACCCATCAAAAACAAAATTTTGCTTATACAGAAATTTTTTCGTATATAATTTTAATATTGTTTTTTTTTCTCATATTAAAGGACGAGGGAAATCACCCTCGAAACGTCACGATTTAAGAAAATAGTTTGAGTATTATTAATTTCAACCCTCTTCCCAAAAAAACATCAACTAATAGAAAAAAAAACGGGGTAAAAAAACACTAAGATAACAATGTTTTTAATTAATACCTCTGCAGAGGTACCCTTTGAGCAAGAGCGAGAGGTTTTTCATGTATACTATTATTAATAAGGGCAATTAGTTTATTTTTGTGTCTATCCAGAGTGTAACACCAAAAATATTACTTTTTAAAATGCTATTACTGCTTTAATATTAAATTTAGGTGTTTCGGGGAAGAATACTTTTTTGCTTAAAATTTTATTGGTGTTTTTTTTGTTTCCCATTCAAAATATCCATCTTCGAAGGGCCGTAGCTCCCTTAAAGCTAATTTCCGTTTCTGTTTTGTTATTTAGAATCATCCCCTCCAATTTTTGCCAAACTGCAAACACTTTGTAAGTTTAGACCGTGTTAATGGATTTTCACTTTCCGACGTTTCGTCTCTTACTACTAGAGACATCTTCAGGGATTAATCTGAAACTAAGTTTCGAATCAACTTGTGTCACTATTTATGACGAGTTGTGGTTATTCACCCGTGACGAGGTTTTTCCTATCAAAGACTTCCATATTGCAGGTAAGTGGTAACCAGTGTCCCGATTGATATTGTTAGGATGCTTGATGATTTCTATCGATTCCCGTATCTTCCTTGGCATTTTTCTGTTTTCTGTTAATGTTTGTTTTGTTTCAGACAAATTGATTTTATGACCTGTTTCATGTACATGTTCGGCTACTGCCGATAAGGAAATTTGTTTCTTTCTTATATTGCGCTCATGCTCTTGAAGTCTTGTAGAAATTTTTCTCTTAGTTTCACCTATGTAAACCGTACCACAGGGGCAGGGTATTTTATATACGCCTTCTGAACTCAGGGGTATTTTGTCTTTTGTTGAAGTCAAACATTGACCTAATTTTTGGTTGGACCGAAATATAGGCTTAATATTTGATTTCTTCAAAAGTTTACCTATTTTATCCGTGATACCGCTTACATAGGGAAGTATAACTTGTGTCTGTCTGTCATTGTCACTATTGTCCTGTTGTTTAGGTCTGGGATTTCTGTATTTGTATATGGTCTTATTAATGTCTTCTTTGGTATAACCGTTCATGGTCAAGGCTTTGGTTAGTTTAAGGAGTTCTGTGTCTAGGGAATTCTTGTCTGAAATCATGAAAGCCCTATGAACAATATCAATCGGGACACTGGTTACCACTTACCTGCAATATGGAAGTCTTTGATAGGAAAAACCTCGTCACGGGTGAATAACCACAACTCTTCATAAATAGTGACACAAGTTGATTCGAAACTTAGTTTCAGATTAATCCCTGAAGATGTCTCTAGTTGTAAGAGACGAAACGTCGGAAAGTGAAAATCCATTAACACGGTCTAAACCCGAAAGTGAAAGTTCTTTATATCTTAATGGCCGTGAAAGCTTAAAATCTAAAATACTTTGTAAGTATTCTCAAGGTATACGATATTTTTAAAACGAAAAATATTGAAATATAATGTACTTTTCTACTCAGAGTCGTGAAGAGTATATATGATGTAAATAGTAAAAGTGGGACTTTAAGTTGAGCCATCTATTTGCAAACCAATGTAACCAACTTTAAATTAACACTAAATACTGTTACAAAATTAAATTAGTTCCTTTCATATTTTGTAGATGGTAGGACTGGTTTGATACATCGATAAAAACACATTTACCACTTAGGGCCACTTGCACCAACTTTTGGTCTGGGATTATCTTGGCTAAACCGAGTTTAAGTAAAAAATGCTGCGTTCTGATTGGTAGGCCGTTAATTTAATCCAAGTTTAAAGTCCAAACCATCATTGGTGCAAGTGGCCCTTAATCCAATGCGCTTTCAGTAAAATTAAAAAAATGTTGCCAATAAAACAATACATACAGTTAATTTTACAACAAAATAACAAAAAATAAGCCACTAGTGACACCAAAATACAATTTTTACTACTTTGGTTCATTTACCCCACCCTTATTTTTACAAAAACAGTTTCAGCCCATCTATGCATACATGCAAACATGTTTAAATTTTTCTTTTTCTGAAAGCGTTGTCGTGTTACTTTATTCAACGATTTTAAGGACAGACTGACTGAATGACAGAGAGATAGACAAAACTGTTGTTTGAGAATCAATTATTGTTACATTTTTGTTAATAACGCAGGAGGGCGCTAAAGTTTTTATTTTTTTTTGTTTGCTAAATCTTGTTTTTGATTTTTTTATTTTTCTACGATGAAAATCTTGTGCTTGGGGTAAACCCCATAGGAATTCAGGTGTACAAATTGGAGAAAATCTGGAGGAAATCTTTAAATGTTACGAGGAAATCTTAAAAGATTTCCTCCTTTTTGGAGGAAAAGTTTAAAAGTTAGGAGGAAATCTTTAAAGATTCATTTTTTTTTTCATTTATTTATACTGGAAATTCAATAAAACCTGCAGTGACTCTGACCTGTTCGGGAGCGACTCGTGTAATTTCGTCGAATCTTCGCAAAGGCGGACCCCTTATACGAAAGCAGGAGAGGTATGAGTCACTGCAGGTTTTATTGAATTTCCAGTATAGGTACACAGATATTTTGAACTATAGGAGAAAATATTGTTTTGTTATTATTATGTGTATGCTGGCAACAAAATAAAACTATCCCTTAGGGGCCCCTGTGGGATTTATATTTAATTTTTCTGTTTTGTCAAACAAAAAAAAAAATGATTAAAAAAAAATTTGAAAAGAATTTTTTTTTGAAAAAAAAAACTTTTTTTTCATTTTTATTTTATTTCTTTCCACACATATTTTGAAGAATAGGAGAAAATATTGTTGTTTTATTATTTTTACGGAAATTTATTAAAAAATAAATAATTTATTAGTTTTACATAATTTGATTGAGATAAATTATCGAGAAATGATTGTTGTAACTGCAGAATTGACGTATTTTTTGCGAAGAATAAAAAACGAAGGTGAGCGGAGCGCCAAGATAACGTGTAATGAAATACACTCTCCGTCACTTTCCTGCGAATGAAGAGTTCTATAACTTATGAATCATAACTTATGAATCATAAGTTATACCCCCAAAATTAATATTAAACTTCATTATTTTTTTTCGTTTGACTTCCGGTTTCACCGGAATTGGCATAAAACTGTTTTTTTATGGAACTCCCTTTAAATTTTTACATTTTTGAATTCTGCCGATATAAAACTGATTGTTTTTTTTTTACTATTTTTATTTTTATTTTTTTTTTCGTTTTTATTTTTATAGTACAAGAAAGAGATCCACAAAGCTACCTTGTTTTTACTTACTTAAGCTTAAAAAATATAAAACTAATATTAAAATAAAAATTGGATCAGTTACAGCGAATTAGAGCTTAAAAAAAAAACGTTTTTTTGCCCTGAACTCCTTTTTTATGTCCCTGCAAAACTTTATTTGTAATTTTTCCGCTATTTTTTAACCGCCCCAGGGACCCAATTTTTGAAATCGTAGAAATTCATTCTCTTGAGAAAATTTTCTCTGCATAAATTTCTCATGCGAATTGACAAATCGAACATCATCGGAATCATATTCCTATGAGAATCGCTGTTAGACGTAGGTCGCAGATTTTTTTCTTGACAACCAATAGAAATCGCTGATTTTTTTAAAATTTTTGGCTACACTGATATAAACTATTTTGGTTGAGCTTGTTTATATTTTGTGAGTAAGTAAATTATGCCTTTTTTAGAAAAAAAAATGATAAAAGTATATTTTATTAGCATAATATGAAAATAACCATTATTATTATCATGGTAAGAGTAAACGTGAGTAATATTTGTAATTGTATTATTTTAGCTAAAAATGGAAGAAAAGTAAGAAAAAAGGATGTTTATGTCCAGTTTACAAAATAAAGCTCTAACTGAGCTTATGGCCGATGAACCAAGTCTTTTGTCTGGAAAAATTTCCACCAGTTTTACACAAAAAGTGGCCAAACAAAAATGGTCAGACGAAAATTTTGGTCCCTGGCAAAATAGTTTCTTAGCACAGCTGCATCTTCGGCATTGTTCAGATTTTCTAAGACTAGTCCCGGCAAGTAAGCCATTTTAATCTATATTATATGACAAAATATTTAAAAGAAACTGACAATTAATGCAAATTCTCCTGAGAATTATTAATTTCTTATAAAAAATACCATAGGTATTTTATCAAAATCGAGAGAACTATTTCCTAGTGAAAATTTCAAAAATATCAAAATTTAAAATTTAGAGAAATTTACGTCATTTGACAGAAAATTTCTCTTGAGAATTAATTCCCATGATTTGAAAAATTGGGTCCCAGGAAGGTTTTAAACTAAAATTTTTAGTAGAGCCTTTAACAGTACGAAAGAAATTTTAGAGTATAAATTTTAAATATTGGCTGTGTATAATATGCATTTTATTTATTTATTTATTTATTTATTTATTTATTTATTTATTTATTTATTTATTTATTTATTTATTTATTTATTTATTTATTTATTTATTTATTTATTTATTTATTTATTTATTTTAGCTTATATTTTGATTTTCAAATCTATTTTAATATTTTTTTTTGTATAATTTGACAGGTGTAAACCTAGTATCACGAATAAATTACTATTACTATTACTACTGTATTCTTATAATTATATAATATAAATTATTTACATCTTTTTGTTGGTAGTTTTCTTTGTACTGGGTTAATACAGATCAGGGAAAACAGGGAAAATTCATAAAAATTTTGGGGTGCGGCCCTAGATAGAATTTTTCGCCTCTGGCACTAGGGCTTTGTTTTTATCTATCTATCTAAGACCTTAAAACTTAAGCGTGAAATTAGGAAAAAAATTCGCCTGCGCTGGAGATTTCTTGCATTGCTTGCAAGATTGAAATATTTGATAAAACGTCCCCCCATGAGCAAATCCTGCGCACGGCCCTGGTAGTAGGTTAATCTACCGTTCCTTATTACCAGAGTTGATACTTTCATTACAATAACAGGGTCGAACAACAGGAATTTTAAATTATTTCTAATTTTTGGTTTTGGAGTTTCTTTAATAGATACCTATGTATACAGACATATAATCTTATTCGGAATAGGTATCTATTAAAGAAACTCACAAAAAATAACAAATAATTTATTATTCCTCTTGTCCGGCCCTGTATTGTAATGATTATTACCAGTACTTGGCGAATTTCCAGTACTCGCATAGGCGCCGCGTCGACTCTAGCGTCGACGCGAGGTTTTAAATATTTACATTTTTATTTATTTTTATCTTGATTTTTTAATGATTCCATTTAAACGAGTAAGGTGGGAAAAAAGTTATCGACAAATAAAAATTAAAAACTTTCGTATTCTTAAAAGATAAAAATCAAATGTCGTTTTTTTCTTTGAAAAACACCGATATATATATATACATATGTATAGTTAATATGTATAGTCAATATTGTTGTGTGTAACAAATTAGTCGTCAAATGTTTCGATTTAGTGACCTTTATAAAAATTTCCCTCATTAGGCAACATTATTCCGTAAGCCTATGTTTGTGTTTATTTCAGTCATAACTGAGTTTACGCCTACTATTGCTTATTACATCTGGATATTTGAAGAGTATTCTTTCAAATTTGAAGCAATTTCAACTTTTTCACGGCTTGTTATCAGAAGTCAAGAGTGGGAATGGCATATTATTAATAAACATATGAACGTCAGTCAAGTCAGTGCAATGCGGTCAGTCGAATCGTGAGCGCCCGCCTGCTAGATAAATACACGCCATGATCCTTTCGCGCCGGAAATTCAAAATCACATCCATGCTTATTTACATTCTATCCATTTTGAACCTGATGAGTGACATAAATATGTGCCCAAACAATCAGAAACAATGATTTTAAGTGTTGTATCGTAGGTAATTTGTATTATATTGAAAGTAACTTTAGGACGTGTGTGTATATAGAATCAAAAATGGATCAAAAAGTCGAGAATTTGCATTTTAACGTGAAAGAACAAACTAGTTTATTAGGAAAAGACAAATTAAAACCAACGGCGGTTCCTAAGCGATTAAACCCAAGCAAAAGTGAGGTTATTTTAAAATCAACAAACTGTGATAATGATACTAAAGAAAATGCTAAAGAAAATGTTAAAGAAAATGTTAAAGATATTGTTAAAGAAACTGTTAAAGAAATTGTGAATAAACATCATCCTAAGGGTGAGATGAACACTATTAGAGAGGAATTCTCTCAAATGTCTGTTTCGCCAGCGGATTCTCTGAAAAGGCTGTCCCGGATTGGCTACAACCATGATGGGATGGTTTCCCATCAGAGTAGTCCGAATTTTCGTAGGGAAAATAGTGTGCGGTCACTGAAGAACTTCCATCACATTCATACGGTAGGTCTTGATTCAAGACACTTGATTTACCAGTGTCAGAATATGAAAGGTCTCTACAATCTTTCAAGTGTTATAGGTTTGTTTTGTTTGCCGAAAATAGCAGTTCTGAAACGATTCGCTCACCGCAGTAATGAGAAGAATCTAGCAGATGCGCACTGGTTTGCTTATTTTTGTTTTGACGGATGTCAAAAGTGGCTTCCGTTTAGGCAGTTGTAGTTTTATGAAATAGTTTAATTTGAGTTACGGTGCGCATCAGGTCCACAAAAATGAACTATATTTTTGCACTGATTTCTGGTTTTATTACTAAAACTTACTGTCTTAAATATAATTAGGTGCTGAAAATCCAGTTTCTTTGTTAGAATCTATAGCAAAAGATGGTGCTGAAGTTTGCAACGTTTTTTTGCAACGAAAATTCAAATGGTATATTAAAGTACTAGTTTCATAACATAAGTTTTTAGCGAACGAATACAAGTCTAGAAAACAAGCCGCTTGCGGCGAGTTTTCTAAAGTACTAGTGCGCTTAAAACGTCTTATGGAATAAGTGCTTTAATATATTTGAATTTTCGATGCAAAAAAACGTTGAAAACTTCAGCTTCATAGCAAAAGATTGTTAAAATACGAATTTTTGTTTGATTTTTTTAATGGGGGCGTTGGTTTACGTTAACAATGGTTTGGTTTGGTAGTTTGCTGGTTTGGTGTTTTTTCTTTTTTAATGGGAGGCGTTGGTTTAGTTAACAATGGTTTGGTTTGGTAGTTTGCTGGTTTGGTAGTTTGCTGGTTTTGTGTTTACTTTTTTAATGGGAGGCGTTGGTTTACGTTAATAATGGTTTGGTTTGGTAGTTTGCTGGTTTGGTGTTTTTTTAATGGGAGGCATTTTTCAGATACGATATTTCAGAATTTAGAAGGCGATATATTTTAAGAATCAAATGTTTATTAATGAATATTCCGCAATTTTTTTTATGAAAATACCATTAAACGCGAGTACTTTTAGCCAATTAAAAAAAGACTGTTAGCTCGCAAAGAAAAAAGTAGATATTTTTGTAAAATTCTGCAAAAGAATGTCACCTAACCTTAAAATAAATTTTGGCATACGTCAAAACAAAAATAAGAAAATCAGTGCGCATGCGCTGGATTCTTGTCATTACTGCGGTGAGTGAATCGTGTTCTGAACTGGTTCGGAACGTGCGCAGTTGCCATTGCGCACTTTGCACTTGCAACTGCGCCGGTTTTGAACCAGTTCAGAACTGGTTTTTCACAAACAAACAAACAAACAAAACAAACCTTTATATTCCTTTCGAAAGTTACGTTATACAGGGTGATAAGTAACTGCCATGCCAAAATTTAAGAGGTGATTCTTCATCCAAAAATATGAAAAAAAGTTTCTATAAAGGTTGGTCCGGAAATGAGCCCTAAGAGAGCTACTACGGTCCTTCGAAGATGACATATTGAATGGGAAAAAAAAAAGCATCAACAAAATTTCAATGCTGCAGGGCGATTCTTTATTTAAAACTGAGAAAAAGTAATCTTCACCAATACAACTAAATTTAATATTAAAGGAGTAATAGCCTTTTAAAAAGTAACGGTTTAGATGGCACAAAATGTTACTTCCTTTAAATTGCATTTTTTTTTTTGAAAATGGTTGCTCCTACAGTGTTACACTGTATGACATATTTTATGTATTTTTAGTCAAGGAAACCATATTTTTTACAAAAAATCCAAAAAAAGTACACATAAAAATGTTTGGATAAATGCAAAAAAATAAATTAACATAAACTTATTGCCCTTATTAATACTAGTATACATGCAAAAGCTCGTCGCTCTAGCTTAAAGGGTAACAGAGTTATTAATTAAAAAGCTTATTTTTATTACAATACAAGCTCCCTTAGGGCTCATTTGCAGACTAACCTTTATAGGAACTTTTTTTGATATTTTTAGTTGCAGAATCACCTCTAAAATTTTGGCATGCCAGTTATTGATCACCCTGTATGTAGTACTTGTGTAAATTGAATTAACTGAACTCAGTTATTGTTTTTGCGTGTTTGTGTTTACCCTCTAATTAACAATTATAAAAACTAAACGGGACAAAAAAAAATGATAAAGGTAATCACAAGGGGAAAATCTTGAGAATCGAAAAAATGGGTTTGGTCAGATTTAGTAAAAATTTGGACATATTATAATGTTCTACTTGCTGATCAAAAGTGTCTCCAGACGCAACTCTCAAAATTCAATAGTTTAAGTGCTACACAGAAAAAAAGGTTATCTTGGCAGAAGATAATAAATTATCTTGGATTTATATTATCTTAAATCGAGTTAAGAATCTTCTTTTAAGATCATGTATCCTCGGTTTAAGATTATCTGTGACTTTGGTCTCCTTTAATTATTCTCTTGGTAGAAAAATCCTTGTGTCAAGGATTTTTTCCTTAAACGCATGACATTTAAAATAGTAACAGGGAATCAAGAGTCTTTTGACTCAAAGCCCCTGTACTCTTACGGTAAAGAGTTTGCCGGCCTCACCCCACGTAGATATACAGTACAGCGCCCGTTGTTATTGTTGGCTGGCAGACAATTTGCGCAGTAGTTCAAGATATGCGTTTGTTTTTTTTTGCTGTCAGTTGTCTTTATAGGTGTATCATTGTTTTTATCTGCTTTAAAATGGACGAATTTGTATCTGTTACCCTCAAACGATGGGGATTTACAAATTTACTTAAAAAATTCACGGGTAAGTAGCTTTAAATAATTTATACCTATAAGCGTCATTTTGCAATGGCGTTGCAACAAGTTTTTCTTCAAAAACAAGTGCTTTTCCCTACGACCACCTATGAAACCAAATTTCACACGATTAACATGTATAATATTATTTTGCACATATTATGTGGGAATTTTTTTTAAATATTTACCATTCTATTAACCCTGGAACCTGACTGTGAGGTCAATATGATCTTGAACCAAGAGAATCATAATCTTAAATCAAGATTATAATTCTCTTCATTCAAGATTATATTATCTTAAACCAAGACTTGGTGTAAGATAATATGATCTTGGATAAAGATAATATGATCTTAAATCAAGATAATTACATACTTGGTTTAAGATAATATGATCTTAAATAAATGTTTTAAGTGGCTTTGATTTAAGGAAATGTCCTTAAATCTAGGACCTCAAATGCCAAGATCACGGCGGACTTGATCCAAGCCATGGCGGCCTTGGTTTAAGATCGTTTTGCTTTGATTCAAGATATCCTTTTTTCTGTGTAGAAACTTTTTGTCCAATATTTGTTTTACAGTTTTTTAAAAAAGTGTTGGGCTCTGCGAACTTTTTTATTATCAAACTGGTTTTCAGTACAAAAAATAAGAGTACATGAGAAAAATGGGATCTCGTTAATAGTAATTGACATTTTTTTTTTGGGCCTGTCTTATTTAAAGGATAAAGTAATCCATATTATTTTTTTCCAGGTAGGCGACTTCTATAACAAGCCGGCCAGTAGCGATTCCGGATGTCACCTGTCCAAACCTCCTTCTGAAGCAGCGTCCGTCAGATCTTGGGCCTCCGTGGGAATGGGCTCCACCGATGGTAAAAAGATGATCGTGCGAAGGGTGCCCACTTCACCCGTTGAACTTTTTAATATTGTCAACCCTCCAACGTAAGTTTTCATTTGTTAATTTTATTGGGAAAAAAATTGGGAATACCAAAATTGTCTCACAATGAAAATTTTAAGGGTTATTCCAGCAAAACGTGAAATGACTGGCTTTAAATAAAATAGCTAGCTTAAGGCGTTCATAAGTTATCGTGCCCATAAGATTTCTTGGGCAGAACGGCCGACAAAAATAAATCGACCGACCGATCGACCAAAAGATCGACCGATTCACCGACCGACAATTTTTTTTTCTCGAAACTGATTTATATCGACATAAAACTTAGTAAAACGAAAAAGTACGAAAAAAAATTTTTTTTTTATTTTTTTGCACGAATACATGGCTTTTCCAAAGTTTTGAAAACACTAAAATGAGAAATCAATACCTGGGGCAAAAACTGAAACCTGTACCAGTCGAAGTACACTCTCGGTATTGCAAAACATTGTCAATATAGTCAGTTTATAATGCAAAAAATATATAGACTTTTAATGTAACGTAAGCAACGAATTCCCTTGTAACGCAAGCAACAGATATTTCATCTTTTAATACATTACTCAGCAACTGTTAAAGATTTAAAATATTTTAGCCTGATTTCTTCAATAGTTTCAAATGCACATTTAGTTTTAAAAAGATTTTATGTCCTGGAATAGAACAAAAATTTAAAGATACATATACTTAAGTCAAAATCAATATCACAAAATGTAACGTAAGCAACATTACATAAAATTATAAATTTATCACAAATTAAATTTATTATACTAATTATAAATATATGTTTTGTTACTTTGTTATTTACTAAAAATAAATATTGTATTTAAATATTGTCTTTTAATATAATTGACAAATCTATACATTTAAAAGTTAAAATAGCCATAAGATGTAACGTAAGGAACGCTGGAATTATCCTTTAGTAACAATGAAATTAATACAGGATGATTCAAAAATAAGGTACAACATTTTAAGGGGTGATTCTGGGTCCAATATGTTCACCCTGCAGTATTGACATTTTTATTGCTGATTTTTTAGTTCCTATTTTTGATACTCAGAACGTAAAATTGCCTCTTTAATTGCAGTTTTTAATTAAATATTTTATTGATAAAATGTCAAATAATCCACATTTTGCACGTCCTTGGTGAGAATTACCAAATAAATAGTACATAAAAGGATAACCTTTACCAACATTAAGGCATGCGTAAAAAGTCGTTACTGTAGTCCATGTGGTTCCGGAGATATTAAATAAAAACTACTTTTCAGATGTATCCTTAGGAGGGTCGTAGCTCCCTTAGGGCTCATTTTCGAACCTTTATAGCAACTTTTTTCATATTTTTGAACCTAGAATAACCCCTTAAAATTTTGTACCTTATTTCTGTAGCAGTCTGTATACTTTCTAAAGAAGGTACCGACACTCAAAAAATTATTCTGATGGTTCGTTACGTAATACTTTAACGAACTCTACCCTGGTAGAAAAGTACAAAAATCTAACTTAACATAACATTAGATTAGTGACATTTTTATGTTTAGTCTCAAACGTTATACAAAAACGTTGTAAAATATATAAATCTAACCTTAAAAACTAACGTTTGACAAAAACGTTATAAAATATATAAACCTAACCTTAAAAACTAACGTTTAACAAAAACGTTATAAATTACATAAATCTAACGTTAGTTTCCCAACTAAATTCTAACCTTTTTCTAACCTTATTCTAACTTTAAATATTTTTTAAATTTCCATTATTAATACGTAAGCTATGGTAGAAAATACTCATTTCAGACAGCTATGTGCCTAGGTTTGTTAACTATTCATTATTTCTATAAGTTTAAAAAAATATCCCCCAAAAGTCAAAATTATAGTAAGTCTGGCCACGCTGTACTAGAATTGAAAAAATATTTTAAGATTCTGAATGTGTAAATAAATATTAACTAACTAAATATAAAGTTTTTCTGAGAGGTAAACGTATTTATCGAAGCCACCTAAAAAGATGGATATTTTATAAATAAATGTAACGAAATTATGTTTAAAAATATTATGATTGCTAAAATACATTAAGATTTATTTATATGAATAAATTTGTCTCTAGCTGCCATTTTATGATGTAGGTAGAAATTTCCTAGTTGGCTACGCCCCCTCCGAAAGTTAGAAATTAAACGTACTTATAACGTATTTCTAACTTAAAAATCTAACGTTAGATTAACGTTTGTAACTAACGTTTGATTCTAACGTTAAAAATCGGGACATTTGCACATATTTTATAACGTACTTTTATACAGTTTTCTAACGTTTAGAAAAACGTTTTTCTAACGTTAAATTTCTACTAGGGTAATTTCACTAAGCCTTATTCAAGTATAAAGTATTTCTTACAAGTAGTAGGTACTAGCAATTTGTCATTTGTTCTAAGAAAAATAAAATATGGGTGTGATTTGTACTTCCTACACTGGGTGCGTCATCTGGGTACCAGTACTAATAATATGATACTACTTAATATCCATGTAATGGGTTCTTTAAGAATGACTAAACCTTTCACCCAAAAAAAAAACAAGATTCGGTATTTTACATGAGTTCATACGTTACTGTATCAAAAGCTTTAGTAAGTTCGTGACCTAATAGTAGGGTGAGATACCCATGAAGTAACATTTTTTAAATCTTTTGTACGTATTTTTTTTAGTTATTATATTTGGAAATACAGCCTGTTCCAGAACTCTCGTACAGAAATTTGAGGGTATATTAAAAACCCTCTGGAAAATATGAAAAAAAAATCCAAAAAAATCCATCTGCAATACTAATTAAAAAGGAAGCTATTTAATCTGACCAAACCTGTTGCTGATGTTAAATTACCTACAAATTAGTTTTTCCCTACTTATTAGTAACTATGGTTGCATATTTTAGATAAGCTCCTGGGTAACTTTATCAAAAGCTTTAGTAAGATCCAGATATTTTTAATAAATACACACAGAAAAATATTGCTTTAAATCAAGAATATGGCGATTTGTATATAACGAAGAGAATATTTTCTCCTTTCAAGCATACCAGATTCTTATCCTTTCATATTTAAAGCACAATTTTGCTTTAAAGGAGAATGTATTCTCTTCGTTATATTGAAATCATACATTCTTAATTTAAGCCAATATTTATTTCTGTGTACGTTGCCAGCGCGAAAGAAACAATTGACAAAGCTATGTAAAAATTACAAATTTTAAGTTGACAGTTATATTGTTTGTATTAAAAAATTAACTTTTGAAAATCACATTGATAAAATAGTGTCCAGTGCATTTAAATCACTAGGTTTTATCATACGTAATGCCAATAACTTTAAAAACGCAGAAACAATAAATCTTCTTTACATGGCATATGTCAGATCCAAACTTGAATACTGCTCTTTGGTTTGGTATCCGCATTACAGAACTCAAATTACGGCAATTGAAAATGTTCAAAGGCGATATCTTAAATATCTGCATTTTAGAAAATATGGAGAATATCCGGCCCAAGGAATACCAAATGTAATCTTGGAACAAATGTTTTCATTTATGTCACTAGAGACTAGACGTAAACAAGCTTCAATAATATATCTACATAAGCTATTAAATAACCAAGCCGATTGTATTCATATTCTTGAAATGCTCAATATAAACGTCCCTAGAAATTCTGCCCGAAATCCAACTTTTTTTATAACAAAAGATCTAGAACTAACATAAACAAGTTCTCACCAATAAATATGATTTGCTCCAATTACAATGATATTCACGAAAACTTGGACATTTTAAACTGCAGGGCAATTAAAAAATTCTTTAGAGCACATTAATCTTTATTATTATTTTTTATTTTTTTTTTGTTTTTATTTTCAATATGTATATATGTAAATTAAATGTAAATAATTTTGTAAAGTTATACTTTTTGTAAATATGAACTACTTTAGTAATTAAGTATATTTAAAAAAAAATAATTATCATAACACTTTTTTAAATTTATATTATTTCTCTTCTTTTGTATTGCTTATTTTATAAACTTTGTAATTGGGCTTTGCCTGTTAAGTTTAATAAATAAATAAATAAATAAATAAATAAATAAATAAATAAATAAATAAATAAATAAATAAATAAATTACATGGGTTTTTACACAAAAAACAAGAAATCAATGGGCATGTGCTGATTTTTATAAAATTAATTAAAAAAATTGAAAAATTATTTTAAAATATTATAATATACTGTTTCTTAAATAGCCAAAGAAAATTTTGTTATACCACAGGCATGTACATTAATTTTAGTACCTGCACGGTATTTTTTCGATGATTCTTTTTCTCCTTATAATAAGGAGAAAAAAAATCATTCTAATAGAAGAAAAATCCATATTTTAGATGAGTTCTTTGGTTACTTAATTAAAAGCCTTCTTAAGATATGTTTAATAAATCCAAACATTAAATATCAAAGAACTTTTACCTCAAGAAGTAATTTCAGACCAATGTTTATGAATGTGTCATCTTTTTGTTTGTTTATTTACTAACAGAAACGCGATACAGCTTTGTGGTGTAAAATGTAGATGTCGCTAGTCGACTTTCAGGCTACCTAGTAGCGATGTTGCGTTGGAAACTATTATGAATTCAAATCATTATACTTAAATTAAAAATGTAAAAAACTTTATTGTGTATACTATAATTATGTTTAATAATATAGTATATTTAAATCTATTAAAATTAAACTACTAGTTCATATAAAACTCATACAGAACTAATGTTTCTTAAAATTTACAATAAAATATCAAAAGTATATGTTTCCAATTGGCAACACTGTACCTCTGTCAGTCATTTTACGACATTAGACTGTGAGTTTACACATTCTTTCTCCCTCTTTACGCGTACTAAGTGTAAACAATAGTCACTCCCCACCAGCCCCTCACCGTAGTTGGTTCACGATTCAAACAAAGCATAGGGTAGATTTCATCATGTTCCTTCTTGAGGTAAAAGTTCTTTGTTAAATACCTTTTATAACATACTGACTGAAAAATAAGTATTTTTTTTTTGTTTTTGTTTTTGTTTTTGTTTTTGAATAACATCGAAAATTATAAATAAATATTTATTTAAATGCTAGTTAATATTATAATGATGGGTTAAAAAAAAATATTGGTCAAATGAAATTTCTATGCATATTCAATTTAAAAAATATTTAAAATATATTTCTTATTCTAATTTTTTGAATACCTAAGTTTTTTATATGTTTAAAATTCCATAATGACGGTATTTACTATTGATGTGCATGGTATTTACCAGTACCCGGCGTATTTCTAGTTATAGTCCAGTCTTCAAGTTAATAAAAGAGACTTTACCTCGAAATAATGCAGGGAGTTTAGATTTTTGGTTTATTAGGTAGGGTATAAGGCCGCAAATAAACAATTTTGTGACATTGAACTCGATTTGGAACTGTCATTTTTTTTAATTTATTTTCCACAAAAAACAGACTTTTTAAAATATCTTAAGATCGGTGCATCCTAGAACAAAAAACTTTTGATATGAAAATAAAGAGAACCAAATCTCCAACATTTTTTGTGTCATATATTTTTTGTACGACTTATAGCTAATTCACGGACCGCCTTAAACGTTACACTATAGGGTTTTTTTAATGACTCGGTTAGGAAGGTTTTTTTTTATGCTTAATACAATGGTGATTCAATCGAAAATCGGTTTACTCGAAATAATGATGCACAAATATGTGAATTATTTAAAATAAAAATTAAAAAGAAAGTTCCAGAAAGATTTTTTTAATTTTCACCCAAAATGTTCTCAGGGGCATGCCTAACCGTCGCGACGATAAAGAACAATTTTGGTTTTTCGAAAAAAACATTAAAAATCTAAAAACGAGATATTTTAAAAATCCGGTTTTTGTGAAAACACGTTGAAAAAATGACAGTTCCAAATCGAGTTCAACGTCGCAAAATTTTTTTTTATTTGCGGCCATTAACCCTACCCAATAAACCGAAAATCAAAACTCCCTCAATTATTTCCAGGTAAAGCCTCTTTTATTGATCTGAAGACTGGACTACAACTGGAAATACGCCTGCTACTGGTATTTACCTATTATAAATTAAATGTTTTTATAATCTAATAGGAATACATATATTGGTTTACCTACTTGAGTTTTTCAGACAATATAATAAATTACCATATTTGCTGTATTCATTTTCAAGGCTAATAATATCCATGTAATTAGTTGTACATGCGCTAAAAATTCGACTTTTTTTTATTATTATGATTATATCATATCATTATTGTTGGTTTTATATAAACAAGATCCGTGAAAAAACATCAATGCGTGCAGAACTATACACTGAAATAATAGTATTTTTCGTAACGAGTAAGCGCACTGAAAAAAAGGATCCTTTGCGGTACACGGAAAAAAAAAATTATAGCTAGGAGCGCTATAACACATATACCAAGCAAATTATAATCGCTTATTATATAAATACAAGGCTTTCTCTTACAATTATGGCAGTCAGTGTAAAAATTTATATGAAATACTTTAATTGTTTAGTGAATAATAAAATATAACAAATAGTATGGCATTTATAGCTTAAATAGATTTAATTATTGTCCGTGCTAATAATTTTTATAATATAATAAAATTTCTGTAAATTTATAATAGTGCCTGTAATAAATATAATCGTGTCTGTAATATATATAATCGTTTCCAATTTATTTTTAACATTATTAGTTAATGTGTCCCTTATAATCTATAGCTTAAATCACTATAATTTGCCACTGTTACCAAATATCTTATAATGTATAGCGCAGAGCCCACTAATTTCTTTCCGTGTAATGGCATATAAAATTAGGCCAAATGCTTCGCACTCTTGAATACGTCCAAAAGCGCCTTCTCTTAACATGAAACTATAATTTACTTGCCAAGATCTTTCTGATTCTTTAACTTAAAATTCTTTGATCTTGTGTGAAATGCAAGTGGTCTTGTCTCAAAAGAAAAATTCTTGGGCCAAAGTATTTAAAATTATTTAATTTTTAACAATCTTAAAACAAGATAAATGGTTTTTGCCTCAAATGCGCCAGGTCCAAGAGAATTTTGAAAATATTTCAAAAGCGACACTTTTCTTGGGACAGGATAAATACCTTTGTTTGAAGATACACATCTTTCAAGCTAAAAGAATAACTACCAAGAGTGTTGACTACTTTGAGCCAAGAACGTGATTTTTTTCAGTGCGACTTTGGTCCTTAGTGCACGAGAATGAAGTCAAAAAATCATTCGAGTGCACTGGCTTGTTGCAAACGAGTTGCGAACAACATTTTTCGTTCGATCTACAGTCTAGACTCTTTAAAAATGTATATTTAAAAGAATTACCTGTGTTTAATTTTGACATTTCAAAATTGTATAAACGTCAAACGACTTTTGTCAAAATGAAAGCTATGTGTACTCGTTTGGATAAATGAGTTTGCATAGCTGTCATTTCATTCAAATATGCACTATTTACTCGTGCGATAGAAATATATCCTAACGAGGATATATAGCGAACATGCATTTTTCTTTATTTCGTGTACACTAGTGTACGAAAAAGTATTTAGAATATCATGTAACGTCGAGAAAATGATGGTGTCAAAATTTATGTGTTGAAAATTTTTTTTACAATAGAAAAAGTAGCTCTAAATAGTGAAGAGTATCTATTCAAAATTCGTTGTAGTCACATCAGTCCAATATCGTGTAAAATACCTAAAATTAGGTCCGAGAACGACTATAATCTAAATAAATAAATGTGAAAAAAGTGGATGTTAAAAAAATACAAATACTTGGCGCCCCTACAAAAACGAAATTGGCGCCCAAAAAAATACCTTTAAGAAAAAAAGCTTTGTCCCTGACGGTTTCTACCAAATTTGGCCCCCTACAAAAAAAATTGAGAGCCAGATGGTAGTAAGTCACGTTTTTAAAATTATTATTATTATTATTATTCCAAATAGAAAAAGCGGGAAATTTTAAATAAGAATCACTCATAAACCCAAAAAAGATGGAGTTAATACCATCTGGCTCTGAGGTCCAGATATCGCCTTGTAAATTCCGAAACATCGTATCTGAAAAATGGGAACTTGCCAGAGACTAGAATTTTTTTTTTATGGAATTAGTAGGGTAGTAATTTAAAAATTGACTAATTTATATGAATAAGAACTTATTCTTGTTTATATTTAATTAATAAAGTTCTAAATAAATACCTCATTAATTGTTTAAAAAAGGATAATTTGTTATACCTGTCAAGTGATCATTTTTCAGATACGATGTTTCGTAATTTACAAGGCGATATACATTTCAAATTTAAAGTTTTTATCTCATCCCGTGTAAAAGGTGTACCATTTAAAAGAAACACCCTGTATAAAAGGTCGAGAAAAGCAATAAAAAATGTTTAGGTATATTGTTTTACTAACGCAGGAGTATTTTAGGGGCAAGCAAAACTTTAAACAAACATTCACAGACAGATTTCCGCATTAAACCTGTGACAAATTGTAAAAACATTCGGTCTGAAGATCTGCCAAAATATTGCATGCTTTAATATTATCTCACTTTAAGCAGTAGCAACAGACGATATTCTCAAATATAACAGTAATAAACAGTACTCGGCGAATTTC
Organism: Brachypterus glaber; assembly: GCA_958510825.1. Lineage (NCBI taxonomy): Eukaryota > Metazoa > Arthropoda > Insecta > Coleoptera > Kateretidae > Brachypterus > Brachypterus glaber. The sequence continues at coordinate 110,656,792 of OY294044.1, read as the reverse complement.
CAGTACTCGCATAGGCGCCGCGTCGACCATTTAAACGAGTAAGGTGGGAAAAAAGTTATCGATGATGCTCTCTGGCTCTTACCGACAGGCCCTGCAGTTAATATCAGGTACCTGTATACCCATAACGCGGCTTCGGTAAACCCATGTATTAAAAACGCCATCTTGACAAGCAATGATGAATTCCTGGGTCTCCGACTTCAGCCCATGAGACTTTAGGAAAGCGAAAGTCAATTTTTTGGATAAGCCAAGGTCTTCTATGGTTTTAAAGGAGATTCCATGCATTGGCTTATCCATTTGCGTCTGCATGAGCATTGGATGCTCGGCAGATTTTACGTGGGCTTTTAATTGAACGGGACCCAACTCAGTGACAGAGTTTTCGGGTTTTCCTTTCAATGTCGAAAATGAGACCAAGTTCATCGGCTGCTCTCGTGGCCGCCCTAAATATAAAAGCTCCAGCTCCTGCTTCTTCATGGTCATGGACCATGCGTAGCAGGGGATCTCTGCTCCTAATGACTTTACAGGCTGTATCCAAAACCACTTTACCTAATACAAACCAGTTAAAAAAAAATCTCATTTTTTTTTTAATTTGTTTATATAACCAGTACCTATAATATAAATAGACTAGTATGTTTATTATTAAGTTTAAGGTTATCATTTGACCCAGTGATAAAATATTTTGGTTAATGTTAGTAATTATTGTAAATAATTATGGTGTAGGGGTTAAAGATTAAGCTCTAATAGTGAAAATAAAATTTGCGATTTTATAAATAGGGGTTTTAAATAACGGCACGATAATTGTAAATATTTCCATATCGATTGCGTAGAATGAAAAGCTCGTATATCGGTTTTCAATAAATTTGTCACTGACATTAAATGTCTTTGTCAAAACTTAAAAATGTAGGGGAGATTATATCACCATGTGCATATTTTTTTCTTGTAAGCCCTATTTTTCAAAAATAAATATATTTTACTTAAAATTTTGTCAGTATTCAAATTTGCTTTACATTTTGCTTTCCACCAAAATCTCGGAATACCTACTGTCCGAGAAGTAGCTGGAAAGCAGTCCTTGGATTGGTAAAAAAATCATGTTTTGTATTGCCTATTTTTGCGTTTTATGGCTTTATATGCAAAAACACATTTAAGAAAAAAAATCTGTCTGTAGGTCTGTCGGTACACAACTTAAACTATAAATTTCCCGATCCAATTTTTTTTTTGTGATTATCGGGCCCGCGGGTTGGGAAAGTTTTTGGATGAAAATCTTGCATAACTTGAGAGAATCCGTAATAAACCAAAGAAGTGCACTGAAAAAAAATCTACAAAGCTACGAAATACATACGAAAAACTATTTTATCGATAACACAGGACCACAAAAAAAAAAAAATATTTTGGTACACAACTTAAACTATAAATTTCCCGATTCAATTTTATTTTATTTTTTTTTATGATGAACTTATTTTAATTTGTTCAATTTGTGGAAGGACAATGTTAAAAATGATCGAATTTTTGCCCCTCCGATAAAAGTTTATTAATAGTATTGAATAGTTATTTTGGTTCCAAAATAACTAAAAAATATTTTTAAATTGTTAAAAATAATCAAATTTTTTCTCCTCCAATAGAGGTTATGTGATATTATAAAATAGTAAAAATACTTATTTAGCCAAAAACAATCGGGAACAATTTTAAAATGTGCTATTGCGTAATCATTTGAAAACGATCCACCCCAAATACCTTGTAAACTAAGCACAATATAAAAATTAACAATTATTTCATTTTGTGCTTAGTTTGCGAGGTATTTGGTGTGGATTATTTTCGAATGATCACCCTACCCTGTATTAAGCAATAGCATATTTCAAAAATGTTCCCGATTGTTTTCGGCGAAATAAGTATTTTTTACAATTATTTTAGGACAAAAATAACTATTTTATTTCAATTAACTTTTATTGGACGGGCAAAAATTCAATGACTTTTAACATTGCCTTTGCTTAATAAAGTTTAGATATAATATTCGTTAAAGAAGCTACCTTGGTTTTGCTTTTATTTATCGGTAATTAAAAAATTATCTGTGATCTCATCTCCCCTATAGTATAAAACTATTGACGTTCACATTCAATGTCAGTTAAAAAATTCAATATGTCAAAAAAATATCCGAGCTTTTCATTCTACGCGATCGATATGATGATAATTATAATTTGAGGGGTTGTTCTGATTTTTGAGGCAAAAAATTGACGATTTTCGGATTTTTTTTTTAGACGACCTGTATTATTTTTATGTATAACACTTTTTACAAAGTATTAGGCAACTCTTAAAAATCACAAAAAAAATTGTTTTTTTTTTTATTCATAAATAAATGTGCAGCACGCGCTGAAGTTAGACACCTCAAAAATAACATGGCAAATGGTTCCAGTGATAGCTCCGCCCCCAATGGTCCGAAACACAAAAATTAAAAACAGTCTTGTTAAAAATTACGTCCTTTAGTTTGCTAGTGTAGACATAAGTCAAAATTCCAAAAAACAAAAATTCCACGCATATTTTAGTGAAAAAAAAACAAAAAATTGCAATTTTCCGACCATAAACGGGTAAAAAAAGAGAAACAAAAAATAAATTACAAGCCTTTTAAAAAAAATACACTAGCGAACTCGCCAACCGTTTTAAAAAATAGAATTTTGAGAAAAACGCGTTTAAAGTTTTTTTTTATATTTTAAAGTATACAAAACAAGCACCAATAATTCTGCAGGTCAATTCTACAATAAAAACGGAACGAAAAAGTATTCTTTACCGAAAAACTAAATTAATTATTAAAGGAGTAATAGACTTTTAAAAAGTAATGTTTTTGGTGGCACAGAATGTAACTTCCTCTCAATTTCATTTTTTTTTTTTTTGAAAACGGTTGGTCCTACAGTGTTACACTATCTGACATTTTTTATGTATTTTTACTCAAGGAATCTATATTTTTTACAAAAAAATTAAAAAAAGATACACATAAAAAAGTTTGGGGCAAAAAACTGATAAGGCCCCTCCGTTTCGCACGCCCCTGGTTAAAATAAGTACATAAAAATAACATAAGAAGATGGGGGTTATTAAGATTAGTTCATATGCAAAACCTCCTTGCTGTATCTCAAAGGGTTTCTGAGTTAATAAATAAAAACCGAATTTTTTAGCCACATTCAAAGGGGCGTATCTTCTTTACGACGTATTTTTAGACATATGTTTATAGGAACTTTTTGTCATATTTTATGATGTAGAATCGCCCCTTAAAATTTTATAATTTTATTACTTTTTTATGTATATTTTTTAAAGTATACATAACTTTTTAAACAAGACAAATTTCGTCAAAATATTTTAGGAGCGTATTCTACGCATAAAAGTCCAAACATGGGAGATTTAGCTCAGTGGTCAATGGCATCGATATAGCCTGACACTGATCTAATGATCGTGAGTTCAAACCTCACTGGCGCCGATTGCCATTTTCAGTTAATTAATAATTGAAATTTGGCGAAGGCGTACTCCCTAGATATATTGGTTCGAAAGTCAATTAAAGCCGGTGGTTCCCTCTACTACTAGCCCACACAAGTCCTGGACTTAGGGGATGCTTAATTAAGTAGAATAGTACGAGGTTAAAAACAAACATAAACATAAACATAAACATAAAAAAAACATATAGAGTAGTATAAAAAAGCAACCATAAAAGTCCAAAATTATCAAAATTTGCGTTACGTAATACTTGAACGTTCCCTTAGTCGAAAGTATACCTAAATAGACTGTTCACAAAAAATATAAAAGTTTTTATCCAATACATACAGATAATAAGACAATTAGCAGCTTTATTTTAAATAGATAAACTCAATAATAACCCCCGCGTGGCTTTTACTTTATTGAGTGGATAATTATTTATTTTACCCACTCAACTGTCACTTGTCAAATTATTTTCTTGTAAATGTCATTAAAATTTTTAATAAAAATATGAATTCCTAAGCTATTTATTGGATAAAACCTTGTATGGCACTCATGGATAAACCGATATTGCCCTCTCGAAAATTAACCTGCTTGGCTGACGGTTAATTTTCTCATGGGCAATATCTTACTTTACCCACTAGTACCATAAATAATTATTGTTTCGATGTCGCTTGAAAGTAAAGAAAAACACGAAAAAATATCAATTTATTGAATAAATAAATAAATTTAAGATAAGTAAACAAAGAAAAAGATTGAACTGTCAATTTTTGTTTCTGCTAATTTAAAAATCTCCATATTGAAAGATAAGTATATTTTTAAATGGCATTGTTATTATTTTTAGAATTTGAGATGTAATAATATTTTGGGTCGGACAATTTTAAATTTTAAGTATGGTAAGCGTGCCACATTTTTTTGGCAAAATGATTATTATTATACAGGGTGATCAGTAACTGCCATGCCAAAATTTAAGATGTGATTTTACATCCAAAAATATGAAAAAAAGTCTCTATAAAGGGTGGTCCGGAAATGAGCCCTAACGGAGCTACAGCACTTCGAAGATGACTTATTGAATGGGGAACAAATAAGAGCACCAATAAAATTTTAATGCTGCAGGGTGATTCTTGATTTAAAACTGAGCAAAAAAGTATTCTTCACTAAAACACCTAAATTTAATATTAAGGGACACTAGATCTAGGTCTTAAGTTAGCAAGACGACAGACAAGTCTTTCGCCTTGCTAACTTAAGACCTAGATCTAGTGTCCCTAAGTAATGGCCTTTTAAAAAGTAATGTTTTTGGTGGCACAAAATGTTACTTCCTCTTAATTGTATTTTTTTTTTTTTAAATCGGTTGCTCCTACAGTGTTACATTATAGACATTTTTATGCATTTTTACTCAAGAAATCTATATTTTTTTTTCAAAAAAAAAAATCCAAAAAAACTACACATAAAAAAGTTTGGGGAAAAAATGTGTTAAGCCTCACATATTTTGTCCGTCTAGGCAGGCCTCTGAACAAATAAAAAAAAACAAATTTACATAAACTTATTGCCCTTATTAATACTAGTACATAAAAAAGCTTGTCGGTCTAGCGTAAAGGGTATCAGAGTTATTAATTAAAAACCTTATTTTTATTACAATTTTAAAGGGCCGTAGCTCCCTTAGGGCTCATTTTCGGACCAACCTTTATAGTGATTTTTTTATATTTTTGGATTTTTGGATATTTGGAATCACCTCTTAAATTTTGGAGCGCCTAATTTTATTGGGGCGCCAAGTATATTTGGGGCGTCCAATTTTTTTTGGGGCGCCAATTTTTTTAGGGCGCCAATTTTTTTTAAGGCGCCAACTATTAAGTCAATTTTTTGGGGCGCCAAATTATTTTGGGGCTCCAAATTTTTTGGAGCGCCAAATTCTATTGGGGCGCAATTTTTTTTTTTGGCGCCCAATTTTTTTGGGGCGCCAAATTTTTTTAGGGTGCCAATTTTTTTTAGGGCGCCAAATTTTTTTAAGGCGCCAACTATTAAGTCAATTTTTTGGGGGGCCAAATTTTTTTGAAGCGCCAAATTTTATTGGGGCGCCAAATTTTTTTGGGGCGCCAAAATTTTTTAGGGCGCCAATTTTTTTTAGGGCGCCAAATTTTTTTAAGGCGCCAACTATTAAGTGAATTTTTTGGGGCGCAAATTTTATTGGGGCGCCAAATTTTTTTGAGGAGCCAAATTTTTTTAGGGCGCCAAATTTTTTTGAGGCGTCAAATTTTTTTGGGGCGCCAAATTTTTTTAGAGATCCAATTTTTTTTAGGGCGCCAATTTTTTTTGGGACGCCAAATTATTTTAGGGCGCCAATTTTTTTAGAGCTCCAAATTTTTTTAGGGCGCCATTTTTTTTTGGGGCGCCAAATTATTTTAGGGCGCCAATTTTTTTTGGCGCTAACTATTAAGAGTCAATTTTTCGGGGCGCCTTTTTTTTTTGGGGCGCCAAAGTTTTTTAGGGCGCCTAAATTTTTTAGGGCGCCAAATTTTTTTAACCATATGTTAAGGCCCTGATTAAGGATTTCAAAAAAGGTGATTCTGACAAGAAAATAGCGTGAACCTAGAAATCGGATTACCCACCATGGATGCTGATATCTGGGCGCTCAGATGGGGCTTTACAAATAAAAAAAAAACAAATTAACATAAACTTATTGCCCTTATTAATACTAGTACATAAAAAAGCTTGTCGGTCTAGCGTAAAGGGTATCAGAGTTATTAATTAAAAACCTTATTTTTATTACAATTTTAAAGGGCCGTAGCTCCCTTAGGGCTCATTTTCGGACCAACCTTTATAGTGATTTTTTTATATTTTTGGATATTTGGAATCACCTCTTAAATTTTGGAGCGCCTAATTTTATTGGGGCGCCAAGTATATTTGGGGCGCCCAATTTTTTTTGGGGCGCCAATTTTTTTAGGGCGCCAATTTTTTTTAAGGCGCCAACTATTAAGTCAATTTTTTGGGGCGCCAAATTTTTTTTTGGGGCGCCCAATTTTTTTCTGGCGTAAAATTTTTTTAGGGTGCCATTTTTTTTTAGGGCGCCAAATTTTTTTAAGGCGCCAACTATTAAGTCAATTTTTTGGGGGGCCAAATTTTTTTGGAGCGCCAAATTTTATTGGGGCGCCAAATTTTTTTGGGGCGCCAAAATTTTTTAGGGCGCCAATTTTTTTTAGGGCGCCAAATTTTTTTAAGGCGCCAACTATTAAGTGAATTTTTTGGGGCGCAAATTTTATTGGGGCGCCAAATTTTTTTGAGGAGCCAAACTTTTTTAGGGCGCCAAATTTTTTTGAGGCGTCAAATTTTTTTGGGGCGCCAAATTTTTTTAGAGCTCCTAATTTTTTTAGGGCGCCAATTTTTTTTGGGGCGCCAAATTATTTTAGGGCGCCAATTTTTTTTGGCGCCAACTATTAAGAGTCAATTTTTCGGGGCGCCAATTTTTTTTGGGGCGCTAAAGTTTTTTAGGGCGCCTAAATTTTTTAGGGCGCCAAATTTTTTTAACCATTTGTTTAAGGCGTCAACTTTTAAGAGTCAATTTTTTGGGTCGCCAAATTTTTTGGGTCGCCAAATTTTTTTGTGCGTCAAATTTTTTTGGGGCGCAATTTTTTTGGGGCGCCAAATTTTTTTAGAGCTCCAAATTTTTTTAGGGCGCCAATTTTTTTTGGGGAGTTAAATTATTTTAGGGCGCCAATTTTTTTTGGCGCCAACTATTAAGAGTCAATTTTTCGGGGCGCCAAATTTTTTTGGGGGCCAAATTTTTTTGGGGCGCCAAAGTTTTTTAGGGCGCCAAATTTTTTTAACCATATGTTAAGGCCCTGATTAAGGATTTCAAAAAAGGTGATTCTGACAAGAAAATAGCGTGAACCTAGAAATCGGATTACCCACCATGGATGCTGATATCTGGGCGCTCAGATGGGGCTTGTAGTCCTTTTTCTATTCTCAGGATCGCGGAAACTGTTTGTTTAGCGCAACTGTATATCTTAGGGTGATATCTATAACCTTTGTTGCAAAGCGAGTACACGAACGAACAATAATGGCCGTCGCGATATTCAGGCCTATTCACATGTTCCATTGATATTGAGATTTGTGGCAATATTGACGAAAATTGCAAGCTCATTTAAGTCAACTGTATACATCTGCTCTAGGTCACTCCTAGTCAGGGAGTGTGCAGAAGCCTTGGAAGAGCTAGCAAGGACCAAAAACGTTCAACTGGTATGGGTACCGGGTCATAGTGGAATTCCCGGAAACGAGAAGGCAGATGAACTTGCAAGACTCGCATCAGGGATGGCCTGCACGGGGCCGAAACCTATATTGGGTGTTACAAGGAAGCAGGTAAAGACCGCTCTCGATGGGTGGGCTTATACCAAGCTAAAGGAGCAATGGAGAGCGGTCGACGGTTGCCGGCAAGCTAGGGACTTCCTGGCTGGCCCAAGCAAATCAAAGACCGACTGGTTGCTGGAAAAAGGAAGAACTGCACTTAGACAACTTGTAGGGGTCCTCAGGGGCCACTGCAGGCTAAGGAAGCACCTGGCAACAATGCGTATTCTAGAGAGTCCGCTATGCCCAGAGTGCGAAGAGGATGAAACATCCTCTCATTACTTAGCCGAGTGTGTCAGATACGACAGGATCAGGTTGCAAGTCTTTGAAACTCAAAGACTCAACCAAGAGGAACTAAGAGATCTCCCCTGGGCCAATATCCTGACCTTTATTGAAAGGACGGGCAGGTTCAAGGAGGACTCAAATTAGTAAATGGCTGGGATTGCCTGGGGTGACAAAAAGGGCCAGAAATGGCCTAGTTGTCCGGCTTTGGCCAACCCAAAAATTTACTACTTCTACTACTACTAAGTCAACTGTATTAAAACTGCATGGGATTGTAATTTTTGTCAATATTGATAAGATTTCAATGGTACATGTGAATAGGCCTGATTGATTGGTATTGATAAACATTAACGCATGTCTTCAGCGGACGAATTAATTACTACTGCGTACTGATAACGACTGATATTGAATGTTTGGACTTTTATATACATATTAGGGTGGTTCAAAACAAAAAAGTTGGATTGTTTTGCTGCTCATGGAGAATAAAGCTCATTTTATAGAATAGAATAAAATAGAATATCGTTTATTGTGTGTAAAAGACTAAATAAATATAACAAAATCATCCATACATTACAAAATAATTATTTGAAAATAGAATAACTTTTAATGTTGTTGGTCTAATAGGTATTTTCTAAGACGAAATTTAAATGTATTTTCAGATAAAGCTAAGAAATTAATTATATAGTTAAGAGTGCTAGGGGCGGTATAGTTAAAACAGGCAGTAAATTTAGTGGTATTTGGCTTAGGCATATTATAAGTATCATTACGCAAGGTTATACTACGACATTGTGACCGTAATTTTAATTCTGAGTATAAATAATTAGGCTGTTTGTATTTAATTAGTTTAAAGAGAAATATGCTAAAAAAGTACAGAACTCTGTTGTGTATTTTTAATTCATTGCAGTTATTAATATGTGATGTAACGTGATTTCTATATGGGATGTTAAATACAAATCTCATGCAAGAGTTCTGTATCTTTTGTAGTCTATATTTGTTGTTTTGAGACAAAAAGAAGTAGTATACACTTGAACAGTAATCTATACTGGGGTAAATTAAGCTTTGAATAAGTTTAAGTTTTGTATCTCTTGAAAGTACATGTTTTGTTTTGTACAGCATTTTAAGTTTCATGTAACTTGTACTTACAACTTTATTAACGTGTTTTTCAAAGTTAAGATCTTTATCAAGAATAATACCCAAGGTTTTTGTGTGATTTGACCAAGAGATAGGTGTATTGTTAATATAAATTTTTAAACTGTTAAGATCAATTTTTGAAAGTTTTTGTAGGGTACCTATACACATAGCTACTGTTTTATTCGGGTTAATCCTAAGGCCATTTTGTGTACACCATGTATATATGTTGTTAAGATCTTCATTTATTTTAATAATTGTTTCATCAATGTCATTTAATGTGCAGGAAATGTAAAAATAAAAATCATCAGCATACATATGGTACTTACAATATTTTAGACATCTGTAGAGATCAAAAATAAATACTAAAAATAAAATTGGGCCTAGGATACTGCTCTGAGGTACTCCACTTTTTGTATAGGCTAAACTGGACAAAATTTTCTTATAATCTACACATTGAAACCTAAATTTTGATGAGTTAATATCCCACAAAAAAAAATAAAAAATATTGGAGTATATTTACCACTCCCTCACGAGGGTGCAAGTTTTGGCTACTTATCCAGGGTGGGCTCGAAGTGATTTTAGGTAAAATGTTCGCTACCTTAAACGTTCCTTATTAGGGGTCGAACGTTAGTAAAAAATCCAAAAATAAAAATAATAGTTTTCCCCACTTTTTTTATAGGGAAAAAACCGGAAAATCTGGAAATTATGTAGCAAAAAATTATGCGTTTTCTCAAATGACCTGAAATTTTCATAATATAGTCTTTATATACTAGCTTAAGTTTTAACATAAAAATAAAAAAAAAATGCGCTTTGCTAACACACCAAAAAAAGGGCGTTTATCCTAAAAAACGTGTTTTTTCAAATACTTTTAATAATTTTTCTGTTACTTAACCGATTTTAAAATTAAAAAAATCTAAATAAAGATCATTTAATTTTCTTAAATTTTTGTAAGAAATTTTTGGAAAATATTAACCGTTAAGCCAAAATTATCAAAAGTATTTGAAAAAAACACGGTTTTTTGGGATAAACGCCCTCTTTTGGTGTGTTAGCAAAGCTCACCAACCAAAAACAATGTATTTGAAAGTCCAAAATAAAAATAAAGTAAAATCTATCATCATATATTACATTTAGTTAAGTTAAAAAACTCATTATCACGCTCCGCGTAACTTGATTGATTCTTTTTTTCAATTTGAACCATTTGAGTTTGTTAACACAAAAACCAAATTTTATTATTTAAACTATAACATACTAGTATGAAGAACAGCATACTACACACATTTTATTAGTTAACTATAACAAACAATGACGTCACACTTGCTATTCTTAGTAACCATGTACCCCTAGGTGGTTTGCTCGCATAGTTAGTATTTCTATCCTTTTCTATCATATTTCTATCCTTTCCGAATCATATTTTTTCGACGAAGACGAGGTTAGTGTTTTTGTGGAAGCCGGACTTATGTACAAGGTTGTTTTGCCACTTCTGGAAGAATCTCGCAAGAATGAATTCTATTGATATTATGTTAAACAATCGTCAGATATCATTCGTGGATAATATAGATAAGTTAAATAAAAGTAAGTAATTTATAAGCTTTATGCAAAAATGTTCTTGAAAAGTTAGGACAAGCCTAATTTTTTCCTTGTAGACCTCATTTTTGGTTCTCAATTTCAAATATCGCAAAATAAACAACTCAATCAATTTTTTAACCTCGAAAAGATTTTACTTTTACTTTACCAACTAACTATGACGTCATTTAAACAACACTCTTCCAACCATTATGTATGTTATAGTTAAGCTAATAAAATTTGGTTATAGTACCTAGGTAATTAAACAAAAAATGTAACAGTTAAAATCAAGTGGCCATGGTCGACGTTCAATGAACGCTTTTCTGTGTCTATGAACGTGTTTTAAATATGATTCATAAATTTAGTTGACTTTGGTTTCTATTAAATAATATAGATCAGTCAGGTGTGTAAACAAGCTACCCATTCCATTATATACTATTCACAGTAAATGGTATATTGCATTTTCCCAAATACTTAGAAAAGATGATTAAAAAGAAAAAATAATAAAAAAATTACATTTTTTTGAAAAACGAAAATTTAAAAAAAAATTGATTTTACAAAAAAATTGTAAAAAAAAAACTTTTCTAAATTTTTTAAAATTTTTAAAAATTTATTTTTACGAAAAACAAAAAATTAAAAAAAAATTGAAAAAAAAAATTTAATTTTTTTTTAAAGTTTTTGCGAAAAACATTTTTTTTTTTAAATACACTTCGCGCAAAAATTAAGGGAGCAGAACAAAAATCCGAATTTTTCGGTGATTTTTGACGAGCTGTATTAGCCAAAAATTTTCTGAGCGACAGTTCCAACGCAATTCAAAGAAATAGCGCCAAAATTTTTAGTAATTTTTTTCTTGCTCCACGGGCTCTTGATTAAGCGATCATATGGACCAGATAGCCTGTTTATTCAGCTTCAATTTAACGTTTGGCATTTTTCTCTACGCCAATTCCTTGCGGAAATATCCGATTTTTAATGAAAAAGGATCCTTTTGTCCTTAATTAAGGATATCTCAGCAATCAATGGTCATACAGAAAATTGATGGGCAGTTTTGAAAACTGAAATAAATTTTCTACAAGATTATGCCATGGTTTAAAAAAAATAAATTTTTTTATCCTTAACATTCACTTCAAAGACCATTTTTTACTGAGATACAGTTCGTCAAAAATCACCGAAAAATTTAGAATTTTTTTCTGCTCCCTTAATTTTTGCGCGAAGTGTATAATTTTTTTAATTTTTTTTTAAGTTTAACCCCCCATAACTTTTTTGATTTTGGGGGGATTACCTACAAAATCCGATTTTTAATGAAAAAGGATCCTTTTGTCCTTAATTAAGGATATCTCAGCAATCAATGGTCATACAGAAAATTGATGGGCAGTTTTGAAAACTGAAATAAATTTTCTACAAGATTATGCGATGGTTTAAAAAAAATTAATTTTTTTATCCTTAACATTCACTTCAAAGACCATTTTTCACTGAGATACAGCTCGTCAAAAATCACCGAAAAATTTAGAATTTTTTTCTGCTCCCTTAATTTTTGCGTGTGTAATTTTTTTAATTTTAATTAAAAGTTTAACCCCCCATAACTTTTTTGATTTTGGGGGGATTACCTACAAAACAGTAGGGATTTTCCCCTCACAGAACTTGATTTTTCCTGAAAAACGTGACACCAGTCCATTTTAATTTTAAAACAGTACTTTAAATTTCAAGAAAATGCAAGCTCTGGCGCCGCAAACAATTTTGTTTACAAATTTTACGCTTAAGTTTTACAAGCTTGAATTTAAATAAACGTAAATCAGCCCTAGCGCCGCAGGCGAAAATTTTTACGAATTTGAGGGTCTATGGTCTTCGGAAAAAGCTCTGCATATTTGCTCGTTTTGACGCCTTTCTTTTGGAGGAGTATACATAAATAAACTGTTTATTGTAAACTTCTGACGCCGGGCCCCGGGGAATCTGCACGTTCCTGAATCCGGCTCTGTTTATCGCTATAAACATGTGTTTAAAATTATGCTGAAGTAGTAGGTTTTTAGAAGCCGAGGGCCGGCGGATAGGGCCGAGGGTAATAAACCTACGAAATCGAAATTTAACTTTCTGCCCGTGTATTATACAATATTTTTTATTCGATTGTTACTAATTATAATAAATTATTAAAATATACTTAATTTTAAATTGCAAAAAATATTTCTTTTTACTGTCTTATTACTTATCTAGTTATCCATGACAAATTGCTATCCAATCACATCGCTAAAAATACAATTGAATCGGTTCTTTTGCGTGCGGTTTAATTTTAAAATTAAAAAAGCTATAGTTGGTGTTTTGAATAATTTCTTTTAAAATGTGTCTGTTATGAAAAAATAATGCTTCTGAAACCGTTCTATGAATATTATAAATATTGAAATTGATTTTACAATTGAAATTTTGTGTTTGTAATTTATTTTAGTGTATTAATACAGATTATTCGGTTAACATATATTTTGAGGCTAAGTTGTAGAAGAAATTTTTATTTTGTATGAAATGATTATAATAACTGTATCTGGTCAAAAAGAACAGTTAGTTCAAGACCAAAAGTGACCAAAAGGTCACATTTCTTTTTAAATATTACAGTAAAGGTAAAGCATCTTCTTTTAAAAAGCTTAAAAATAACAAGTTTTGGTTAGCGGGCGAAAAAAACCTTTTGGCCCTAGAGCCACAAAGTTCAACTTTTCGCCCGTAAAACATAAACGAAAAGTGTCGCTTTTAAAATCAATCGAATAATAGTTATTTATGGTACTAGTGGGTAAAGTAAGATATTGCTGACGCCTCGCAGGTTAATTTTCGAGAGGGCAATATCGGTTTACCCATGAGTGCCATACAAGGTTTTATTCAATAAATAGCTTATGAATTCATATTTTTATTAAAAATTTTAATAACATTCACAAGAAAATAATTTTACAAGTGACAGTTGAGTGGGTAAAAAAAATAATTATCCACTCAATAAAGTAAAAGCCACGCGGGGGTTATTATTGAGTTTATCTATTTAAAATAAAGCTGGTAATTGTCTTATTATCTGTATGTATTGGATAATAGTTATTTATGGTACTAGTGGGTAAAGTAAGATATTGCCCATGATAAAATTAACCTACGAGGCGTCAGCCAAGCAGGTTAATTTTCGAGAGGGCAATATCGGTTTACCCATGAGTAACATAAAAGGTTTTATCCAATAAATAGCTTAGGAATTCATATTTTTATTAAAAATTTTAATGACATTTACAAGAAAATAATTTTACAAGTGACAGTTGAGTGGGTAAAAAAAATAATTATCCACTCAATAAAGTAAAAGCCACGCGGGAGTTGAGTTTATCTATTTAAAATAAAGCTGGTAATTGTCTTATTATCTGTATGTATTGGATAAAAAATATTTTTTTTCTTTTATTTATAAGATGTAGATGTTAAGTGGCCATGCCTGGACATAACTAAAGTTGCCTTATACATAAAAAAACAGTCCAAACAGTAAGATTACGCCAATATTAATAGTTATTTAAATATTTTGAAAAAAAAAAACTTTCAAAGTATCCCCCACTTACGGTAATACTATTCTAGCGAAGGCGCTGTGAATAGTATCATAATACCTAGAATAGCTTTGGCACGGATATCAAAATCATAATATTGGCACACCTGGGATTACACAGCCCCACAAAAAAAAAATCTCAATGGAGCTCTCTACAAGGAGAATTATGAAACAAAAGACGTCTACCCTATCTCTATCTCATTTGTGCTACACTTTCCAGCCAACCAAATAAATACTGTATTTGTTTTTCATACAACAAATACAGTATATATTTGGTTGGCCGGAAAGTGTAGCACTGAGCGGCACGAACGAACATAGCTAATGTGAATCTGTAGAATAAGATAATTCTACTAACATTTAGATGGCGCCAGTAATTTCTTTAATAAAAATAATATAGTTACACTTTTTGTATTTGTTCAACAAAGAATAAATACAGAATTTGTTTGGTTGGATGGAAGTGGGAGTGTATTTAAAGTCCTTTTTGGGTAGAACTTTTGTCCCTGTCTAATCTAATGGGAGAAATCGCCATTGTATTCCTATGTATTTGAGGCACTAAATATCTCACTTTATGGAAATATCGAGATAATGTCCATTTAAATTTCTCCGATTTTTTAATCTTTGATCTAGGACGCAATATTTTATTTAAAATTTTTCTGTTAGGGTTTTTAGACTCAACCAACATTAAGGTAATGTATAACAAACACATTTATTTTACTTTCTTTACTTTTTTAGAGAAAAAAATTGGTGAGTCACTATTACACTATGTAGTAGTAGTAGTAGTAAAAGGTGGGTAGGCTCCGACGCCTGACAAGTAGGCCCAATGGCCCTTTTTGTCTGCCCCAAGATTACCTACCCAACCTGCTGCCTATCCTCCCCCTTCCTGAATCTGCCAGACCTTCTGATGAAGTTCATGACATCTAACCAGGCTAGGAGGCTCATCTCTTCCTTCGCTAGTGTTACCACTCCGAAGACGTCTTGTCTGAGCCTGCCCAGAGCCTCACACTCCCCTATGAAGTGGTAGGGCATTTCCTCGTCCATCCCACACCCAGGGCAGGTCGGATCGTTTACCGTCCGCATGAGGCTTAGGTGTCGCATAAGCCCACAGTGGCCCGTAAGGACCCTTGTAAGGAGGCTTATGGTTGCTCGGCCCCTTCCTAGTAGCCAGACCGACTTAGCTTTGCTTGGCCTGGTCAGGAATTCCTTTGCCTGCCTGCAACCGCTAAGCTCGGTCCAGTGTTCCTTAAGCTGACTTTCCACCCAAGCTTTGAGGGCAGTCTTCACTTGTTTCACTATTACACTATACATTGTGTTCATTTTGGGCCACTATTGCATTACGAACGAGATCTGACCTTCAATAACACGTTTTTTTTTTTGAGTAGATCTAAACTAGCTATTGTAATTAGAAACGACACCTACACTAAAAATTCGTTATCGTAGTAAATACTAAACGTTTTTGCCTATTTGTAACCCCAGGCAACATTTGTTATTAATTACAAGTTGTTACAGTAAAACCTAACAGAACAACGTTATGTGTTACTGCAACAACTTGTAATTAATAACAAATGTTACCTTGGGTTCCAAATAGGCAAAAACGTTTAGTATTGACTACCGTACCAAATTCTCAGTGTAAAAATTTCAGATTAATCGGTAAATTGGTTTGCGAAAAATCGTGGTCACCGAAAAAAAAGGCGTTTCGGGGCAAGGGGCCATGGTTTCCACAATTTTCCGAACTTTCCAATAAAAACAAATTCACAAACAAATCAAAACATATCCTATTTGATAGAATCTATAATTTATTTGAGGCGTATATATATTTACAGTATTATTAATTTGAGCCATTTCGCTTCAATGATTTATATCGATAAAAAATCTAAAACAGAAAATAAAATTAAAATGTTCTTTACGTCAAATTCTTACAAAAACTAAGCCTTTTAATGCAAATATAAATTCTAAAAACAGCGTTTATTGCATTCCCTGTCAATGCGGGAAATTTTATGTCGGTGAATCTGGTAGGCCTTTATCTGTCCATCTGACAGAACACAAAATTAACTGTCAAAAAAGAAAAATATTTTCTTCAAAATTAGTTGATCAATCATTTAATAATTGTCACCATTTTTTATTTGATAATACAAAAATTTTAACAAAGAGCCTATCACAGAAATACGAAAGCTAAAAGAATAAATTTTCATAAAATTATGCAGAAATAACTGCTCTTTATCTTTATCTAATATTTGGACACCATTACTTAATGATGAAGTATTACGCGGTAACTTAACTTTGCCCTCTTTTAAATAAAAAAGTTTTTTTCAAATTAACTTCTCTACACGTTTTCAACAAAAACGCTTTTTCCAAATTAATTTCTCTACACCTTTTTATTGTTACAGGTGTCTTTGTTTCAATTACCTCGAAATGACATATTTTGACATTTGTTATATTTTGATTGATAAAGCCAAATATTGCACAAAGTCTTTCAAAAACTAATAATTCTCTTTGAAAACGGGATCAGATTAGATCCCGAAACGTTAGAAGTTAAATTTTATTCAGTTTTTCGTTCTTTTTAAATTATTTTAACGATTTATCAAGAATTTTATTAAAAATTCTTTATTTAGGCAAAATTTTTAAACTTTGGTAAGGTATTGACTAATAATATTTTTTAGGTAAAGAAGATATAGCAGATAAGTATTACTTTAAACGCAATACCTTACCAGCGCATCTAGAAATAGGTGCGCCTGATAAGATCATTTAAATTTTATTTTCTGTTCTAGATTTTTTATCGATATAAATAATCATTGAGGCGAAATGGCTCAAATTAATAATACTGTAAATATACTATTTTGTATATAGGTCGTTCGAATAAATAAAGAGAAACCTTATGTTAGATTTTAAGCTTTCACGGCCATTAAGATATAAAGAACTTTCACTTTCGGGTTTAGACCCCTCTTAGACCCCTCTTAGACCAATTGTCAGTACAATAGGTTCCCCTACGTATAAACTTGCCAAACACCTTGCCCAAATCTTAAATCAGTTAGTTGGAAAAACGAGGTCTTATGTAAAAAATTCCACACATTTTGTACAAACCTTATCGACAGTGACCCTGGACCCCTCGGACATAATGGTTAGTTTCGACGTAGAATCTCTATTTACTAACGTTCCCGTTCCCGATACAATAAATATTATACGAGACCTACTTACAACTGGAAATCTTGACCCTAAGTTATGTAAATTATTTGAAGCTTGTCTGACATCTACATATTTTCTGATACAGGGAGAGTTCTATGAACAAGTGTCAGGCGCCGCAATGGGATCCCCATTATCACCCCCTGCGGCCAATGCTTTCATGGAATACTTCGAGAAAAAAGCTATGGAGTCATTTCCATTAAAATCTAAAATTTGGCGCAGATACGTAGACGATGTCTATGCTATTTGGCCCCATGGCATGGAAAGCCTTCAAGGTTTTCTAAATCACCTCAATTCCCAACATAAATCTATACGGTTTACGATGGAAATTGAGAACTACGGATCACTTCCCTTTTTGGACGTTTTGGTTTACAAAACGGAAAATGGCTCAATAGGACACTCGGTATACAGGAAGAAAACCCACACTGACAGATACCTAAACGCATTTTCACATCACCATCCCTCTCAAAAACGCTCGGTAGTTAATTCACTTGTTCATAGGGCTTTCATGATTTCAGACAAGAATTCCCTAGACACAGAACTCCTTAAACTAACCAAAGCCTTGACCATGAACGGTTATACCAAAAAAAGACATTATTAAGACCATATACAAATACAGAAATCCCAGACCCAAACAACAGGACAATAGTGACAATGACAGACAGACACAAGTTATACTTCCCTATGTAAGCGGTATCACGGATAAAATAGGTAAACTTTTGAAGAAGTCAAATATTAAGCCTATATTTCGGTCCAACCAAAAATTAGGTCAATGTTTGACTTCAACAAAAGACAAAAAAAAGTTCAGAAGGCGTATATAAAATACCCTGCTCCTGTGGTACGGTTTACATAGGTGAAACTAAGAGAAAAATTTCTACAAGACTTCAAGAGCATGAGCGCAATATAAGAAAGAAACAAATTTCCTTATCGGCAGTAGCCGAACATGTACATGAAACAGGTCATAAAATCAATTTGTCTGAAACAAAACAAATATTAACAGAAAACAGAAAAATGCCAAGGAAGATACGGGAATCGATAGAAATCATCAAGCATCCTAACAATATCAATCGGGACACTGGTTACCACTTACCTGCAATATGTCTTTGATAGGAAAAACCTCGTCACGGGTGAATAACCACAACTCGTCATAAATAGTGACACAAGTTGATTCGAAACTTAGTTTCAGATTAATCCCTGAAGATGTCTCTAGTAGTAAGAGACAAAACGTCGGAAAGTGAAAATCCATTAACACGGTCTAAACCCGAAAGTGAAAGTTCTTTAGAAACCTTATGTATAATGATGTAAAAATTTACATATTTTAAGCATCGTTATCAGTTTTGAAAACTTTAATTTATTATTTTATTGAAAAATAAACATTTACGTTTCTAGAAAAAACAACTTCCTTTTAAAAAATTATTAATTATTGTTCATTTATCAAAAACTCATTGCAAAGCGTTGTACGATAGTCGAAAACTTTTTATTTGTTGTGTTGAAACATTAATATAATGTTTGTTTAAATATTTATACTAAAATATAAATAATAGTTGCACTTAAAAGATGGTGGGTCAAAACTATTCGCAGAACACTTTGTTGTCGAGATCTAGTGACGTGAGCTGTATTGGACGAAGCAGGTAGGAAGGAAATAAGCTGGCTATTTATATGTCCGACGTAACATAACCTAACTCTTTGGTTTTGGTCAACGAACTAAAAAGTCCAAACACCATTCACTCACCGCAGTAATGAGAAGAATCCAGCGCATGCGCACTTATTGTTAAATAATATTCCATTAAAAAAAAACATCAAACCAGCAAACTACCAAACCAAACCATTGTTAACGTAAACCAATGCCCCCATTAAAAAAATCAAACAGAAATTCGTGAGTATTTTAACAATATTTTGCTATATATTCTAACAAAAAAACTAGTGTACTGGTAGTAGTAGTTTGGTAGTTTGCGGGTTTGGTGTTTTTTTTAATGGGAGGTGTTGGTTTACGTTAACAATGGTATGGTTTGGTAGTTTGCTGGTATGGTGTTTTTTTTTAATGGAAGGCGTTGGTTTACGTTAATAATGGTTTGGTTTGGTAGATTGCTGGTTTGGTGTTTTTTTTTTTTAATTGGAGGCATTTTTCAGATACAGATAAATTTTAAGAATCAAATAGGATTATATTTAGGCTAAATAATTTAGCTTTAGCTAATTAAAAAATAAATGCTCGCCTGGTGTAACAATATGCATAAGAAAAAAGTAGGCATACGTCAAAATAAAAATAAGAAAATAAGTGCGCATGCGCTGGATTCTTCTCATTACTGCGGTGAGTGAATCGTCTAATAACTCTTCTCTCTAGAATAGGCATTTCATTTGTAAAAACTGACGAAAACGTAGCCAACATATACATTTGTCTGTCTTACTCGCACAGCTTTGTTCTAACAGAGACAACAATAATGGTTACTGGTAACTGTTATTGTTCAGGCCTGAATATACCTACTATTTGTTTACAAACAAACCGAGATGTTGGCCATACTTTATATTAACGGTTTGCGTATTCTAGAGAAAAGAGTTGTTAGTTCGTTAGTCTTAACCTATAATAACGCGAGAACCGGGGTATATAGTGCATAAATTTTGGTACAATTTGCGTTACGTAATACTTGAACGTTCCCTAAAGCGGGAATTATGTAATATTTATATTGACACTGACATGTGATTAAAATCAATAATGTCTAGAAAATGTCTACGCCTACATAATCTACATATATGTATCTGACAGATTAATACTAAATTTAGATAGATTTATTACTAAATATAAGTTTGGCACCAAAGAGCACTTTGGAGAAAACCATTGTTCTTCATTGTTTAACAATGCGTGTGCTTAGTTGCCATTTTAACCTAAAAATCAAAGAGTGTCTCAACCCTTTGTGTGAAGTTTAATGTCACTTTATTTAGAGGGTCCCTAGTATTTTTGATGCTAATGTAGGGGGGCGAAACCCCCATTTAATGAGAAGAATACCATTCTGACGAAATATATACCTTAAAAGCTTTAAAAACTCTAAAAGTCAGTCAATAAGAATACAGGACGTACACTTAGTGTATACGTCGGACGTATATAAATTACGTTGCAACCTTGCCGTAAGAAGTTTTTAAAAAGTTATTTTAAAGTTTTTGAAGTATTTTATTGAATTACAAATTTATTAAATAATGTTAATAGTTTACAATATAATTACAGATTGATTGAAAGAAAGTAAAAAGCTACATAGGTAAACTATGCTGACAAAACAATATACATTTTATTATATAAACAATAAGTTGCTGAGTAGCATGACTCCGGTCATGTAACTCCTCCCTCCTCAAAATGAAGCATCCCCTGGGAGGTTGAAGTTCTGTCCGGGGGGGAGTGATTGGAGTTCCTCTTCCTGTGGAATGGGTTCTCTCTTTCTCTCCTGGATTCGGCTTCTGATGAATTTCAGTCCAAAATATGTTAACGCCATGACGATTACCACGTAGAGGGAAATGGTCATGATGCTTGGGGTGAAAATATCTTGTTGATTTTTCTCCATTGGTATAATTGCATTTTCCGAAATTTCGTTTAATTTCAGCGTTTTTAGGTTTATTTTTAAATTTTGTATTTGTCGGTCCTCTATGGCAAGGTTTAAATTATTTACGAGGGCAGGCTTTCCAGATGATTTTTCTTCGAAAAATAGCTTGTTTTGTTTGAAAAAAAATTCGCAGTTTTCTTCTTTTATGAGGTAAATTCCTTGAAGTGACTTAGTTTCGCTTTCTTCGTTGCATTTAATGTGGAGTTTTTCTTCGTTGGGAAATACTCCGAGAAACTGGTTAATTTCCGGGATGACTTCCATATGGTTTTCGGTAATATCAAGTTTTATATACGAGCATGAGTGTGAGTTTTCCTGTAGGATAATATTCTTCTCACAAGTCACATCCTGACTTGCTTGCAAATAGTTTGCGCATTGAAACCTTTTGCCCTTTTTACAAATGTCATTCAATGGTACAAATCCATTTTCTTTTGACTTTAATAAATATTTAGTTTTTGGAATTATCGTCACAAACTCTGATTTGAACAGGGTAGGGATGGGTGTGAGGCGGTATAATTCAAAATCTGTTTCGTAATTTATTGGGAGGGATAGAAAATATGTTATTCTTGTAGGCTCAATTTGACAGTTAATTTGAATAAGGTTTTCAAGTTCTAAAATGTTTTCGTATTTTAACTCCACTGGGAGTTGGTTTTTATAGTGTTCGGCGATTTTTCTAATTTCGAGGAATAATTCATCTGTTTTTATTATGCTAGGGTGCATTGTTTTCAACTTACAAAATGTTATCGAGTTTTCGATATCCGTTAGAATATTTAAAATTGTATTATATATAATTAAAATTTGGTTATGGAGGTCTTGTGCAAACAACATAAAAATTTGGCTCTGAACTTTTTCGTTCATGAAGTTATTTAATTGTAAAATTTTATTTTTTAAAATATTTTCATTATGCTGTATTTCTTGTAGAGTATCATTAAAATTTTGTATTAGTTTTTGATTAATAGAGTATTGTTGATTTAATTGCGACTGAAAGTTATCGTTTTTCTTGCGAATGTCGGTTAAAATTTTGTATATTTTTTCACCGTCATTTGCATCTAAATTACCTGTAATGCCCTTAATTATGGTTCCAAAACCATTAATAAGTCCCCGTTTGTTTCTTGTGAAACTTTCATTATACCCTAAATTAATATGATTAATTTTTTCATAAATTTTTCCCTGTGTATAGTTAATAATTTTCTTATAATTATCTAATTCTCTACTATAAAAAGTTTTGTTAATCTTAAGTAAATCTAGCCTATTATATTCTAAGTTAAGTTTTTCGAATTGGTCGAAAAGTGGTTGTAATTCGTAGTAGTGGACAAAAGTATGGTCCGTGCGCTGCAATTTTGCAGGGCCCAAATTTATAGGAAGGATACCAAGGTTTGTTGTTATGTTGCGGATGTCCGCTGCTCGTCCGCATGTGAGCAACCTGGAATAGATAAATCTTGTTGAGTTTTTGAGTTACTGTTTTTTCTAGGGCGTTTTATATTCGAAAGGTGGATTTTATCTATGGTATTAAAATGGGTTGGGTCAATTTTTGCGGTTTTTAATTTCCAGTTTATATTTTTGATTTTTTCTTTTTTGAATTTATTTTTGGTTTTTGACTGTTTTTGTTTATTTTTAACGAATACTTTTTCGGGTATACTTTTGGGAATTTCTTCACGTTTTTCATTTAATTTGTTAATAATTTTTTCTTTCGTCTTTTGTGCGTCTTTGTTTATTTTTTGATATAAAATTTTGGTTTTTTCTTTATGGTTAAATATATAGTTATTCATTAATTGTTTGTTCAATTCTAAGTTAAAGGGTGAATCTGTGCCTAAGTGTCCTGTGATTATTTCTGAAGGTTTTAATTTTGTAGTGCTATGTATTGTATTATTATAGGCCAATATTGCATAATTTATTTTTATCTCAATTGGCTCGCTCTTAAAAATATCTTGGTTATTAAGTAACCTTATGTGCTCGATTAGGGTGGAGTGAAATCTTTCTACTGGAGAATTTGAATCGGGGTGTTGCGAGCTTATGAAGTGGATTTTGATTTTATGGAGTTCTAGTAACTCTTTTAACACACCGCTATTAAACTCACCACCATTATCCGATACGATTTGTTCGGGGATGGAATGGTGCGTAAAATATTTTATGAGATTATTTACTACTTCTATGCTTGAAGCAGCACTTAGTTTATACGCTTGACTATATTTTGAGAAAGTGTCAATTATTGTAAGAAATTTAGATTTTTCTAGGGTGATACTGTCCATGTGTAAAATTTGGAATGGTCTAGTCGCTGTCGGTGTCAAGTTAAATTTTAATTTTAGGGGGTTTCTGTCGTATTTCGTAAGTTGGCAAATTTCACAGTTATTTATGTACGTTTGAATCACACGACGTTGATTCGGAAAATAGTACGACTCTTTTATACGTTTTTCGGTTTCTTCGATTCCCCGGTGGTTCGTTTTTCCCTCGTGAAAATTTTTTATAATTTCTTTTATTTCTACCTCCCCTATTACGTCTGTAAGGTATTTTGTACACCTAACTAAATTTATTTGTCCATTTTTAAAATATGTTTGTAATACAGCACAAAATTGTTCATAGATTGGATCCTCGAAAAATACATAATACTTAATTTTTGGGGCGATATATTCTTTCATAACTTTTATTACATCTTGTTCAAAATTATTTTTTGACAATTGAACAAGCATTCTTTGTTTTGATTTATAGAGGATAACGATTGAGGGGGTTGCAGGGGCAAATTCTACTAGTGAAAGAATAATTTGGTTTTTGCCATAATTGACTGGACAAGTTACTATTGGGACACCAATAATTGGGTTTTCCGCGTTAGAGTGTACTGTATTAAGATCGGTTTCTGTAGGTTGTTCCGCTTGCTTAATATTTTCTTCCCGCTCTAAGTCGTCAAGGTCCCCTGTTTCAACAATTATAGACATATTGTCTGAGTCTTTATTCGCGGGAAAGCTGTCGTTAAACTTTTGCATATAATCTAATAAGGGTTCATTAATATTGTCTGTAATGTCAGGTTCGTCATTTGTCAACTCTTCGCAGAATTCTTCTATAAAGCTGGAAATAGCACTTTTATTATTTTCGTGATTAGTGACGTTAATTTCAACTTTTTGGGGTGGGTCAATATTGTAAATAAGTATTTTAATTTTAGAGTTTTGAAATATAATTTTAATTAAATTAAGTATGATATCCCATTTTAGGTTATCTAGGCCGGATCCAATTTTTGGCATAGCTACAGTAAAATCTTGTAGCTCTAAACATAATCTTTTGAGGCTTATCAAGGCGGAAATTATAGTAGTGTAGGTGGGTTTGTCCCTAAATATCTTTTTGGTAATTAAATAATAAATATTTCTTGTAGGAAGTTTTAAATATGCAACTTCACCTACAGGTTTGTTTTGTGCTTTTAGTGTGTTTACGCAATTAAATTTTTCCCTGAAATTACGGGCGATTCCTTTTTTCATGCTAAAACACTGGGAGACGCAATGAGCAAGAGATATATTCTCGTCACAATTAAATAGATCATTGTCGATTATTTTTACATTATTATTAATTATATTAAGGTTATTATAAATTATTTGACGAAGAGTTTCATTTTTATAAACGGCGTCTGAAAGTTCATTTAAATTTATTTCGTACGTGGGAATAGATTCGCATATATTGTCATCGTAATCTGATACTTCCTTATCTTTGAAACTCGTACGTGACTTTATGTTATTTTGTAGAGGTGAATTACTTATAGTATTTTTATTGTAATTATTACTTAAAACTTGGGCATAAGTTAAGTCAGTGGCGTTACCGATTTTTTTTATTTGGGGGGGTTCGTTTGTGGGGTTTTGTAGTTGGTCGGGATTTTTGGGAATATCGGTTTCTGGGTTTATTACGATGCGTGACAAGGCATCTGCGTTACTATTAAGGACACCTTTTTTATAAATAATTTCATAATCATATTCTTCTAAGTACAACCGCCACCTACATAATTTGGAATTAGGTTCTTTAAGGGAGAACAACCACTGCAAGGGTTTATGGTCAGATACTATTGTAAATTTTCGGCCATAAAGGTAGGGCCTAAAGTATTTAACAGCCCAAACGATTGCTAGGAGTTCCCTTTCGATAGTACTTAGATTACATTCTGATTCGTTAAGGGTGCGACTTGCGTAAGCTACTGGCAAATCAGAGCCTATTTTCCCTTGTGACAACACCGAACCTAAAGCAAAACTAGAAGAGTCGCAAGTTAGAATGAAGGGTTGATTAAAATCTGGATACTGCAGTATGGGTTGGTTAATCAACAAATTTTTACAATGGTTAAAACATTTTACATACTCGGGGTCCTTAATATTAATTTTATGATTCTTTTTCAGACAGATAGTCATAGGTTTAGTTATTTTCGCAAAATCTTTTATGAATTTGCGGTAATAACCCAATAGTCCCAAAAAAGCCTTAATTTGTCGTGTAGTTTTAGGAATAGGATAGTTTTGAACAGCTTTAATTTTTTCAGGATTCGGTTTTACGCCCTGGGGTGTCACTATATGACCTAAAAACGCTACTTCTTTTTGCAAAAATTCGCATTTATCGACTTGTAATTTAAGATTAGCAGATCGCAATCTATCAAAAATCTCTTTGAGATTGTTTATATGTTCTTGTAAACTTGTACTAAAACAAATGATATCATCAAGAAATACGCAGCATTTTTTATTTAATATACCCCTTAACAGGTTGTCCATGACCCTCTGGAATGTGGCTGGGGCCGTTTTAAGGCCAAAGGGCATGCGCAGGAATTCATAGTGACCATTTTCTGTGCTGAAAGCAGTTTTTTGAATATCCTCCCTAGCCATTTCCAGCTGGTGATAACCACTGGCTAAATCCATTGTACTAAAGTATAAACAACGTCCCAACTTGTCCAATAAGTCCGTAATGTTCGGCAATGGGTATCGGTCATCAATAGTTTTTTCATTTAATTTACGATAGTCAACTACTATGCGCCATTTGCGTTCAGCAAAAGGGGCACTTTTCTTGGGGACCACCCAAATTGGCGAACTCCACGGGCTATAAGAGGGTCTTATGATTTTTTGTTGTAACATTTTTTTTAATTTGTTTATCTACCTCTTGTTTATGGACATTTGGAAAACGATAGGACTTTGTGTACACTGGTATTTCGTCTTTAGTAACTATTTTATGTTTAATTTTATGCGTAAAAGTTAAGGGTTTTCCTTCTGAATGAAAAATATCAGAGTACTCATTTAAAAGATTTAAAATTGCTTGTTTTTCCTCTGCATTCATATGATTTATTTTAATTTTAGACAGATCAATTGGCGAGTTATCGCAATATGTATTAATATTATTAAAATTAGAAGCTGTGTGGTGTTCGTATTCGTCGAACATTTGCACAGTTATTGGGTTTATTTTAGCAGAAATGTCCCTATCTGTAGGGTTAACAATACTACAATAAGTAGAAAAATCTTTTACACTGGCTACGCTTTCTATTATTTCTAGATCACCAGCTTTCATGTGAGGAATTATTACGTCACCATTTTTAACATTTTTAATATTTATTTTAATAATTTGTTCTGTCTTGGCAGGGACGACTATGCTGTCGGCCCCACTAGATAACTCAAGGTAGTGAATTTTGATTCTGCGGGATGGTGTAATTAATACATCATTATGCAGGTCGACAATCGCGTTTAATTTCTTTAGGTTATCTAAGCCTAGTAGACAGTCAAATTGTTTATGAAAGTTGAACATATGAAATTTAAGATTAATGTTATTTTTAAACAATTTGCCACACGGGATCTTTGTACTATACTTTTCCAAGGAAGTACCGTGTGCACTAGATATTAAAAATGGGTCATGTATAATATTCCTAGAAAAAAATTTATTTGCGATGTCATGTTTAACAAACGACTTTGTGCTACCACTATCTAATAAAACTTTTAAATTTAAATCTGGGTAAATTATATAGCACAATTGACTTTTTTCGTTTGTTAAACTCATGATATCTATTTTTCCGAGGCTCAATTCTCTAAAAAAGATGAGTCATCTTGATTTTTATTTAAATTTTCCTCCGGAAACTCTACTTTCGGCGCATTATGCAAGTTGAAAACCTCTTCTATTTGAAAATTAGGCGTTCTAATTTGATTATTTGAATTATTTCTATTATTAAAATTTTGCCTAGCATGGGACATATTAGTGTTTCGCGTAGAAACACTCATTGGAGTTGGTCTCGGTAACCTTACATTAGGGTTTGGCCTAAACACATCATTTCTGGAGCTAGGCCCTGGCTGATTTTGAAAGTTTGTATTTGTGTTATTATTATTAAAACCATTTGGCCTTGGCTGGAAATTTTGTGGGTAATTTGTTAGTTGCAATTGCCTAATATTTGGCAATTGCTGCCTTCCTTGTGTAAAGTTACGATTATTATTAAAGTTTGGCTTTTGTCTAGGATTTTGGCTATAAGAATTTCTAATTATTTGGTCATTTATTTCTAATTGAAAATCGTTCGTTAGCATATTTAACGCAGAGTTCAGATCTTCTGGATTTTTGGTTCGCATTAAGGATCCTATTGGGTCTCGGAGGCCCCTCAATAAAACCCTTAAGGCGTATTTTCTTAAGTATGCGGTTAAAGTTCCGACCTCTTGTGCATTACCATGATGCACCGTTAAATATGCTATCTGAAGGTTAAGTAGCATAAGTATACTATTGTAAAAATCGAAAACTGACTGTTTGAGCCCTTGCTTTAACTCTGTCATTTCCAATTGCAAGCTGAAAACGTCGCGTTTATCGCTATATGTATTCTGGAGTGCTAATTTTAAGTCATTCCAGTTATTCAGAATGCAAGAGGATATTTTAGTTGCGGCATCGCCCTTTATTTTAGCCAAAATGCTAGACATTAGGTACTCATTCTGAAAGTCCGTCGGGTCATTAAGGTTATAAAATTTATTGACTAATTTTTCACATATATCGATGAATCTAGGAAGGAGTTCTGACTCGCCCCTAAATTCAGGGATCATGTTCAAGTAGTCGGCTTTCAGAACGTTAGCCATGTTTAAATTTAAATTATTTATTTCGGGAATGGGGTTATTTGTTTCTATTATGGTAAGTTCTAGTTCAGAGTTTGTTTCGACTCGGAACTGGACTCAGAATCGATTAAAGTATTTTGAAAATTGAATCTGCAATCACTAAATGACATAGGTACTTACAGGCAAATGGTCGCTGCTATGATGTCCTTCATCTGTGATGTGCACTCACACTCGAAGAAAACTTTTTTTTTTTTGTAATTTCTCTTGTTTGGAAACTACCAGGTTCTATCACCAACAAATCGTCGAAACGAATCAATTTTATGCTAAATTGATTGGTGAAAACTGCCGACTGCGCCAATTACGTTGCAACCTTGCCGTAAGAAGTTTTTAAAAAGTTATTTTAAAGTTTTTGAAGTATTTTATTGAATTACAAATTTATTAAATAATGTTAATAGTTTACAATATAATTACAGATTGATTGAAAGAAAGTAAAAAGCTACATAGGTAAACTATGCTGACAAAACAATATACATTTTATTATATAAACAATAAGTTGCTG
>OY294044.1:110478263-110627951 GCA_958510825.1 Brachypterus glaber | reverse complement strand
TTCAAGCGGAGATTTATGCCGTTTACTTTAACAATTAGACAGTTATATGTTTTTAATAAAGACATGAGCAAATATTTAAAAACCAGATTGTGGAAAAAACAAGCCATGAAGATATGTAATGCCTCGCCTTTTATCGTATACATTTCACAGTGACAATTATATTCAGTTCAGTTTTTTACATAAATTTTACGAAAATGCAACGACTGCTTTAGCAGGAGTTGCATTTTCCAAAACCTGGGATTAATATGAGTAAAATTTGAAAAAAAAGCACCGGTACCTAACCTAGTATCACGAATTGATATTTAGGGAAAATATAATTTATATTTAATACACATACCGCTTAATTATAACGTATTAATCCACAAATAAATTATATTTTATAAATTAAAAAGCAAACAATAAGCGCGATTTTAGATTACCCGGACAACATTTGCTATTTCACGTGGAAGTCATTATGACATCATGTAATGATTTTCTGAGTTCATGAACGCATACAGATGACCCTCATTGTAAAGTCATTACGAGATCATGTCATGAAGAACTAGCAGCGGTCTACGTAATGCGCATATTTTAAATTAACCGCGAAATTTAAATTGACCGCGAAATTTAAAATTAAAAAAAAAGAAACACACCTTTTTGCTCATATCTTGAAAACGCGAAGGGATACCAAAAAAATAACGAAAAAATCAACACCCCTAGACATACACCCCCACATAAATCCATTTTCAACAACTTGGGTGTTCTGTGTTGAGGACACCGGGATTTTCCTACTGGGAACTTTCCAGTGGGAATGTTCTCCAAGGTGACTGGGGGCACTAATTCCTCTAGACTAAAGCCTCCAGATATCTACGGCTCACCATACCAATCCGATAATGTGTATCGAATTAGCTGACCAGTAAGTTAATTACTAGTTATTACCAGTAGTATATCTTTATTAAGACAGCTGCATTTTAATACTAGTATTCCTTTATTCGTTTAAAAAGTTTAGTTAGTGGTAGAAAATAACATGTGGCGCCACCTATCGCATAACGCTGTCAAGTGCACTGAAATTGAAACATTACAGGAGCCTGTAGTATTCGGCAACCGTTCTCAATCGAGTCCCGGGCAACATTTGATATTTCACGTGGAAATCATTATGACATCATTTAATGATTTAACGTTAAATGTATACACCTCATAACAAACTCACAACATGATCACAAAATCATGAGATGTGCTCATCATGATGTTCGTATGAGTACAAAACGTGTAAATCATAACATGATGCTCTCATGAGGCCTATATGATTTTATGAATGTTGTCCGGGTAGAGAAAAGACCATCGAAGGGGTAAGCTATTTTCACTTCTCAGTACAGCATACTACATATATTGTATTGTATAAATTGTATTCTCATTGAAATAAAGTTTAGTGCCTTATAGACAGCAAACTCTATAAATCTATAAAGAAATTGCACTGCTCTACTACAGAATTTATACAATCAATGAGAGAATCCCTACCAAGATGACATATATCTGCTATTTCATGCTTTTTTTTTGAGATCCTCAGTGGTATTTATGGTATGGTGGCTTTCGCACCGATTGTTAAAAATAATTGATAATTATTACATTAAAAAAAATCTGTACCGAGAGCGTACAATTGGTGGCGCCATCTAATTTTGCACTAAAGTACTGCATTTGTGCTAATAATGAACTAATAGCAATTTTTTATAATGACACCCGGGGTCCGAGTCCGAGAGGGGTTCGTCGACAGTTTCTTTTACTTTATATAGTTCTCCGCATGAAAGAAAGTCTCCGACGTAAGGGGGAGGAATCATTCGCGCTCTCTTCTTTCCGTCAAGAGCGTTATAAGGCTTGTGTGCCTACATCGGGCCTCCCACTTGCACACACATTCCTTACATATTTCCCGTAGCCACAGATCCGTGTGTCAAACTATATTAAACAGTTTATACTTTATTTACATATTTATACACCCTGAAGAACGATAAGGGGCTGTCCATATATTACTTAACGCAATTTTTTAAAAAAATTGACCCCCTCCCCCCCTTTGTAACAAACTGTCACATTTGGTCTTTTTCGCAATGATATGATATGTCTTTTGGGGTTATGGTAAAAATGAGAGCTTACTTTTAAATTTCGACCTCAGATTTGGATTCAGCGGCTCAAAATACATAGGAATTGACTAGTCAATTCCGTCGGAGATGCAACTTTTTTAATTTTGTGTGGCTGTGTTATCTCTGCAACTAAAAGTCCGATCAAAAAAAGTTTTTTACAAAAGATTTTTATTTTTTTGAGGGGTATTAAATAACATTAAAAAAAATATATGTTTGTACTTAAAAAAACAAAGTTGACCTTGAAATGACCTTGAAAACGTAAATATCCGTAAAAAATAAATACGCCATTTTGTTTCCACCATTAAAATAAACAAATTTTGTCCGACATTTTTTTTTTAAATGCATAGTATTCGAAATATTTGAATGTTTCAGGTTAAAAAAAAAACCGGTATTATGTGAAACTTAAAAATTACATAGTAAGTTATGTGAAGATACATAATAATCTATGTAACTTTTAAAAATTCAGCAATAAGTTATGTGAAATTTTACCATAGGCGTAACGAGGGGGGCTTAGCCCCCCCCCAAATTTTTCTAAGTCCCCCCCAAATCAAACTATAAAAGTCTCACAGACAGACAAACTTAAAAATTACGCATATATTTTTAGGGGCTTAAGCCCCCCCCCCCAAAATTTGGACCTGGTTACGCCTCTGAATTTTACATAAGTTATTGTGTGATTGTGTGATTTTTATCTGTGAAGAGTTTAATTAAAACCTGAATAAATATTTAAAAATCAGATCGCGACAAAAAACAAAGGTTGTCATACATGTGACAAATTAACGTGCTAATTAAAGCTAATTTATTGTATTTTATATTGTTAAGAAATTATGACAAATTCTTTAACTAATTATTTATTTCAATAAATATGTAGGCTTACAATAATAATATTTATCTTAATAATAAGTAATAAGTATAAACAAACAAGTCGTATAATAATATGAAAAACTCGAATGCCCTGATTAATTTTCGTCTCAAAAAAATCCTTACAATGCCAAAAATTGCATTTTAACCAATCGGAATCAGGTCGAACTTCATACACAAGGAAAGACCTCCAAAGCCGTTGCGGAAAAGTGTGATAAATGTGCCTTGCGCATCTGCGATAAACTTGCACATGCGCACTATTATTGTTGTTTTTGACGTATAAGTATTTTTAACCTTAGTTTTATGTGTCAAATAAAAATTGTATAAAATTCAACAAAAAACAATAAATATCTACGAAGAAACGTCGAAATGTTTTTTTTTTTAATTATTTTATAAGAATTTTTCGAGGTGTGTTTGAATTTCGGGATTTTGTACACCTACTTTGAGTACTGCAGGGATTGACCCTTTGCTCTTAATAAAGCAACAATACAGGTCATGTTTAAAGTTATAAACAAATGCAACAAAGAAACAATTAAAACACAGTAGAGGTCGAAAAATTAACAGAAACAAACGACGATCTGACAGTACTGACAGTATAAACAAACTACTAATAATTCGTCACCCCAGTATTGGTTTGCCATATCTCTATTTTCGGACATTTTAAGATTTTTACTGGGGGATTTACGGAGATGAGACAAATGAATACTGGGGTGACGAATTGTTTTACGACCGACAGCATTTCACAGCTGATAGAGATGCGTACTGCGCAAGGTCAGATATATTGCGTTACGTCATTTCGCTGCCCCGTTCTGTCACAAAATTATCTTGCGCAGGCTGGACTTTAGTTCTTTTTTCTTCTCTATGTCTAACTTACACATATGTGTATATATGTATATATGTACATAGATATTTTTTTTTTTAACATTGATGTTTAAGACGGGGGGGAGGGGGTAGAGGGCTGAAACCGTTACCAAAAAGTGTCCCAAAATATGTAACGCTTGCATTGAGTTATCGGCTGGGATCATTGAGTTCTCGGCTGGGATCATTGAGTTCTCGGCTGGTATCATTGAGTTCTCGCTGGGATCATTGAGTTCTCGGATGGGATCATTGAATTTTCGCTGGGATCATTGAGTTCTCAACTGGGATCATTGAGTTCACGGATGTGATAATTGAGTTCTCGGATGGGATCATTGAGTTCTCGGATGGAATCATTGAATTCTAGGATGGGATCATTGTGTTCTCGGCTGGGATCGTTCTCGGCTGGGATCATTGAGTTCTAGACTGGGATCATTGAGTTCGCAGCTGGGATCATTGAGTTCTCGGATGGGATCATTGAGTTCTCGGATGGATTCATTGAATTCTAGGATGGGATCATTGTGTTCTCGGCTGGGATCGTTCTCGGCTGGGATCATTGAGTTCTAGACTGGGATCATTGAGTTCGCAGCTGGGATCATTGAGTTCTCGGATGGAATCATTGAGTTCTCGGATGGAATCATTGAATTCTAGGATGGGATCGTTCTCGGCTGGGATCATTAAGTTCTAGACTGGGATCATTGAGTTCTCTGCTGGGATCATTGACTTCTCGGGTGGGATCATTGAGTTATCGGCTGGGATCATTGTTAAATACGTTCTACTGTACAAGTAAAGCAGAACCGTGATAACATTAATGGGACGCTTATGTGTCTCGTAACTGGAGGCTTAAAACATATTAATGTTATCACGGTTTTGCTTTACTTGTACAGTAGAACGTTTTGCAAAAAAATTTAAATAGCACCCCTATATTTTTATAATCAGATTCACTTTCAGCAACCTCAAAATGCCCAATAAACCAATTTTCACGAAAACTACCCCCCACCACCCAGGAGGTGGATTTAGAATTTTTTTATCATGGACAAGAAGAACCTTGTAGAGTTTTTTTTTTGAAAGGACCCTTAAAATTAAATTCATTTGTAATAAAAGCAAACATGGCAAAAAAATAAATTCTTTTGCCTTAAAAATACCTTTTTTTTCAGTATTAAATTTTAATTTTTATAATTATGAAAATTACTGGGTACTACTACTAAGAAGGAAATTACCAATGGGTAATTATAGGTTTGTAGTCGGTAACCTCAGACCAAACAAGTTTGAGTCGATAACCTATAATTGAAGAAAGAAATATTTAAAATGCAAAATTTTCAGACTACCTAATATTAAGTTAATTTTTGGGAAATAAATATCTTCGAAAATAGGATTTAACTAACCTTTTCTTTTTTTCTTAGGGAACGTTCAAGTATTACGTAACGCAAATTTTGATCATTTTGGACCCCCCCCTGTAACACTATTTTCCTATATCATTAACATGGGCGTAACACTCCAAAAGCTTTCCCATTTTTCACCTCCGCTCGTGAAATGGATTTTTTTATTATTAGATTTACATCGATTTACATTCATGAATTCAGCAACCTTATAAAGCCCAATATCCCAATGTTCACGAAAAATATCCCCCGCCTCTTAGGGGGTGGAGTTAGAACTTTTTTATTAACAGATTCACTTTCAGCAACCTCAAAAACCTCAATATACCAACTTTCACGAAAACTACCCTCAGGGGTTTATTATCAGATTCAGTTTCGTCATAATTTTTAATCCCAAAAACCCTATTAACCAATTTTGACGAAAATATTGAAAATATTTAAATATATTTACCCCCTCACCCCGCGGGGATGGAATTAGAAAAAAATTGTAATGAGATTCAATTTCAGCAACCTTAAAAACCCCTATATATCAATTTTCAAATATTTGTAAAACAAATGTATTTTTCCCCATTTGCACCCCAATGTTCACCAAAAACAATCCCGTGAAAGAACTTTTGGAAACATACCTGTATTTCAAGTCTCTAGCTTAAAGCGTTCTTAAGTTATCGTGTTCAAAAAAATTTCCCGGACAGACCGACCGTTTGACCGATTTTTTTTTGCTCGAAAATGATTTATATGACATAAAACGCCATAAAACGCAAAAATAACCAAAAAAGATTTTTAAAAATTTATGCACGAATACAAGGCTTTCCCGAAATTTTGAAAATTTTCATAATGGGAAAGCAAAATACCGTCTAGCGGAGTAAAGTGAATCACTGGGGGGGGGGGGGTAAAGTGAATCAAAGCATTCACAAGTATTTTCTGGCGCAGGCTCAAATCATTTAGTGCGTTCAATAACAACATCAAAACTAATCAAAAGTCATCAAAAAGTTTTGCTAGCAAACTCTGAACGGCTAATATCTGTCACTTGTCACAACCTCCCTCTGGTGCTCATCAGCTTGCGCGAAAAACTTTTTATGAATGACCCTTTGATTCACTTTACCCCGGTTGACGGTATCCATATTTTCGTCCGTCCGTCCGTCCGTCCGTGTCTGAGTACTATATATTTTTTGTAAATTAAAACTTAAGAACGGAACAGCCAATTTATATGAAAATTAAAAAAAAACTATGTTCTATGAGAGGCATTTCTTTTCAATGCCTTATTTTTAAAAATAAATGAAACGTTGCAAGCACCCTGTCAAAACATCGGCACTATTGTACACTAGAGCCATCTATTTTGCAAATTTCAAACTAGGTGTTTTGTTTGATTTTAAATTCTGTATCTTTAAAACATTATATTCTAGCAAAAAACTGTATATAACATTTTTTATAGGGCTTAAAAAGAGCTTTTATTTAAAATATATTTTTTTGAAATCGGGTTATAAATTGAGATATGCTAAAAAAACTTTTACTGCTTTAAACGCCATTATCTCGAAAACAATGCGTTTTGGGAAAACGTTGTTTATAACATTTTTTGACCAATTTAAAATTATTTTTTATATAAGTGCTAAATACAACCAAATACAATAATAATTGCCTTAATTTTAAACAAAAAACGCTAAAAATAGGAGTTTTACCCTATTTTTACCCCTTTACCCCCAATCGTTTACCCCCAAAATCTAATCAGCTCTTCGGAATACGATAAGAAACAATATGCAAAAAACCGCAAGTCGATATCTTATGTAGAAATGGAGTTAGAGAGTTTACACCCAGGCAGACAGACAGACAGACGGAGGCAAATTTTTTTTTTACTGATTTCGACTGGTCTAAAACGTCGAGAAATGTGAAAAACAAAACGTGGTCAAAGATTTTGACTTTTCGGCGAAGATTTCAATACATCGGCACTCGTAGTAGCACTAAGTGCCGATGTAAAAGAAAATGTCCCATAAATATTAAATAAATGTTAAAAAATATGGATTTATAGTATATTTTTTGCAATGTAAATTGCTTAATATTAGGAATATTTTCACATTGTATATTTAAATTAACCACACATTTTCACGACGAAATTATAATTTAATAATAATAAAGTACACAAGTACAAGGTTCTTATTATTTATAACATTTAATACAAGTGTCAAAAACGTACGATGTGGATTTAATTTAAATAGGTAAAGGTCTTTCTCGGTTGCAAAATGATAGATAAGATACAAAAGGTTGTTTTTAATGATCGGAAAAACAAGGATCCGCTACACTCAGAAAATGTCATTGTAATTTTAACACTAAATTTTGTTTTTAAATCCATATTTGTTATTTATATCGCCACCATTGGTATTTAATACTTTACTTGTGATATGAAATACTGCAATGTGTGTTGTTACAACCACATTTCTGTGTTTGTATTTATTTTTAATTTGGGTTTTATTATACATAATTTCATTTAATTTCTTTACTTAGTTATAATTCAAAAATAATATTTTATTTTGAATTGATTGTATTTTTGTAAGTAACGCGCTAAAAACCTCCTAGCTTTTCTGCGCGAGTTCGGGTAGGTTGCCTTCCGGACCAGTAGCAATTTGACACTCGAGAACGATCGATGCGTGTCAATAAAAATATACTCAAATCAGCTGACGAATATACCACGCCGCGGGCATTCGTTAGAATTTACCATATTTACGGCTGCAAACTATAGAAATAAGTTCCATATACACATATGTATTTAAATAATTAGTAGTGTATACCTACACTGGTCAAACAAACTTTAATTCGCGTACATCAGTTTCCAATTATGTGGTGTCTCCTGTGAAGAAATGGCGGTCATGACCTGTCGTGCTGAATGCTATAACTAAGGTAAGATTACCATATATATTATTGGAACTGTCGTTTTGTCTTTAATATTCTTTTCAATCAATAATACCTATTCGCAGTCCACTTAATTAATATCATAAAGGCGATGTTACGGAGGCAATCCCATATCACCGAATGGGACCTTTCGACGTCACACAACATGTGTATTGTATAGAAAATGTTGTCATACTAACATAGAGACCGTGCTGGTACATTTGGATCCCCAAGCAACATGTGTTTATTAATACTGTAACCTTTGGTAAAGCGTATCACACTTATAGTATGGTATACTTTGAGTTGTTGTTAAGTTGTATTACTGATCTAGTTTAAACTATGTTACAGTATTCAGAAAAATTAACAATCGGTAAATAATACCAAAATTTTGATTAGTAATAAAATAAAAATTGCAACCACACACAATTACACACTGAAAAATTTTTGGTATTATTACGCTGTCTAGACAAGTGTTTGTTTACTTTTAAAGGTGACGTTTGTGGAATATTTTTTCGAGTTTTTATGTTTTTTTATAAATTTTCATCATTTGTGCTTTGTTTTTTAAGACATTTTGGCATTTTATGTGTTGTTTATAGACTAATAGCTAGAAACAGACCATATAAGGTTATAATTTAAATTTACGCGGCCGGGGTATCAAAATGTCGAAGTATTCATGTTGGTTGCCTATATTTCGCATTCTCGATTCTTAAGGCCTTTATATGTGATAGAATTATTATATGTGGATGTAAATTTAATGCTGAGGCTATAGGTGGCGCCACATATTGTTTTCTACCACTAAAAAAAGTTTGGACTTTTATATATTGATTAAAGATTGATGACTTCATCAAGTCTTTTTCTGGAATGAC
Source organism: Brachypterus glaber (assembly GCA_958510825.1). Taxonomy (NCBI): domain Eukaryota; kingdom Metazoa; phylum Arthropoda; class Insecta; order Coleoptera; family Kateretidae; genus Brachypterus; species Brachypterus glaber. Next base: position 110,619,005 of record OY294044.1, on the reverse strand, counting down.
GTTAACTGAACAGTACTGTTCAGTCGCTATAGCGACTATTATAGTAACTATAATAGTTAGCCAGGTTAACTTAGGCAGGCAGCCTGCTGCAGGCTAACTTGGCCTGCTAATTTGATGCATTAGTATAGATTTTCTTTGCCTGTGGAAAATTCCTTTTTACCTTTCACTGGACAAAAGCTTATTGTGCAGGGAGTAATGGCAAGAAATTTTCTATGAAATGCTGTCTTAGGATCTCATATCATAATATTGTCTTCTTTAAAATTAACCCACTTCGCCTCCAGCCTTGTGGGTTAATTTTCTCATGGGCAAAATCCTAGTTATCTCTTTCATACCATAAATAACTAATATCTATTAATTGAAGAGATATACAATGTTGAACATATTATTATTTTAACGTCATATTTTTGAAGTTATTATAACGTCAGTAATGTTACGTCCCTGGGCTGTGACTTATATACGTCACTGGGACAACAGCAAGACGTCATAATATGACGTTATGTAGGTTAGTTAGTGTCCTATAATTGACGTCAAAAAAAAAGTTTTGGTTTCCTGGGTACTATGGTCTGTTTCATCAAGAGTAAATTAAAATCGCACAGTGAATATTTTCAAAACAGATTCGAATATTGGATGTGCGAATATACTGCGTAGTTTATAAAGAACTTTCACTTTCGGGTTTAGACCGTGTTAATGGATTTTCACTTTCCGACGTTTCGTCTCTTACTACTAGAGACATCTTCAGGGATTAATTTGAAACTAAGTTTCGAATCAACTTGTGTCACTATTTATGACGAGTTGTGGTTATTCACCCGTGACGAGGTTTTTCCTATCAAAGACTTCCATATTGCAGGTAAGTGGTAACCAGTGTCCCGATTGATATTGTTAGGATGCTTGATGATTTCTATCGATTCCCGTATCTTCCTTGGCATTTTTCTGTTTTCTGTTAATATTTGTTTTGTTTCAGACAAATTGATTTTATGACCTGTTTCATGTACATGTTCGGCTACTGCCGATAAGGAAATTTGTTTCTTTCTTATATTGCGCTCATGCTCTTGAAGTCTTGTAGAAATTTTTCTCTTAGTTTCACCTATGTAAACCGTACCACAGGAGCAGGGTATTTTATATACGCCTTCTAAACTCAGGGGTATTTTGTCTTTTGTTGAAACATTGACCTAATTTTTGGTTGGACCAACCAAAAAAAAAAAAAAATTAGGTCAATGTTTGACTTCAACAAAAGACAAAATACCCCTGAGTTCAGAAGGCGTATATAAAATATTGTTTTCTACCACTAAAAAAAGTTTGGACTTTTATATATTGATTAAAGATTGATGACTTCATCAAGTCTTTTTCTGGAATGACGTTAACTGAACAGTACTGTTCAGTCGCTATAGCGACTATTATAGTAACTATAATAGTTAGCCAGATTAACTTAGGCAGGCAGCCTGCTGCAGGCTAACTTGGCCTGCTAATTTGATGCATTAGTATAGATTTTCTTTGCCTGTGAAAAATTCCTTTTTACCTTTCACTGGACAAAAGCTTATTGTGCAGGGAGTAATGGCAAGAAATTTTCTATGAAATGCTGTCTTAGGATCTCATATCATAATATTGTCTTCTTTAAAATTAACCCACTTCGCCTCCAGCCTTGTGGGTTAATTTTCTCATGGGCAAAATCCTAGTTATCTCTTTCATACCATAAATAACTAATATCTATTAATTGAAGAGATATACAATGTTGAACATATTATTATTTTAACGTCATATTTTTGAAGTTATTATAACGTCAGTAATGTTACGTCCCTGGGCTGTGACTTATATACGTCACTGGGACAACAGCAAGACGTCATAATATGACGTTATGTAGGTTAGTTAGTGTCCTATAATTGACGTCAAAAAAAAGTTTTGGTTTCCTGGGTACTATGGTCTGTTTCATCAAGAGTAAATTAAAATCGCACAGTGAATATTTTCAAAACAGATTCGAATATTGGATGTGCGAATATACACAACATATACTATTCAAACCTGTTGTAAAAATATTTACTTAAGAAACGTGTCTGTCTGTTACAAATTTAATTAGTAGTAGTAGTAGTAAATTTTTGGGTTGGCCAAAGCCGGACAACTAGGCCATTTCTGGCCCTTTTTGTCACCCCAGGCAATCCCAGCCATTTACTAATTTGAGTCCTCCTTGAACCTGCCCGTCCTTTCAATAAAGGTCAGGATATTGGCCCAGGGCAGATCTCTTAGTTCCTCTTGGTTGAGTCTTTGAGTTTCAAAGACTTGCAACCTGATCCTGTCGTATCTGACGCACTCGGCTAAGTAATGAGAGGATGTTTCATCATCTTCGCACTCTGGGCATAGTGGACTCTCTAGAATCCGCATTGTTGCCAGGTGCTTCCTTAGTCTGCAGTGGCCCGTGAGGACCCCTACAAGTTGTCTGAGTGCAGTTCTTCCTTTTTCCAGCAACCAGTCGGTCTTTGATTTCCTTGGGCCAGCCAGGAAGTCCCTAGCTTGCCGGCAACCGTCGACCGCTCTCCATTGCTCCTTTAGCTTGGTATAAGCCCACTCATCGAGAGCGGTCTTTACCTGCTTCCTTGTAACACCCAATATAGGTTCCGGCCCCGTGCAGGCCATCCCTGATCCGAGTCTTGCAAGTTCATCTGCCTTCTCGTTTCCGGGAATTCCACTATGACCCGGTACCCATACCAGTTGAACGTTTTTGGTCCTTGGAAGAGCTAGCAAGGACCAAAAACGTTCAACTGGTTCAAATTTAATTAAGTTATAACTTTACTAGAGAAAAATACCTGAAACTGGGAGAAGTAAACTATACAATGCGACGCCTTATATCTCTTCACGACTTGTTTTTTGTCATAAATGGGAAACGTTTAGAAGAAAAATATGTTTAATGTATTTAGCCTTAAGTTGGTGAGAAAAAACAACATTTAAGTGTAAAGGGAAACTTAATTAAGTAAACGTTGAACAATTTTTTAATTTGAGGATATGGCGCCACTTAACCTATTTCTGCAGAATTCGGCTTTTTGTATTCGGAAATTCCTTCTAGAAATGTAAAATACCGGGTGTCCCACCAGGTCCTTGACAAGCTATATCTCCGTTATTTGAAAAGATAGAATTTTTTGCAAAAAACAGCGTTAAATAGGAGTCATTGAAGTTTTTATTCAAATATCCAAAACCACCCCTTGCTTACCCACCCTCTTAAAACCAACTTATGTTTTTCAAATAGCACCTTCCAATTTTTATCAAAGAATATGAAAGTACATTTCATTTTGAATTCAACCATGGTATCTTATCATTTAAGGGGCTCCAAATAACAATTATTATTTATTAATAATAGGGTGGTATTTAGAACAAAGTTGCAGGTGGTTCCAGGAGAGTGGGTTATTAAGGGTGGTTTATGGATACATTAATCAGTTCTCTTTTAGACATAATCTAACTTGAGTTTTTGGATTTTTTTTTATGAAAAATATTGCTTGTGATCTGATGGGGTTGTACTTTTGAGCCCCTTGATAGATATTATCTATACATGGTTGAATTTAGAATAAAATGTGCTCTTTAAGTTTAGAAACCGTGTCTGCAAGGAGTGTTAATCAATTTAAAAACAGGCTGGACAGGGAAATAGTGCATATTATGGACAGTTGGGTGCATTATCCAGTTTAGACTTGCCAAAGTGTTCATATTTTGTTTTTGTTTTATTTTTTATTTTTTACATATTTTATTTTTTTATATATTTTATTATTGTCTTTTACCATATTGTGATATGACCATGTGATATTTAACTTTTTTTTTTTCTTACTTTTTTATTTGTCATTTATTTAGTAATTAGATTAGGAATCAAAAATACACAGTTTCATCGGCTTTGCCATTCACTGTACTCAAATAATAATAATAATAATAATAATATTCTCTAATAAAAATGGGGGGGGGGTACTATTTAAAAAACAAAAGTTGGGAGTGGTTCCAAGAGGGGGTGGGTAAGTAAGGGGTAGTTTTCCGTAAGTCAGTAAATTCTACTTTGACTAGCATTTAGTTTTGTTTTTTTTTATCTTTTTAAACAACAGAGATATAGCCCGTCTAAAACCTGGTGGGACAATATTATTAATAAATAATAGTTGTTATTTGGAGCCCCTTTAAGAAATAAGATACTACTTATAATACATGGTTGAATTAAGAATAAAATGTACTTTTATATTCTTTGATAAAAATGGGGCGGTACTATTTGAAAAACAAAAGTTGGGGGTGGTTCCAAGGGGGTGGGTAAGCAAGGGGTGGTTTTGGATACGTGAATAAAAACTTCAATAGCTTCCATTTAATGCTGTTTTTTGCAAAAAAATTATCTTTTTAAATAACGGAGATATAGCTTGTCAAGAACCTGGTGGGACACCCGGTATACACGAGAAGAAATTTATGAAATATAATATACAGGGTTACTCAGAAATAACTTCAAGAAAATTAAGGGGTGATTCTACGTTAAAAAATATGAATAAGAGTTCCTATAAAGGTTAGTCCGGAAATGAGCCCTAAGGGAGCTACGACCCCTTCTAAGGGTACATCTAAAAAGTAGTTTTTATTTAATATTTCTGGAACCCTATAAACCACAGTAACAAAGTTTTGCACATGCCTTAGCATTGATAAAGGCTATCTATTCATGTAATTTTTATTTTGGTAATTTTAACTAGGGACGGGCAAAATGGGGCGGCGATGTCACTTTTTTGCCCCAAACTTCTTTATCCGTAGATTTTTTGACATTTTCCCAATAAAATATTATTTATCCAACACATACAGATAATAAGACAATTACCAGCTTTATTTTAAATAGATAAAGTCAATAATAACCCCCGCGTGGCTTTTACTTTATATAGTGGATAATTATTTATTTTACCCACTCAACTATCACTTGTCAAATTATTTTCTTGTAAATGTCATTAAAATTTTTAATAAAATATGAATTCCTAAGCTATTTCTGGATAAAACCTTGTATGGCACTCATGGGTAAACCGATATTGCCCTCTCGAAAATTAACCTGCGAGGCGTCAGCCAAGCAGGTTAATTTTCTCATGGGCAATATCTTACTTTACCCACTAGTACCATAAATAACTATTTTTAATTAAAAATACAAAAAAAAGGTACTTATTATGTAACACCGTTATCCGTTATCAATGTACATATATTCATTATTACTATTATTAGAATTAATTGATTTACAGTTTTTATTATTATTTTTTCATCCTGATTTCTCTACAATTTACTTTTTAAATAAATAAATAAAAATATTTAAAATTGTATTACATCCATACTTCTTATAAAAAAAATAGACAGGTAACAATTATATATATATATATATATATATATATATATATATATATATATATATACACTTTTTTCTTATTTAGAAAGCTAGTTTAATGAAATTATAAAATTATCAATAATTTGAAAATAAGTGGGTACTTAAAATTTGTGAATGCTGCATAAAATATGTATTACATATGTATACATCATTTTTTTTCTTGAGAAAAATAGTGTGCATTGCTCCAGAAGAAAGTGCTGAATAAATATTTTGCGCACTCGGTTTATGCCTCGCTATTCTCACTTGACTCAAAACCATTTAGTTTTTTTTTTGATAACTTCCTTACTAAATATTTTATAAAAAACAAGCCGTGTAGATATGTAATGCTACGCATTCCGTTATATATTATTCAAAGTAAATGGTTTATTGCACTTCCCAAATATTAAAAAAAATGTATTTTTTAATTTTTCTAAAAAAAAAATTAAAAATTTTGATTTTTTTTTATTTATTTCTTATTTTACTTTTTTTTGTTTTTTTGTAGAATTAATCCTTATAATAAAAGTAATTTTTCCTGAAAAAATTACGTTAATCGGAATTTTCTTTCAGCATTTCTCGATTTTTTTTTAAGTTTAACCCCCCATAACTTTTTGTTTTTTGGGGGGATAACTTTCAAAGACAACTCTTATTGAACTTGATTTTTCCTGAAAATTTCAATACGATCGGATTATTCGTTCTTGAGTTATCGTGTCTACAAAAATCGTGACATCAGACGGACAGACGGAGCTTTGAAAAAAAAAGTTGCTATTTTTTCATGAAACAAATTTATATCCAAGAATTTTTTGTACGAGACGATTTTTGAATTTTTTTGAATATTCCTAACTACCTTATTATTCTAGCGCTGGCGCTGTGAATAATATAAAAATAATAACCAAAATAAAGACATATGTATTTTTGAGCTACTACTAAAAAACTTGGAGATAGACACACGAAAAAGAAAAAAAAAACTTAAAACCCTTAATTTTTTAAAAAAACTTTCAAACATTATTTTTTAGTCCTAAATGTTCCCACAAATGGAGGTGTCACCTTTTATTAGTTTCTTTACCAAATAACTTAAAATAACTCAACAAATGTAATTAACAAAAATAAACAAAGAATGAAATATAAAAGTTTACTTCCTACAGGATGAGCAACCGTAAATTAGAGTGACCTTCAGATTTAAAGTGACTTAAATCATTGAATTTGTCACATGCAGCTACTGCTAGGGGAACGTTCAAGGATTACGTAACGCTCCTAGGGGAGGTGGGCATTTTGGAGTGTTACGCCCATTATAATTGTATAGGAAAATAGCGTTACAGGGAGGGGTGGGGGTCCAAAATGATCAAAATTTGCGTTACGCAATACTTGAAAGTCCCCTAATAGTATGTACCTAATATTGGGATTGATGTAGTGGACTACCGCGTCGTACTTGACGAGTTTACTACCCAAAATAGCGTGAGTTCGATTCTCACTGGCGCCGATTTGACTTTTTCAGTTAATTAATAATTGAAATTTGGCGAAGGCGTAAGTGAAACGGGCACTCCCTATAAATTAGTTCGAAAGTCAATTAAAGCCGGTGGTTTCCCCTACTACTAGCCCACACAAGTCCTGGACTTAGGGGATGCTTAATTAAGTAGAATAATAAGAGGTTAAACAAAAATGTAAATGTAATGTAATACGATACGTAAAAATATAGTACGACAAAAATAGTTTTTACCCCCTTACATCACCCTGATTTTTACCAAAAATAATCCCACATGTTAAAAATAAATTACATAGTCCGTTATATGTTGCCACACATCGCTACGTTAAAAATTACATAGCCCATAATGGTAATATTACATTCTTTTACATACTTTTACACAAAATTAAATCGTTTTACACATTTTTACACGAATTCATGAATTACACAGGCCCACAAAATTTTTTTTCTTGTGAGTCTTGGATTCCAATATGATATGTATTTTTTTCCGCTGAAACTGAATCCACAACCCGTTTAACCTCTACACGTCAGGATTTTGACATAACCTCAAAAAACACCCTGAAACCGCTAAAATCATCTATGCCATACCACCGTCACCCCCTGTCCCCAAAATTGCTAATTCTATAACCCCAAAATCCCCTAACCTCATAATACCATAGCCGCATAACCTCAAAACCCCGTAACCTCATTAAGTAGAAAAATCTAGTTTGAGAAAACAGAACAAATTCTTCAGTTTTTTTTGTGGAACATAGTCATAGGTAAGTAACTCTCTAACCCCAAAATCCCCTAACACCATAACCTCAAAATCCCTTCACTTCGTAACCCCATATACTATATCCCCTTAATCCCGTTATCCTTTTCTGTGGAGAAGTCCGGTTAAAAAAATAATGAAGTAGACCTTGATTCATGACTTCACTTACAAAACTCTTATGATTTCGAGAACCGGACTTCTCCACAGAATAGGATGATGGGATTAAGAGGTTATAATATCTGGGGTTACGGAGTGAAGGGGTTAGGAGGTGTGATGGGATTTTATGTTCTATGTTCTACAAGAAATTTTCTCGTAATTGTTCTGTTTTCCCGAACCAGATTTTTCTACTTAATGGTATACCTAGGTTAGGGGATTATAGGGTTACGAAATTACGAATTTGGAGGAAGGGGGTGAAAGTGGTATGGAGTAGATGATTTTAGCGGTTTCATTAGTTTTTCAAGTATTTTTTGAGGTTATGTCAAAATCCTGACGTGTAAGGGTTAAACGGGTTACGGATTTGGTTTCAGCAGGAAAAAATACATAAGAATATCATATTGGAATCCAAGACTCACAATTTGTTTTTTGTGGGCCTGTGTTATGCATAGTTCACAATAGTAAATTTACTTAGCGTACTATGCAAATTCATGTATTTTTACATTATTTTACATTCAGTTTTTACAGTGCAGCCAAGAAATTTGGATAAGGAGCCCATGATCCAAATTTAGTTTAGTTTAGTTTTGAGTTTTCAAGTTATCGTGGTAACTTTTCCCGGATAGACCGATAGGCAGACCGATTATTTGCGGAAAACAAAAAAAATCGCTTTATAACGCGGAGACTTACCCCTTATAAATACGTAACGCTAGCAGCCAAGACCCCTCTCCCCCTCTTAACGCATAGTTACGCTGAGAACTATCCCCATCCCCCCTAAGTGCTTATTGTAAGTATTGCCCCAGGTATAAAATCACTTTTTGTTAATAGGGGAAAGTGATATTAATGGGATATTTGACCGGGCGAGTCCATTATTGAAAACTTCACCAAACTGTTCTAGGTAAAAATATATTCGTAATTAAAATAATTAATTAAAGTATGTTCCGGGACGTAAGAAGGGATGAAATTTTGGCTAAGTATTTATTTTTTATGTATCTATAAGCAGGCGATTTAGCCCAAAATACGATATTCTCCTTTTAGGTTTCATTGGAAATTATTCAATTTTTTAAGATAGTCCATGAAAGCATTAGCCGCAGAGGGTGACAGTGGGGATTCCATTGCGGCGCCTGACACTTGTTCATAAAACTTTTCCTGTACAAGAAAATATGTAGATGTCAGACAAGCTTCAAACAATTTTCACTCACAACGTTTTTCGATAAAATATATTTTTTAAAAAACCTATTGATCCAAACCATAGAGAAGGAAAGAGAACCATTAGTCCAGCCTGCGCAAGATTATTTTGTGACAGAACGGGGCAGCGAAATGACGTAACGCAATATATCTTAGCTTGCGCAGTACGCATCTCTATCAGCTGTGAAATGCTGTCGGTCGTAAAACAATTCATCATCCCAGTATTAATTTGTCTTATCTCCAAAAATCCCCCAGTAAAAATCTTAAAATGTCCAAAAATAGAAATATGGCACACCAATACTGGGGTGACGAATTATTAGTAGTTTGTTTATACTGTCAGTACTGTCAGATCGTCGTTTGTTTCTGTTAATTTTTTGACTTCTACTGTGTTTTAATTGTTTTTTTTTGCTGAATTTGTTTATAACTTTAAACCTAACCTGTATTGTTGCTTTATGAAGAGCAAAGGGTCAATCCCTGGTGTACTCAAAGTAGGTGTACAAAATCCCGAAACTCACACACCACAAAAAATTCTTATAAAATAATTTTAAAAAACTATTTCGACGTTCCTTCGTAGATATTTATTGTTTTTTGTTGATTTTTTTACAATTTTTATTTGACACACATAACTAAGGTTAAAAATACTCGTCAAAAACAACAATAGTAGTGCGCATGTGCAAGTTTATCTCAGATTCGCTAGGCACATTTATCACAGTATCCCGCAACGGCTTTGGAGGTCTTTCCTTGTCTATGATCCAAACCAAGCTATATTTTTCGAACATCATTTTGTGGTTTTATAAATATTTTATAAAAATACCCACTCGCTATCTAATTTACAATAAATTTTATTTTTGCCAGGATGGTCATAAAAAATCGTAAAAAATTAATTGTCATGCATAGTTTGTACTTCTCATTATTTTAATTAAAGAACCAATATTTAACTTTAATTATTATTAATTAACTATTATTTATTTTCCGGTTATACAATAATTTAAAAAATATTATTTTAAATTATAAATTAGGGAACGTTCAAGTATTACGTAACGCAAAATTTGGCCATTTTTGACCCCCCCCCCCTGTAACGCGGCGTAACATTTTCTTTATAAATATTACAGTAAAGGTAAAGCATCTTCTTTTAAAAAAGCTTAAAAATAACGTTTTGGTTAGCGGTCGAAAAAAAAATTTTTGGCCACAAAGTTCAATTTTTCGCCCGTAAAAATGAACATAAAGTTTCGCTTTTAGAATCAATCGAATAAAAAAGCTATTAAGCAGTTAATGTTTTATTTGTTAAATATATAAAAAAATATTGGTTTATCTTTACTGGATGTTGTTAATGTTGTTGGTAGTGTTACGCAGTTGTTAATCTCGGCTCACGCCTCGATTCACAATCTCCGCATGCGACCGACATATATATGTATTGCTCGTCCGTGTATCATACGCTATTTTTTATTTGTTGTAAACATATATTTAAAAATGCAAAAATATTAAGTAAAATTAGTTTTAATTTGGTTATGTCAGTTATCTGACAATTTTCCATAAGGGACCGCAAGAGTACTTTGGCGGGCTGCCTAAAATAGTATATTCTATAACTAGTATGGAATAGACAATATTCCGCGCGAGCCGGGAGGCGAGTATGACGGTCCCGCGAGTGCGGAATGACTATTTCATACGTGTTGTTGACTATACTTTTACTTTTTCTTCGACTGCAAATATGAAACACCGTATGGCTTTAAACTGCGGACAAGGTTTTTTTTGTAACTCGACATTGTAAATGCAACAAAACACATATTTTTAAATAAAGCAATTAATGTTATTTAATAATTTTATCAAATCAGTACTTAAAAAAGATTTTTATTTAATTTTAGCACATATTTACAAATTATAATGCAAAAATTGAAGGTTATGTCAAATTTTTGTGAAAGATATCAGGTTTAAATATTTAACAATAGATAGAGCAGTTTTAATTTTTTGAACTAAATTGATAAAAAACTGGTCAAATATTAAAAAAACTAATAAACTTTATGTAATTTTGACGCAAAACTTTAAATTGCATTAAATTATTCAATATTTCATGGTAAAATATATATATATATATATATATATATATATATTGCTAATTTTGCTACAGTTTTATTTACTTTTATAAACAAGAGATGGCACTACATGTGCTCATTCTAACACTTGATACGGAATATTCATACCGTATCTAGAGCTACAATGGATTCATTCTGTGTTTGAAAAGTGCGTGTATTTGCTGACATTCTAGTCGTAGAAAAATGTCATTTTGGAAAACAATCGAATAAAAAAATAAGTTTAGGAAAATTCGCAAAGGAAGTCGAGCAATATACAGTTAATGTTAATTTTTCTGGTTGGCTGCAATTGTTTCTCGTTTAAACAGAAGGTAATTGAAAAATTGCACCAGAGATACGCGTTTATCTAATAACAAAATGGGAATCGTTTAATTTATTAATGAAAATAATGCACATTGCATCTAAATGCACTGCAACAAGCCGAGGTTCCAAATAGCCCGACTACGAAACAAATGCACGTGCTCCATATTATCACCAACAAATTGCACATTTTGATAATAACGAGCAGTCTCTCCGATCTTACCTGTCGGAACGCTCGCAACAAGTACAAGTATTTCAAGATTTTATAAAATACCTCTCATGTAAAGGTATCAAGGTCGGAGTCCCTCAGGGGAGTGTGCTGGGGCCTTTACTGTTTATAATTTTCTTAAATGATCTGTATGCTGTCCTACAAAACGAGGACCAAACCCTAATAAGTTTCGCAGATGATTCAAATTTCTTAGTTAAATCCAATTCAAGTAATATTAAGTTATTATTCCATCAATCTATTTTCTAATCATCGTACAGAGTGATATTGGTAGACTGACAGTTTCGGGCTGCTGGCCCTCTTCAGTACCAAGAGTCAACTCTGCACGCTGATTAAGAAAACGTTTTTAGACTTTACTCGCAAAAGGAATATAGCCATTAGATTGATGTAGACTTGTGCGCCATCTATTTCTAGATGTAGACAACTACTCATACCTCTCCTTATCTGGAGACTTTGAATGGTAGCAAGTTGAAGACTTGTGCGTCTCAAGCACATAGTACCACTAACGGGTGGTTAGACGTAAAATTAGTAAGGACAGAAATTTTTAATTTTAAACAAAATTATAAAAATATTAATTTATTATTCCATCAACCTATTTTCTAATCATCGTACAGAGTGATATTGGTAGACTGACAGTTTCGGGCTGCTGGCCCTCTTCAGTACCAAGAGTCAACTCTGCACGCTGATTAAGAAAACGTTTTTAGACTTTACTCGCAAAAGGAATATAGCCATTAGATTGATGTAGACTTGTGCGCCATCTATTTCTAGATGTAGACAACTACTCATACCTCTCCTTATCTGGAGACTTTGAATGGTAGCAAGTTGAAGACTTGTGTGTCTCAAGCACATAGTACCACTAACGGGTGGTTAGACGTAAAATTAGTAAGGACAGAAATTTTTAATTTTAAACAAAATTATAAAAATATTAATTTATTATTCCATCAATCTATTTTCTAATCATCGTACAGAGTGATATTAGTCTTCAACTTGCTACCATTCAAAGTCTCCAGATAAGGAGAGGTATGAGTAGTTGTCTACATCTAGAAATAGATGGCGCACAAGTCTACATCAATCTAATGGCTATATTCCTTTTGCGAGTAAAGTCTAAAAACGTTTTCTTAATCAGCGTGCAGAGTTGACTCTTGGTACTGAAGAGGGCCAGCAGCCCGAAACTGTCAGTCTACCAATATCACTCTGTACGATGATTAGAAAATAGATTGATGGAATAATAAATTAATATTTTTATAATTTTGTTTAAAATTAAAAATTTCTGTCCTTAGTAATATTAAGGTTGAAACTAGTACTTTATTTGAGATTATAAAAAGTTGGCTTGAAAATAACAGGCTTATTTTAAATGAAGGTAAAACAAATTTTATGAGATTTAAGTTAATAAATCAGAATCAAAATAGTATTACTTTGTGCGATGTTGATAGGGATCTATTAAAAAATACAAAATTTTTAGGTATCTTATATAAATGAAAATTTGGGCTGGGACACGCATATAGATCATTCCGTGTGCTGGGGGGTTATTTGGATTTAAGTAGTTTAAAAATGCTTTATTCTTCAAAATTTCAAAGCCTGCTCAGGTATGGCCTCATATTCTGGGGAAAAGGAACGGACATTGAAACGGTCTTAAAGTGCCAAAAAAAGGTATTCGCACCATTTTTAAACTTAAACTAGATGAAACGTTGCAAGCACCCTGTCAAAACATCGGCACTATTGTACACTAGAGCCATCTAGTTTGCAAATTTCAAACTAGGTGTTTTGTTTGATTTTAAATTCTGTATCTTTAAAACATTATATTCTAGTAAAAAACTGTATATAATATTTTTTATAGGAGCTTTTATTTAAAATATAATTTTTCGAAATCGGGTTATAAATATGTGAGATATGCTAAAAAAACCTTTTACTGCTTTAAACGCCAATATCTCGAAAACAATGCGTTTTGGAAAAACGTTGTTTATAACATTTTTTGACCAATTTAAAATTATCTTTTATATAAGGACTAAATTAACCAAATACAATAATAATTGCCTTAATTATAAACAAAAAACGCTAAAAATAGGAGTTTTACAATTTTTACCCCCTTACCCCCAATCGTTTACCCCCAAAATCCAATCAGCTCTTCGAAATACGATAAGAAACAATATGCAAGTCGATATCTTATGTAGAAATGGTGTTAGAGAGTTTACACCCAGACAGACACAGACAGACAGACGGCGCAAAAATTTTTTTTACTGATTTTGACTCGGAATGGTCTAAAACGTCGAGAAATGTGAAAAAAACGTGGTCGACGATTTTGACTTTTTGGCGAAGATTTCAATACATCGGTACTCCTAGTAGCACTAAGTGCCGATGTAATATAAGGAATCTTGTCGGGGTCTCTTTCGGTCTAATAAGATACTCACTGTCATAGGGTTTGGACTTTTACAAGTGCATATTGTTTTTAGTTAAACATAAAAATATTTTTAGAGATTATGAACCACGCTCAAGTAGGATTTTAGATTATAATACCCCCAAACATAGGCTGGCTGCCTTTGAAAAAGGGTCTTTATTTTCCTCTATACAATTTTACAATAAATTGCCCCCAAATTTTAAATTACAAAGCAATAATATAAATTTATTTAAAAGAAATATATTTAGATATATTTGCAATATTGAACCTTATTCCTTAGCGGAATTTCTTGATTATAAAAGTGGTCCTTAGTCCTAGTGCTAAAGCTGGGTTTTTAGGTAACATTTACTTTGGTTTTAAACCAACTGACAATATTTCTATCTGGTATCTTAGCCACAATTATTCACTCCTATTTTAAGTGTCTTTTTTACTAATTTATTTTTGTGAAATAAATACAATTCTATTCTATTCTATTCTATTCTATTCTATTCTATTCTATTCTACTCTATTCTATTCTATTCTATTCTATTCTATTCTATTCTATTCTATTCTATTCTATTCTATTCTATTCCAATGATGACCAAGAAAATTTAAATATTTTTTTTTTATTTTTTGAGAAAATATAAAATAAAGACAAACTAGTTTTGATTCTCTCGTAACAGTTATTTATGGTACTAGTGGGTAAAGTAAAATATTGCCCATGAGAAAATTAACCTGCGAGGCGTCAGCCAAGCAGGTTAATTTTCGAGAGGGCAATATCGGTTTACCCATGAGTGCCATACAAGGTTTTATCCAATAAATAGCTTAGGAATTCATATTTTTATTAAAAATTTTAATGACATTTACAAGAAAATAATTTGACAAGTGACAGTTGAGTGGGTAAAATAAATAATTATCCACTCAATAAAGTAAAAGCCTCGCGGGGGTTATTATTGAGTTTATCTATTTAAAATAAAGCTGGTAATTGTCTTATTATCTGTATGTATTGGATAATAGTATATTATTTACCAAGTGAGAGAAGTTTAACATTTTTGACCTGCGTCAAATTGCGGAATGAGCGCGCTAACGCGAAGCCCGCAAGTCTAAAATGTTAAAACTTCACTCATGTGGAAAATATAGTATTTTTTTCACTACCAGTACAATTAATTAGCTATTTATTTAGTTATTTTACTTAAATTTAATGAAAAAGCTTATAAATTTAAAATATCACGCTGGCCGTTCGCGGCCATTAAAAAAAACAAATGAATAACTTGACATTTCTGGCAGAAATTTTCTGGTGATCTGCTGAAATTATTAAGTTAGAAAGTGTTTCCGTGTTAAGTGTAATAAAATATATAAAAATGGAAAGTGAAATGCAAAGTGATGATTCTGGTACTCCCCCAGAAATAAGGGGACAGGCGAAAACTTTGAGGGAGAATCTATTGCCTCAAAAATCAATATATGGGGGTTGTACCTCTAGTAATCTATGATCCTTACTGTAATATATGGGTTGTATAATCTATGGATGAATATGATGGACCAATGATTTTCACTTTTCGAAGTGTTTTTTGTAAAACATGTTTTATAGGAACTAATTTAGTTAATATTTTTTAATTTATCATACAATAAATAAATTTGGTGCCTAAAGACACTTGAAAATAGCAATGTGATAAATAATTAAGTGAAACGTCAGATGCCTAAACAGCTGAATAAAAAATTCATTATTAACCATGGTGCAATTTCATTATTTTTAGAACCTCTGACGTCATAGGTAGAGAAATAATATTTCTACCAATGAAAAGAACAGTAATAAAGATGTGCCTTTAGGCTGGTGGCGAAAAAAATAAATTATCCATCCATAAATTAGCAGTACTCTGTTAGTAATACATTAGATGTACTTGGATTAACATAAATGTGTTAATTAAGTAGATATAGTCAATTATTATTAAAATTTATTTTAGTTTATTAAAAAAATTCTCGTGCGCGCATATATTATTTTTATAAGAATATACGTAAACTTATTATAAATAATTTATTGCTAAAAAAGTAACAAAAATATACAACAGTTATGACTAAAAATAATACGTGCTACATTAAACCTAGGATGCCTATTATTACAGAACGTGGATTTATTTTTCCAAGTAAGCTGTAAGTGTAAAACATGGATTTCTTAAAGAAACTTGGATTTAAAACGAGTTAAGGCCTATCCAGAAGCTTGTTAACAACATAAAACATAAGAATGCCATGCTTACAAGATACATGGCGGCACTGAAAAAATTATTTTGTAAAATTACTATAACTATCGCTGGTTATTTTTTGCCAAACACTATCAAAGTAAATTTATTAGCGTAATATATTTTTACTACTAGTTATGTAAAAATACGTATTAAATTATTTTCTAAAATTACAAAACATTTGTTTAAATTATCACAATAGTATTGACAATATACTTATAATTCATAAGTGACGAGTAAAATTACCATACTACATTTCCAATCGTAGTTTATATTTGTTGCATTTATAATAGCAGTTTTAATTTCTTTTATAGTATAATTACAAAAATATTGTAAATTTATTGCTTAAATAAACAACTTATTTGTAATTCTACACATTATTATTACAAATATTTCACATATTTACAATAACTATTACAGTGTTTTTACAAGTTGCACACAAGAAGTTTACATATTTTTTTTTTGTGCAGTGTAATTTCCCGGCACGGGGACGATTGAAACAGTTTGACAAGGTCAAGATTTTTTTTAATATCTTATTTAAATATCATTAAAGGTCAACGATATGATATAAACAAAACCCCAATTGAACACACTCCCTATAACTCACTTTATAATTTAGAAATTTGCGATAACCGCGAAGAAAAAAAAAACAAAAAGAAAAAATGTTTCAATTGTCCCCGGTCTACCTTACAGTAATATGTATCTACTTAAAATACTATAAAATGTACTAAAGATTGCCAGCTCAAGGCCTATTCAGAAGCTTGCATAAGAACAATAAAACATAAGAATGCGATGCGATATGGCCAGTTTTATTGTTTTTGTTTGCACTTTTTGAAAACATGTTTAAATAAGTATGGCGTTGGGTTCTGCTTTATTTTAAATCGAAAATACGTGATATCCTTTGAAAAAAAAATGTATTTTTTTATCAGAAAATTAAATTGTCATACTAAATGCATTTGTTCTATCTGAGAAAGTTAGGACAAATTGATCTAGAAAGTCCAATCAAATTACTAAGATCTGTAAAGTGAGTCCTAGTCCTGACTTATTCGTCTAGTAAAGACTAGTTAGGACAATTTTATTTAGAAAGCAATGAAAATTTTCCAAATAGGAAAAACATCTTAGGCTAATTTTTAGGATTTGGCTTTTAAATAGGACATTTCTTTTAGTAGTAGGCACATGAGGCTAGTGTAAAGCAATACAATGGTGTAATTATCTCAAAAAGTGAATTTGTACAGATAGGACAACTTGTCTTAGCAATGCAAAATAGTAGATAATATTTTTTTTGTGGGCCAGTGTAATTTACTGTGATTTAGAAAGGTTTAAATATGACTATTTTCCCCATTTCCCTCAAAGTTTAAATATATTGTTTCCTTCATGCCAATCAGAATTATGTATTTTTTAATAGTATACACGGAAAAAAAAAATTATAGCTAGGAGCGCTATAACACACTTACCAAGAAAATTATAATCGCTTATTATATAAATACAAGGCTTTCTCTTACAATTATGGCAGTCAGTGTAAAAATTTATATGAAATACTTTAATTGTTTAGTGAATAATAAAATATAACAAATAGTATGGCATTTATAGCTTAAATAGATTTAATTATTGTCCGTGCTAATAATTTTTATAACATAATAAAATTTCTGTAAATTTATAATAGTGCCTGTAATAAATATAATCGTGTCTGTAATATATATAATCGTTTCCAATTTATTTTTAACATTATTAGTTATTGTGTCCCTTATAATCTATAGCTTAAATCACTATAATTTGCCACTGTTACCAAATATCTTATAATGTATAGCGCAGAGCCCACTAATTTCTTTCCGTGTATTAAAGTACTAGTTTCATAACATACGTTTTTAGCGCACGAGTACAAGTTTTTCTAAAGTACTAGTGCGCTAAAAACGTGTTATGAAACGAGTGCTTTATACAATTTTTTCTATTTTGCTCTAAAATTTTAAAACACTTACATTTAAATTAATGACTGATTTAGGGATTTTTGTTTGGAATTGGCATTACAGTTTCCGCCATGTTTAAAATTCTAAGAACGAATATTATTTTGATATATTTTATAGTAATTTCTTCTCTTTTCCACTGCAAGTAACCAAGCCACAATTTTAACACGGTTAAACATGACTTAAACACAAAATTTTGTAGAAAATTAAACTTTCAACCGACGTTCACAATTGCACGGCAAACGTCAAGAGATAGACTTTTGTCTGTTGCCAACCCAAAAGAAAAAAAAGTAGAGACCTCTTATGGACCTATAAGAACAAGCAAAATGTGTGTGATTATAAGCTTATAAGAGTCGCAAAATAGAAAAAAAAACTAATGACAAAAATAATGACAGCGATTAAAACGAAGCCACATTTTGCTAGAATTTTACCGAAGCTAGCTTTTATCAATTTTTTGTTTATTTCGGAAATAATAACCCCCCCGGTTTATGAATTTTAATAATAAAGATTCGCCCCCTTAAAATCTTGTATCCTATCGTTGTATCACCCTGTACAACAAAGATTCGCACGCAAAATGTAACTCATTAACGCAAAATATATATTCGACTTAAAAAGTGTGGCAAGGTAAAAACATTGAACGTACAATTATTTCTATGCAAAATTCATCATTACAGAAGGCCGGAAAGTATCGTAAACTCTGCTGATGGGTGAATATAAAAAAGCAATAAAATATACGCTGAGAAATGGGTACATTAATTATAATTATAATATTATAATAATTATTAACCTAAAATAGAAAAACTGAGAAGGCGTAGAAGGTTCACGTGATGTTTTTTTATAATTTACATTTGCAACTGTCTATTTTTAAACAGGCTTATTTAGTATACCCCAAAAAGTGTTGCGTAATACTTGGATACACCCAAAAATATTTTTATTATATTGTATAAAGCTCGCTTATGTATATTTTTTTGCAAATATTATTTAGAAATAGGAAAATACATAGGTATTTAATATACAATGAGTCAAACCGTTTTTAACAAATTTAAAAAATAAATTAATGTAGAGTTCCTAAATGTTATCGTTTAAATTAAGGGGTTTGGGCAGGTTTATAGACCTAAAATGCGTTTAAACTATAAATATATAATGTCTAGTATTGAAATATGGCCGTAACTCATTTTCGTCAAAAATGTTAGTTACACCACTTTAGCTCCAGCTTCACCAAATGAGGTGTCAAGCTATTTGTCTTGATACCGCGGGTGACATAGGTCATATAAAAGTCCATGTTTCGTCCATTTGGGCTGCTATCATCAGGAATTTATAAAGAGAAAAAGTACAAACTTGTTTAATTTTTATGAATAAGGTATCAAGAGATGCGTCTTGGTTCCATGAATAATAGCTATTAATTAATTAATAATAGTTAATATAGTTATAGCTGTATTTGTACATGTTTCGACTAAATTAGCTGTATTTATTAGCCTGAAAAGAAACCTTTTAACAAAAAAATACATTTAAAAAGTTTGAAATAAATAATTTAATTAAAAAAACACCAGACTGATAAACTAAAAATTATTAAATAAGATATAGAATAGGCCTTCGACTGCGATGGTAACTATATAATTTCATTTGACATTATTCTTGTTTAATAATTTTTAGGTTAGTTGCTGTCCATATATTTTTGTGACACGGGGGAGGGGGGGGGTCTAGGTAAACGTTACGTAACGGAATTTAATAAATTTAATGTTTATTTCCTAAGCTTGGCAGATGTATTTTTATTTCAACATAAATTACTATTTAGTGGCCCATAATTCCCTTTTTCACACAAAAATTTACGAAACTATGCATATTTAAATAATATTGTAATCAGTAAAAAAACTGTTGACATTGATATTAAAAAAAAATCTTACGGCCCTGTTCTTGCGCGATCTTGCCGATGAATCATCGGCGATGATACATTTTCGCGCAGTACTCACAGAACACCAATGTGTGTACTATTTTGTGTACCTGTTCATAAACAATATACGTGTTATATGTGACACTCAGTGTAAAAAGAGGTACCTAGTATTTTTTCCCTGTGTGATATTGAGTATGAATATTTTTTTAAAGTTTGATTTTTTCGTGTAAATTTTTTTTAAGGTTATGTTATACTATATTTTAGGTTCATGTTTGTTTTGTCGAGAAAAACGAATTAATAGTGAGAATACAGTTACATTTATGGCGAAACAAAATTTTTATATTGTTACGTACACAGGGGGGGAGTGTTGGTAAATGTGACAGTTTGTTACACAGGGGGGAGGGGGAGTCAATTTTTTTGAAAAATTGCGTTACGTAATATATGGACAGTCCCTTATCAGTCGGGTGTTTTTTTTTTTAAATTAAATTATTTATTGATATTCACTTTAATCAAATATGAATATTTATATTTATTTATATAAATATTAAATTAAATAACCGAAAATATTTGTTACAATTAAAGTAACAACTTAAACCCAATGAATAATTTATTACAGTTTTAACATGATACATAATCAATTTACAAGATACGATAAGGTAATCTATGCTTATTTAAATAAATTACAATATTTTTATATACGGAGTTAGGGGCCGTCCATAAATTATGTCACACTTTTCTATGAAGTCAAGATTTTTAACTTTATTCAAAATTAAAAAATCTTATTAAAATTAAATTTAATTAAATATTATATACAGTGCGGTCCAAAAGTCACCCCCCCCCCTTTTAACTTTTTAACGAGTTGAGATATCGACTTCAAATTTAGAACTATTACTATCTTAAACTATCTTTGTTATTTTCAGCTCTTAAAATGTGGGCAGGGGGCATGGGGGACATTTTTTTAAATGGAAAGGGGCGTCGTGTGATACAAGCTTATAAAATTCTCTATTTAAACTAATATTTTTAATTTTTTTAAAAATGTTTTTTAAGGTTTTGATTTTTCAATTTTTTGTGCTAAAACATTCGATTTTTTATTTTTTTTTATAAATTTTTATTTATGTCAACCAAAATTAGTTTAAAAGTATAATTAACATTTTTTTATGATGAAATTAGGCATTTTTTAAAAATTATTTGTTTTTTTTTTAGAGGAATTTTGACATTAATAGTTTAGTTATAGTTTATTTCTGCAATGTAATACATAAGCATGGAGAGCCCCAAATAACCCCATTTTAAAGCCAATTTTTTTTTATTTAAAAATCTCGAGTTAAATGGAGTATTTTATAAGCTTTAAAATGATGTATTACACGACCCCCCTTTCCATTAAAAAAAATGTGCCTCCATGCCCCCCTGCCCACATTTTAAGAGCTGAAAATATCAAATATATGCTGAAAGATAGTTTAAGTTATATTATTTAAGAGTTCTAAATTTGAAGTCGATATCTCAACTCGTTCAAAAGTTAAAAGGGGGGGGGGTGACTTTTGGACCGCTCTGTATATTCATTTTTCCAGTTTATGTAAAAAGAAGAAATGTTATATTAGTTCTACACTGCGCATGCTTGGTGATAATGAACGAACTACCCAGAAATATAATTAACTTTATGACTACCTGCGCATGCGTAAGTATAATTAGGGCACTTAGTTATACAAACGCATGCGCAGTGTAAAAAGTTTCTGAACAAAATAAAAGTGGTAAACCATCATTATTTTAGCCCTAATAATAGCCTTTAGCTCTTTTTAGCCCTAATAATAGCCTATAGCTCTTTTTAGCCCTAATAATAGCCTTTAGCTCTTTTTAGCCCTAATAATAGCCTTTAGCTCTTTTTAGCCATAATAATAGCCTTTAGCTCTTTTTAGCCCTAATAATAGCCTTTAGCTCTTTTTAGCCATAATAATAGCCTTTAGCTCTTTTTAGCCCTAATAATAGCCTTTAGCTCTTTTTAGCCCTAATAATAGCCTTTAGCTCTTTTTAGCCCTAATAATAGCCTTTAGCTCTTTTTAGCCCTAATAATAGCCTTTAGCTCTTTTTAGCCCTAATAATAGCCTTTAGCTCTTTTTAGCCCTAATAATAGCCTTTATCAATGTTAATGCATGTGCAAATCGTTACTGTAGCTCATGGGTTCCAGAAATATTAAATAAAAATAAAATCTTTTGGCAAAAAAAATGAACCGACTTCTGTCTCTAAAAAGTAAAAAATAAAAAATAAGCCAATTTCAACACTCCCTAAATTAAATACTAACAATTAGTTATGTTGTTAAATTGTTTGCTGTGAAATTGGCACCGACTTATTTTTTATTTTTTACTTTTAGAGACAGAAGTCGGTTCATTTTTTTTGCCAAAAGATTTTATTTTTTTATTTTTTAGAGACACAGAACTTGTAGATATGTAAGGTCATCTAAGCTAAATTATAGTTGTCCTTCCATCTCGGCAAGCTGCTGACGTCACAACGCACTATTAGTGCATTGTGGCATTATCATCTTAAAGATAAATTTCTAAAAAATAAATTTAGTAGTATTTTTATTTCAGCGATCAAAGTCCAACCAACCTTATTATAAACGAAATACTAAATAAAATCTTTGTAAAACTTTAAGCGTTAAGTAATAATCAAATAACGCCTTATGGTATAATCACAAATTTTATAATTTTCTCTTGCTATTTTAATATTGCAGGTCCACAGAATCAAGTTATGCCGCTAAAAGACTTTTAGCCTGCCGTAATATTTGAGTGACCCCTTAATCAAGTTATCCGACTTATCCGAGTTGTCCGATCATTTTCTAAAAATTTGGTTGGCAATAGAACTAAATTAAGCCGGTTTTTTTAAGTGAAATTGCGTTAAAACGATTAGATTTATCTTGATTATCCGGATACCCGGCATTATCCGAGCGTCAAATTAAAACGGGACCACCTCAGTCAGGAATGTCCTCTTTAAGTAGCAAAAGGTTTCATCAAATTCCGTTCATCCGTTTTGGAAGTCGGTTAAAACCTACTTTTTACATGTATCCTTAGGAGGGCTGTAGCTCCCTT
The DNA here is from genome assembly GCA_958510825.1 of Brachypterus glaber. Classification (NCBI taxonomy): domain Eukaryota; kingdom Metazoa; phylum Arthropoda; class Insecta; order Coleoptera; family Kateretidae; genus Brachypterus; species Brachypterus glaber. The sequence continues at coordinate 110,595,954 of OY294044.1, read as the reverse complement.
AGGGCTCATTTCAGGATTAACATTTATAATATCTTTTTTCATATTTTTGAACTTAGAAACACCCCTTAAAATTATGTACCTTATTTCTAAATCACCCTTTATAAGTATATTTATTATATTCAATGTTTTTATTAGAGTATGCAATCAAGTATAATTTTCTGTTTTATAATTATATAGTAACAATAAATTGTATAATAGGGTGGGTCAAAAAAACCGACTATTTTTTTTTACTTTATACTCTGAAAAGTCGGTTGCTAGACACCTCTAGAAAATTCTCACCAAATATGAGCGCTTAATTTTGATAAAAAGGTTCTCCGCTTTACAATTTTCCATTTTTTCCTCAGTATTAGAAACAAAAATTTATATCTCTTTGACAACTGTTCGTTAAAAAGTATCTCTCATATTCTGGTAGGAAATCGAACGCTCTACAAAAAAGGTCTCTTACAATTTTTTCGTAAACCTCACCGTTTAAAAGATATCAAAGGTTAAAGTTTGATTAATTTAAGAGACATTTCTGTTTTGCTTTTGAATTTTATAACTCGCTTACAAAAAATTGTAATGAATTGCGCAATTCATAGTTTTGTAGGAAATTAACTGCTCTACAAAAATGGTCTCTTATGATTTGTCGATTAAATTAAGCGTTTAAAAGATATTCATCGTCAAACTTCAATGCATACTAATTTTAATAGTTTTTGATGAATATTTCGAAAAATTTCAATTTAATTTATGAGTTTCACGAAAATTTATACAAAAAATTATAAGAGACCTTTTTTGTAGAGCGTTCGATTTCCTACAAGAATGTGAGGGAGAGAGATACTTTTTAACGAACAGTTGTCAAAGAGATATGAATTTTTGTTTCTAATACTGAGGAAAAAATGAAAAATTGTAAAGAGGAGAACCTTTTTATCAAAATTAAGAGCTCATATTTGGTGAGAATTTTCTAGAGGTGTCTAGCAAGCGATTTTTCAGAGTATAAAGTAAAAAAAAAATAGTCTGTTTTTTTGACCTACCCTATTGTATAATTAATAATTAATTTAATATTGAATTTAAAAATATTTCTCAGAATGTTTGGTTGCGTCTGTAAATAATAATTTTTAAATTGGTAATTTGTATTTGCTTCAGTATATATAGGTAAAATATATTTTTTATCATAACATAATATTATGTATAAGGACAGAAATTTTTAATTTTAAACAAAATTATAAAAATATTAATTTATTATTCCATCAATCTATTTTCTAAACATCGTACAGAGTGATATTGGTAGACTGACAGTTTCGGGCTGCTGGCCCTCTTCAGTACCAAGGGCCAACTCGGCACGCTAAGTAAGGAAACGTTTTACGACTTTATTCGCAAAAGGAATATAGTCTTTAGATTGATGTACACTTGTGCGCCATCTATTGCTAGATGTAGACAACTACTCATACCTCTCCTAGTCTGAAGACTTTAAATGGTAGCAAGTTGTACACTTGTGTGTCTCAAGCACATAGTACCACTAGCGTGTGGTTAGACGTAGAATTAATAAGGACAGAAAATTTTAATTTTGAACAAAATTATAAAAATATTAACTTATTATTCCATCAGTCTATTTTCTAATCATCGTACAGAGTGATATTGGTAGACTGACAGTTTCGGGCTGCTGGCCCTCTTCAGTACCAAGAGTCAACTCTGCACGCTGATTAAGAAAACGTTTTTAGACTTTATTCGCAAAAGGAACATAGACATTGGATTGATGTAGACTTGTGCGCCATCTATTGCTAGATGTAGACAACTACTTATACCTCTCCTAGTCTGGAGACTTTGAGTGGTAGCAAGTTGAAGACTTGTGTGTACCACTAACGTGTGGTTAAACGTAGAATTAATAAGGACAGAAATTATTCCATCAATCTATTTTCTAATCATCGTACAGAGTGATATTGGTAGACTGACAGTTTCGGGCTGCTGGCCCTCTTCAGTACCAAGAGTCAACTCTGCACGCTGATTAAGAAAACGTTTTTAGACTTTATTCGCAAAAGGAACATAGACATTGGATTGATGTAGACTTGTGCGCCATCTATTGCTAGATGTAGACAACTACTCATACCTCTCCTAGTCTGGAGACTTTAAATGGTAGCAAGTTGAAGACTTGTGTGTCTCAAGCACATAGTACCACTAACGTGTGGTTAAACGTAGAATTAATAAGGACAGAAATTATTCCATCAATCTATTTTCTAATCATCGTACAGAGTGATATTGGTAGACTGACAGTTTCGGGCTGCTGGCCCTCTTCAGTACCAAGAGTCAACTCTGCACGCTGATTAGGAAAACGTTTTACAACTTTATTCGTAAAAGAAATATAGTCATTGGATTGATGTAGACTTGTGCGCCATCTATTGCTAGATGTAGACAACTACTCATACCTCTTCTAGTCTGGAGACTTTAAATGGTAGCAAGTTGAAGACTTGTGTGTCTCAAGCACATAGTACCACTAACGTGTGGTTAAACGTAGAATTAATAAGGACAGAAATTATTCCATCAATCTATTTTCTAATCATCGTACAGAGTGATATTGGTAGACTGACAGTTTCGGGCTGCTGGCCCTCTTCAGTACCAAGAGTCAACTCTGCACGCTGATTAGGAAAACGTTTTACAACTTTATTCGTAAAAGAAATATAGTCATTGGATTGATGTAGACTTGTGCGCCATCTATTGCTAGATGTAGACAACTACTCATACCTCTCCTAGTCTGGAGACTTTAAATGGTAGCAAGTTGAAGACTTGTGTGTCTCAAGCACATAGTACCACTAACGTGTGGTTAAACGTAGAATTAATAAGGACAGAAATTATTCCATCAATCTATTTTCTAATCATCGTACAGAGTGATATTGGTAGACTGACAGTTTCGGGCTGCTGGCCCTCTTCAGTACCAAGAGTCAACTCTGCACGCTGATTAGGAAAACGTTTTACAACTTTATTCGTAAAAGAAATATAGTCATTGGATTGATGTAGACTTGTGCGCCATCTATTGCTAGATGTAGACAACTACTCATACCTCTCCTAGTCTGGAGACTTTAAATGGTAGCAAGTTGAAGACTTGTGTGTCTCAAGCACATAGTACCACTAACGTGTGGTTAAACGTAGAATTAATAAGGACAGAAATTATTCCATCAATCTATTTTCTAATCATCGTACAGAGTGATATTGGTAGACTGACAGTTTCGGGCTGCTGGCCCTCTTCAGTACCAAGAGTCAACTCTGCACGCTGATTAGGAAAACGTTTTACAACTTTATTCGTAAAAGAAATATAGTCATTGGATTGATGTAGACTTGTGCGCCATCTATTGCTAGATGTAGACAACTACTCATACCTCTCCTAGTCTGGAGACTTTAAATGGTAGCAAGTTGAAGACTTGTGTGTCTCAAGCACATAGTACCACTAACGTGTGGTTAAACGTAGAATTAATAAGGACAGAAATTATTCCATCAATCTATTTTCTAATCATCGTACAGAGTGATATTGGTAGACTGACAGTTTCGGGCTGCTGGCCCTCTTCAGTACCAAGAGTCAACTCTGCACGCTGATTAGGAAAACGTTTTACAACTTTATTCGTAAAAGAAATATAGTCATTGGATTGATGTAGACTTGTGCGCCATCTATTGCTAGATGTAGACAACTACTCATACCTCTCCTAGTCTGGAGACTTTAAATGGTAGCAAGTTGAAGACTTGTGTGTCTCAAGCACATAGTACCACTAACGTGTGGTTAAACGTAGAATTAAAAAGGACAGAAATTATTCCATCAATCTATTTTCTAATCATCGTACAGAGTGATATTGGTAGACTGACAGTTTCGGGCTGCTGGCCCTCTTCAGTACCAAGAGTCAACTCTGCACGCTGATTAGGAAAACGTTTTACAACTTTATTCGTAAAAGAAATATAGTCATTGGATTGATGTAGACTTGTGCGCCATCTATTGCTAGATGTAGACAACTACTCATACCTCTCCTAGTCTGGAGACTTTAAATGGTAGCAAGTTGAAGACTTGTGTGTCTCAAGCACATAGTACCACTAACGTGTGGTTAAACGTAGAATTAATAAGGACAGAAATTATTCCATCAATCTATTTTCTAATCATCGTACAGAGTGATATTGGTAGACTGACAGTTTCGGGCTGCTGGCCCTCTTCAGTACCAAGAGTCAACTCTGCACGCTGATTAGGAAAACGTTTTACAACTTTATTCGTAAAAGAAATATAGTCATTGGATTGATGTAGACTTGTGCGCCATCTATTGCTAGATGTAGACAACTACTCATACCTCTCCTAGTCTGGAGACTTTAAATGGTAGCAAGTTGAAGACTTGTGTGTCTCAAGCACATAGTACCACTAACGTGTGGTTAAACGTAGAATTAATAAGGACAGAAATTATTCCATCAATCTATTTTCTAATCATCGTACAGAGTGATATTGGTAGACTGACAGTTTCGGGCTGCTGGCCCTCTTCAGTACCAAGAGTCAACTCTGCACGCTGATTAGGAAAACGTTTTACAACTTTATTCGTAAAAGAAATATAGTCATTGGATTGATGTAGACTTGTGCGCCATCTATTGCTAGATGTAGACAACTACTCATACCTCTCCTAGTCTGGAGACTTTAAATGGTAGCAAGTTGAAGACTTGTGTGTCTCAAGCACATAGTACCACTAACGTGTGGTTAAACGTAGAATTAATAAGGACAGAAATTATTCCATCAATCTATTTTCTAATCATCGTACAGAGTGATATTGGTAGACTGACAGTTTCGGGCTGCTGGCCCTCTTCAGTACCAAGAGTCAACTCTGCACGCTGATTAGGAAAACGTTTTACAACTTTATTCGTAAAAGAAATATAGTCATTGGATTGATGTAGACTTGTGCGCCATCTATTGCTAGATGTAGACAACTACTCATACCTCTCCTAGTCTGCAGACTTTAAATGGTAGCAAGTTGAAGACTTGTGTGTCTCAAGCAAATAGTACCACTAACGTGTGGTTAAACGTAGAATTAATAAGGACAGAAATTATTCCATCAATCTATTTTCTAATCATCGTACAGAGTGATATTGGTAGACTGACAGTTTCGGGCTGCTGGCCCTCTTCAGTACCAAGAGTCAACTCTGCACGCTGATTAGGAAAACGTTTTACAACTTTATTCGTAAAAGAAATATAGTCATTGGATTGATGTAGACTTGTGCGCCATCTATTGCTAGATGTAGACAACTACTCATACCTCTCCTAGTCTGGAGACTTTAAATGGTAGCAAGTTGAAGACTTGTGTGTCTCAAGCACATAGTACCACTAACGTGTGGTTAAACGTAGAATTAATAAGGACAGAAATTATTCCATCAATCTATTTTCTAATCATCGTACAGAGTGATATTGGTAGACTGACAGTTTCGGGCTGCTGGCCCTCTTCAGTACCAAGAGTCAACTCTGCACTCTGATTAGGAAAACGTTTTACAACTTTATTCGTAAAAGAAATATAGTCATTGGATTGATGTAGACTTGTGCGCCATCTATTGCTAGATGTAGACAACTACTCATACCTCTCCTAGTCTGGAGACTTTAAATGGTAGCAAGTTGAAGACTTGTGTGTCTCAAGCACATAGTACCACTAACGTGTGGTTAAACGTAGAATTATTAAGGACAGAAATTATTCCATCAATCTATTTTCTAATCATCGTACAGAGTGATATTGGTAGACTGACAGTTTCGGGCTGCTGGCCCTCTTCAGTACCAAGAGTCAACTCTGCACGCTGATTAGGAAAACGTTGTTGGACTTTATTCGCAAAAGGAACATAGTCATTGGATTGATGTAGACTTGTGCGCCATTTATTGCTAGATGTAGACAACTACTTATACCTAAAATATATTGATTGAATAATATATTATTATGTATACTTGTACTTGATAACATTTGTATTTGTTTATGTACTATCGAAATCATGTACCAATGCACTGCAAACTGAAATTTGCAATAGTGAATTTTCCAGTTACCCACTTTTTATAAATTTAATTAAAACTAATTTTTAAATTGGTAATTTGTTTTTGCTTCAGTCTATTTCGGTAAAATATATTTTCGATCATAACCAGAGTTGATACTTTCATGACAATATCAGGGTCGGACAACAGAAATTTTAAATAATTTTTCATTTTTGGTGAGTTTCTTTAATACATAAATATGCCGAATAAGATTATATGTCTGTATACAGACATATAATCTTATTCGGCATAGGTATGTGTTAAACAAACTCACCAAATATACTATATTTCCCTATGTAAGCGGTATCACGGATAAAATAGGTAAACTTTTGAAAAAGTTAAATATTAAGCCTATATTTCGGTCCAACCAAAAATTAGGTCAATGTTTGACTTCAACAAAAGACAAAATACCCCTGAGTTCAGAAGGCGTATATAAAATACCCTGCTCCTGTGGTACGGTTTACATAGGTGAAACTAAGAGAAAAATTTCTACAAGACTTCAAGAGCATGAGCGCAATATAAGAAAGAAACAAATTTCCTTATCGGCAGTAGCCGAACATGTACATGAAACAGGTCATAAAATCATTTTGTCTGAAACAAAACAAATATTAACAGAAAACAGAAAAATGCCAAGGAAGATACGGGAATCGATAGAAATCATCAAGCATCCTAACAATATCAATCGGGACACTGGTTACCACTTACCTGCAATATGGAAGTCTTTGATAGGAAAAAGCTCGTCACGGGTGAATAACCACAACTCGTCATAAATAGTGACACAAGTTGATTCGAAACTTAGTTTCAGATTAATCCCTGAAGATGTCTCTAGTAGTAAGAGACGAAACGTCGGAAAGTGAAAATCCATTAACACGGTCTAAACCCGAAAGTGAAAGTTCTTTATATCTTAATGGCCGTGAAAGCTTAAAATCTAAAACTCACCAAAAATTAGAAATAATTTAAAATTCCTGTTGTCCGACCCTGTTATTGTAATGAAAGTATCAACTCTGATCATAACATAACATTATTATGTTTATATGTATTTGATAACATTCATATTTAATTAAATATTCCATTATATTTTTTAATCATCGTACAGATATTGGTAGACTGCACAGTTTCGGGTTGCTGGTCCTCGTCAGTGCCAAGAGTCAACCCTGAAGCTATACTCTGAATAATTGTCCAAATAAAGTCGAAACTCCAAAATACTTGGAAAGCAATATTTTGGATTAAAGAAATATTAACTGTTAAATACATATGGTCGATTTTAGTCAACGAACTAATAACTCTTCTCTCTAGAATGGGCATTTCATTTCTAAAAACTGACAAAAACGTAGCCAACATATATTGTATTGTATTCTTCGATTCTCACTGGCGCCGATTTGCCTTTTTCAGTTAATTAATAATTGAAATTTGGCGAAGGCGATAAGTTAAACGAACACTCCCTAGAAACTGGTTCGAAAGTCAGTATAAGCCGGTGGTTCCCTCTACTACTAGCCCACACAAGTCCTGGACTTAGGGGATGCTTAATTAAGTAGAATAGTACGAGGTTAATCAAACATGTAATGTAAATTGTATTCATGTAATTGTATTGTATTGTATACATGAATTGTATACATAAACCTCTTTCAATGTCGATCGGGATCACGTGACTAATCTCATTCTAAAGTACTAGTGCGCTAAAAACATGTTATGAAAAGAATGCTTTATTATTTATTATTATTTATTTTTTCTATTTTGCTTAAACTTAAATTTAAATTGATGACTGATTTAGGGATTTTTGTTTTGGGTTGGCATTACAGTTTTCGCAATGTTTAAAATTCATAGAACAAACGATATTTTGATATCTCTTATAGTCAGCTCTTCTCTTTTTCACTGCAAGTAACCAACTCACAATTTTGACACGGTAAAAATCAACTTAAAACACAATTTCGTAGAAAACTATACTTACAAGCGGTGTTGACAATTGCACGGAAAACGACAAGCGTTATTCTTTTGTCCTATCTTGCCAATCCAAAAGAAAAAAAAGTACTAACCTCTTATAATAAGAATACGCAAAATGCCTGTGATTATGAGCTTATAAGAATCGCAAAATAGTCTTTTATCGTTTTAACCCTTACCCTCGCGAGACTAAACTAATCATAATTTTACAATTTAATTGTGTTTTTTTTATATTTGCTATGCCTAAAAAGAAGAAAAAATAGATAAAAAATAAACCGATTTTTGTTTCCTTAGAGTTTCAGGTGAGCTGTGTACTGAATTAAATTTTCATATTTGTTTGCATACATATCATGATAGAAAGTCTATAAAAGTATTTTGGATAATAATAATAATAATAATAATAATAATAATAATAATAATAATAATAATAATAATAATTTATTGTTCAAAAATACCTTACAAAGATTAATAATTGATATTGCCTTAACACAATTGTAACACCGTGGAGGGTAAGGCTTAAAGTAATACTTATATTTATATTACTGTACTGTACTTATCATAATGTTACATAATTTATGTATAACAAATTAATTGAATTTGTTTTGTATGACTCACAAAAACGTTATGCATTATCTTTCTTTTTTTACTTTCAACGGAACGTTTCTGTGTAATTTATTTAGATTAGATTGTTAAAAATGTATAAAGCAAAATTTAATGGCAGTACCTAAGGCCGACTTTTCGTTTGAAATTCAAACTTTTTCAAGGCAAAAGTTGTATTTTGTGCTTCTTTTCTATTGAAAACTAGATGAAACGTTGTCAAAACATCGGCACTATTGTACACTAGAGCCATATAGTTTGGACAAGTCCAAACTAGGTGTTTTGTTTGATTTTAAATTCTGTATCTTTAAAACATTATATTCTAGCAAAAAACTGTATATAACATTTTTTATAGGGCTTAAAAAGAGCTTTTATTTAAAATATAATTTTTTGAAATCGGGTTATAAATATGTGAGATATGCTAAAAAAACTTTTACTGCTTTAAACGCCAATATCTCGAAAACAATGCGTTTTAGGAAAACGTTGTTCATAACATTTTTTGATAAATTTAAAATTATCTTTTATATAGGTGCTAAATTAACCAAATACAATAATAATTGCCTTAATTATAAACAAAAAATGCTAAAAATAGGAGTTTTACCCTATTTTTACCCCCTTACCCCCAATCGTTTACCCCCAAAATCTAATCAGCTCTTCGGAATACGATAAGAAACAATATGCAAAAAACCGCAAGTCCATATCTCATGTAGAAATGGAGTTAGAGAGTTTACACCCAGACAGACAGACGGACGCAAAATTTTTTTTTACTTATTTCGACTCAGAATGGTCTAAAACGTCGAGAAATGTGAAAAAAAAAACGTGGTCAACGATTTTGACTTTTCGGCGAAGATTTCAATACATCGGCACTCTTAGTAGCACTAAGTGCCGACGTAAATAATTAGACATTATACTGCTTTTTAATATTTTGCTATTGTACAATAGCAGTGTTTCCTTAGCGTATAAATCACGAATTGTTTATAATATCAGAACGTCGTTTCAAATCCAAATTGATATGAAGCGGAAGTAATTTTTGCAAGGACGCTTCATTTAATATACTTTTGCGGTTTCGTATCAGTCACCAAAAGTAATAAATACTGGAAATTTAACCATTAATCTCTTTGCTGTGTTAATAATTATTATTATTTACATCATTAATGTTTACATTAATACAAAAAACGGATCACTTCCCTTTTTGGACTTTTTGGTTCACAAAACGGAAAATGGCTCAATAGGACACTCGGTATACAGGAAGAAAACCCACACTGACAGATACCTAAACGCATTTTCACATCACCATCCCTCTCAAAAACGCTCGGTAGTTAATTCACTTGTTCATAGGGCTTTCATGATTTCAGACAAGAATTCCCTAGACACAGAACTCCTTAAACTAACCAAAGCCTTGACCATTAAGACATTAATAAGACCATATACAAATACAGAAATCCCAGACCCAAACAACAGGACAATAGTTACAATGACAGACAGACACAAGTTATACTTCCCTATGTAAGCGGTATCACGGATAAAATAGGTAAACTTTTAAAGAAGTCAAATATTAAGCCTATATTTCGGTCCAACCAAAAATTAGGTCAATGTTTGACTTCAACAAAAGACAAAATACCCCTGAGTTCAGAAGGCGTATATAAAATACCCTGCTCCTGTGGTACGGTTTACATAGGTGAAACTAAGAGAAAAATTTCTACAAGACTTCAAGAACATGAGCGCAATATAAGAAAGAAACAAATTTCCTTATCGGCAGTAGCCGAACATGTACATGAAACAGGTCACAAAATCAATTTGTCTGAAACAAAACAAATATTAACAGAAAACAGAAAAATGCCAAGGAAGATACGGGAATCGATAGAAATCATCAAGCATCCTAACAATATCAATCGGGACACTGGTTACCACTTACCCGCAATATGGAAGTCTTTGATAGGAAAAACCTCGTCACGGGTGAATAACCACAACTCGTCATAAATAGTGACACAAGTTGATTCGAAACTTAGTTTCAGATTAATCCCTGAAGATGTCTCTAGTAGTAAGAGACGAAACGTCGGAAAGTGAAAATCCATTAACACGGTCTAAACCCGAAAGTGAAAGTTCTTTATACAAAAATATATTAATTACAAAAACTCTTTCTTTTAAAGAGTTTACATTTGAATATATAATCCCAGGGCCGTAGAGAGGATATCCCCCGGGCTCAATGTTATCAGAGGGACCCGGTAGATACTATGTCCTGTTTTGTAAGTGGCCGCCAAAAATTTTTTTGTTTTTTGTAGTCATCAAAATTTTTTGCCAGGGATAAAGTTTTGTTTTTCCAGATGTGAGGACCCTTTTTTTAGTTCTCAAAAATTTCTACCGCCAGGGTTAAAGCGTATTTTTTCAGATCTGCAGAGGACCCTGGTGGAGGTGATTGAAAAATTACGTAGCGTGGAGCAAACTATAATATTTTACTACTATTTTACATTTGTTTCGATTTAGAATTAGTTAAAATTTTACGAGGAATTTGACTCAAATTCTGAATTGGAACGAATTCGGTGGCGACAACCAGCCTGGTTTAATTCGAAGTTAAATTCCAACTTAAATTTAGAATTTAACTAAAATTCCGACTTAAGTTTGAATTTGACTTAAATTCGAAAATCGGAATTTTACAAAAACGTTCGCGCAACCCCAATGGTTGAATTTGAGCTGAAATTCCTACTTAAACTCAGAATTTACTTTAAATTTTAACTTTAAGTTATAATTTTGCTTAAACTTGCTTAAACTCCTACTTAAAGGCAGAATGTTACTTAAATTTTAACTTTAAGTTGGAATGTTGCTTGAACTGCTACTTGAAGTCGGAATTTAACTTAAATTTTAACTTTAAGTTAGAATTTTGCTTAAACTCCTCTTAAAGGCAGAATGTTACTTAAATTTTAACTTTAAGTTGGAATGTTGCTTGAACTGATACTTGAAGTCGGAATTTAACTTAAATTTTAACTTTAAGTTAGAATTTTGCTTAAACTCCTCTTAAAGGCAGAATGTTACTTAAATTTTAACTTTAAGTTGGAATTTTGCTTGAACTGATACTTGAAGTCGGAATTTAACTTAAATTTTAACTTTAAATTAGAATTTTGCTCAAACTCCTCTTAAAGGTAGAATGTTACTTAAATTTTAACTTTAAGTTGGAATTTTGCTTGAACTCCTACTTAAAGGCAGAATTTTACTTAAATTTTAACTTTAAGTTAGAATTTTGCTTAAACTCCTCTTAAAGGCAGAATGTTACTTAAATTTTAACTTTAAGTTGGAATGTTGCTTGAACTGATACTTGAAGTCGGAATTTAACTTAAATTTTAACTTTAAGTTAGAATTTTGCTTAAACTCCTCTTAAAGGCAGAATGTTACTTAAATTTTAACTTTAAGTTGGAATGTTGCTTGAACTGATACTTGAAGTCGGAATTTAACTTAAATTTTAACTTTAAGTTAGAATTTTGCTTAAACTCCTCTTAAAGGCAGAATGTTACTTAAATTTTAACTTTAAGTTGAAATTTTGCTTGAACTGATACTTGAAGTCGGAATTTAACTTAAATTTTAACTTTAAGTTAGAATTTTGCTCAAACTCCTCTTAAAGGTAGAATGTTACTTAAATTTTAACTTTAAGTTGGAATTTTGCTTGAACTCCTACTTAAAGGCAGAATTTTACTTATATTTTAACTTTAAGTTAGAATTTTGCTTAATCTCCTCTTAAAGGCAGAATGTTACTTAAATTTTAACTTTAAGTTGGAATTTTGCTTAAACTGATACTTGAAGTCGGAATTTAACTTAAATTTTAACTTTAAGTTAGAATTTTGCTTAAACTCCTACTTAAAGGCAGAATGTTACTTAAATTTTAACTTTAAGTTGGAATTTTGCTTGAACTGATACTTGAAGTCGGAATTTAACTTAAATTTTAACTTTAAGTTAGAATTTTGCTTAAACTCCTACTTAAAGGCAGAATGTTACTTAAATTTTAACTTTAAGTTGGAATTTTGCTTGAACTGATACTTGAAGTCGGAATTTAACTTAAATTTTAACTTTAAATTAGAATTTTGCTTAAACTCCTCTTAAAGGCAGAATGTTACTTAAATTTTAACTTTAAGTTGGAATTTTGCTTGAACTGATACTTGAAGTCGGAATTTAACTTAAATTTTAACTTTAAGTTAGAATTTTGCTTAAACTCCTACTTAAAGGCAGAATGTTACTTAAATTTTAACTTTAAGTTGGAATTTTGCTTGAACTGATACTTGAAGTCGGAATTTAACTTAAATTTTAACTTTAAGTTAGAATTTTTCTTAAACTCCTCTTAAAGGCAGAATGTTACTTAAATTTTAACTTTAAGTTGGAATTTTGCTTGAACTGATACTTGAAGTCGGAATTTAACTTAAATTTTAACTTTAAGTTAGAATTTTGCTTAAACTCCTACTTAAAGGCAGAATGTTACTTAAATTTTAACTTTAAGTTGGAATTTTGCTTGAACTGATACACGAAGTCGGAATTTAACTTTAATTTTAACTTTAAGTTAGAATTTTGCTTAAACTCCTACTTAAAGGCAGAATCTTACCTAAATTTTAACTTTAAGTTGGAATGTTGCTTGAACTGATACTTGAAGTCGGAATTTAACTTAAATTTTAACTTTAAGTTGGAATGTTGCTTGAACTGATACTTGAAGTCGGAATTTAACTTAAATTTTAACTTTAAGTTGGAATGTTGCTTGAACTGATACTTGAAGTCGGAATTTAACTTAAATTTTAACTTTAAGTTGGAATGTTGCTTGAACTGATACTTGAAGTCGGAATTTAACTTAAATTTTAATTTTAAGTTGAAATGTTGCTTGCACTGCTACTTGAAGTCGGAATTTAACTTAAATTTTAACTTAAGTTAAAGTTTTGCTTAAACTCCTACTTAAAGTGAGAGTTATACCTAAGTTTTAACTAACTTGGAATTTTGTTTAAACTTATACTTAAAGCCAGAATTTTACTTTAATTCCGACTTAAAGTTACAGTTTTACTCAAATTCCGACTTATGGTTGGTTTACCAATAATTTACACCAAACTGTAGGTAATTTTTACTACTCAAAAAATTAAACAAAGTCCACATTCCACACAAGTGGTAAAAATATTTTATTTTGTTACAGACCTCCAGAGGAGTATTTTTTCGAAAACGAGACGGACGATGGGAGCGGAGACGAAGAGGACAGTGTATATATGAAACCGAGGCGGCAACACTGGTCGAACAAATTTCAGTTCGTGCTAGCATGTGTGGGCTATAGTGTTGGATTGGGCTCCATTTGGAGGTTTCCTTATTTGTGCTACAAAAGTGGAGGAGGTAATTAATTAGCTTAATTTTTTTCCCTGAAGGGAGAAGGAATCAAATATTGGGCACTAAGAAATGAAAGCCTCCTTTTATAATGTTTTGAAGGATTATGCATAATTATGTCTAATTTTACCTAAAATTATACAAAATTATGTATGATCTCTTATGCATAAAATTTAAAATTTTGGCGAAGGCGCTACATATTTGGCCATGTATGACAGTTTTTGTAAAATTATGCATAATTATGTCTAATTTAACCTAAAATTAAGTGATCTTTCCTGGATTTTTATTATGTATAAATTTTAACCCGGTATGATCATACATAATTATGCATAATTATGTATGGTTATACAAATACCTAGGAAGATCTTTGCCTAATTATGTATGATCGTGCATAAAATTTTTAACTTTGGAGAAGGCGCAACATATCGGGCTATGTATGAAAGTTTTTGTATAATTATTCATAATTATGTTTGATGCTACAAAAGTGGAGGAGGTAAAATTAATTGGCTTAACATTTTATTCCTGAAGATGTCAGTTATTTTTTCGAAACATGTTGCTATTTAAATAATTTTGGAGAGGGCTAGTTAGGAGAAGGAATCAAATGTTGGGCACTAAGAAATGAAAGCTTACTTTAAAAAGTTTTTGTAGGATTATCCTTTATTATGTCTAATTTTACCTAAAATTATACGTAATTATGTATGATCTTCTCTGGATTTTCGCCATGTATTAATTTTAACCCGGTATGATCATACATAATTATGTATGAGTAATACCTAAACCAATACCCATTGGGTATACAAAGACCTAGGAAGACCTTTGCATAATTATATATAATCATGCATAAAATTTTAAATTTTGGCGAAGGCGCAACATATCTGGCCATGTATGACACATTTTTTGTATATTTATGCATAATCTAATTTTACCTAAAATTTAGCATAATTATGCATAATTATGTATCATACTGGGTCAGAATTCATACATGGTCAAAATTCATACATAATTATGCATAATCACACAAAAAAAAATTCCCGGGGCCCGGCGGGGTGAGGGAACTGCGAGGGTTAACAATTAAGGTAACAATTAAGGTACAAATTGGAGGTAATTTGTTGAGGAAATTCGAGCAAATCTCATCTTTACGTGGGACCTTTTTTTAGGTAATTTTCAAGATTTTTAATAATTTCATTATATTAACAATTTTTTAAACGTTGCTAGAACCTTTAAAAACTTTTTATTGTTTGATAAAGATCAAGGTAACTCTTATCTAAGAACTAAACTATTAAACATTTTTTACAATTAAATTAACTGTTTTGCATGAAATTTTATGTTCAATTTGCCTATGGCTATATATTAAATGGCACATTTCAAATTTTAATATCACATAAAATTAAGAAAGGAAACTTTCCATCGTCTGTGGATTTTTTGGAAAAGTTACATTTAATTTTAGAAAATAACAAATGAGTAACTATTAATTATAACTATTTAATAATAAAAGGAGAAGTAGAAATAATAGTATATTGTTTTACTAAAAAAAAAAGTTAAGCTTTTTTCACTAGTCTGTAGAATTTACAGATGAGTAAAAAAAGCAGTTTTTCTCTGAGTGAAACATACTATTTTTTCTTCAAGCGTCCTAAATATTATTTATTATTATAATTTTTGCATTTAATTTACTCAATAATAAAGTACGTTTTTTTTTTATTAAAATAGGCCAATAAAACACTTTCGGAATAAACTTAAATCTTCTTAAATTTTTCGTAGGCTAAATAGCAAACTTTTCGAGATTTTGATGGTAACTTGTCTATAGTAGCATTTGCAATTTCGGAGAGATTTGTAGGTGTATAAACCATATATTCTTTTTCAATAATTTTTAATCAATTTTACACAACGTTTTTGAACAGAATCTCGAGTCAACGACATGTTTACATAATAAACAAACAACTGTGAAGTATGGCTGTCATCAGAATCAAAGAGTGCTGCCGCCAGTGGCGGTTTTGATAACTAACTTTTTTTACAGCGTGCCTCGGCGTACAACAACGAACTCAGTTTTTTACTCTAAAAAAATATATCACTTCTATCTAGTGTGTTCAGTTATAATTTATAACTTATAAAATATAAACATTTTATAGTCCCGGAGCCCACTCCCAGTAGATTTTTTTTATTACCTCACCGTTGTGACTTTGTATATGTGTTTTTTATGTCCAGTCAAACAACTTCTTACATCAGAAAATTATGGGTAGCGGGGCGTTTTTTTTTGGGACCAACCCTTAACTTTGGGGCGTCCGACAACGGTATTACCCGAAAATTTTTGTCGGACAAGGTTACCACTTGATTTTAAATATTTTTATTAAACGATCCTGAAAAAATCAGCTGTGAGGTGCTAAGTGTTATGACGTCATAAATAACCTAACATGGTAAAGTTATGACGTCATAACATTTAGCACCTCACAGCTGATTTTTTCAGGATCGTTTAAAAAAAATATTTAAAGTCAAATTTCCGACAAAAATTTTCGGGTAATACCGTTGTCGGACGCTCTAAAGTTAAGGCTTGGTCCCAAAAAAAAAACGCTCGCTACCGAGAAATTTCTTATGTAAGAAGTTGTTTGACTGGACATAAAGAACATATTTTTTTTTTTGTTTGTTTGTTTGTTTTAACCTCATATATTCTACTTAATTAAGCATCCCGTAAGTCCAGGACTTGTGTGGGCTAGTAGTAGAGGGAACCACTGGCTTATACTGACTTTCGAACCAGTTTTTATAGGGAGTGTCCGCTTCACTTATGCCTTCGCCAAATTTCAATTATTAATTAACTGAAAAAGGCAAATCGGCGCCAGTGAGAATCGAACTCACGCTAGTTGTAGTAGACTTGTCATGTACAGACGCGGTAGACCACTACACCAATCCTCCCATCGGTGAGGTAATAAAAAAATTCAATTGGGCGTGGGCTGCCGGACTATTAGTACGCTTGACGAAAAATGTACCCGCTGTACATGTTTTTTTGTCGTACTATAGTCGAAGCGTCGCGATGTCACGCGCTGTACGTTTTATGCAATCCACGATAAATCTAATTCACACGTGTGCAGAATTTGTGGGGTTGTGTGCACAAGATATAGGGTTGTTTGCACAAGTTGTGGGGTTGTGTGCACAAGATGTGGGGTTGTGTGCACAAGTTGTGGGGTTGTGTGCACAAGATATGGGATTGTGTGCACAAGTTGTGGGGTTGTGTGCACAAGTTGTGGGGTTGTGTGCACAAGTCGTGGGGTTGTGTGCACAAGATGTGGGGTTGTGTGCACATGTTGTGGGGTTGTGTGCACAAGATGTGGGGTTGTGTGCACATGTTGTGGGGTTGTGTGCACAAGTCGTGGGGTTGTGTGCACAAGATGTGGGGTTGTGTGCACATGTTGTGGGGTTGTGTGCACAAGATATGGGGTTGTGTGCACAAGTTGTGGGGTTGTGTGCACAAGATATGGGGTTGTGTGCACAAGTTGTGGGGTTGTGTGCACAAGATGTGGGGTTGTGTGCACAAGTTGTGGGGTTGTGTGCACAAGATATGGGATTGTGTGCACAAGTTGTGGGGTTGTGTGCACAAGATGTGGGGTTGTGTGCACAAGTTGTGGGGTTGTGTGCACAAGATGTGGGGTTGTGTGCACAAGTTGTGGGGTTGTGTGCACAAGATATGGGATTGTGTGCACAAGTTGTGGGGTTGTGTGCACAAGTTGTGGGGTTGTGTGCACAAGTCGTGGGGTTGTGTGCACAAGATGTGGGGTTGTGTGCACATGTTGTGGGGTTGTGTGCACAAGTCGTGGGGTTGTGTGCACAAGATGTGGGGTTGTGTGCACATGTTGTGGGGTTGTTTGCACAAGATATGGGGTTGTGTGCACAAGTTGTGGGGTTGTGTGCACAAGATATGGGGTTGTGTGCACAAGTTGTGGGGTTGTGTGCACAAGTTGTGGGGTTGTGTGCACAAGTCGTGGGGTTGTGTGCACATGTTGTGGGGTTGTGTGCACAAGTTGTGTGGTCCTATTCCACAGTTTGTGCACACGTGCTTTGGTTCAGAAGGATTTACGAAAAAGTGTCCGAAGTCAACTCGGTTGACGGTATACATAATTTTTTAGTACACTGAAAAAGTCAAAAATTCGGAATGATAAAATTTCCTTTATCCAATACATACAGATAATAAGACAATTACCAGCTTTATTTTAAATAGATAAACTCAATAATAACCCCCGCGTGGCTTTTACTTTATTGAGTCGATAATTATTTATTTTACCCACTCAACTGTCACTTGTCAAATTATTTTCTTGTAAATGTCATTAAAATTTTTAATAAAAATATGAATTCCTAAGCTATTTCTAGATAAAACCTTGTATGGCACTCATGGGTAAACCGATATTGCCCCTCTTACTTTACCCACCAGTACCATAAATAACTATTTCGTACGACCTAGTATACACGAAATAAAGAAAAATGCATGTTCACTATATATCCTAACGAGAGTCTAGACTGTAGATCGAACGAAAAATGTTGTTCGCAACTCGTTTGCGACAAGTCCTTAGTCCACTCTAATGATTTTTTGACTTCGCTTCGCGTCGTCAAAAAAACTTCATTCTCGTGCACTAAGGACTAAAGTCGCTTACTCGTTACGAAAACTACTATTTTTTACCGGATATTTCATAAAATCCATAAGATTTCGAAACTACTAGTGGGAAATAAGTTAACGTCATTACTAATGAATTCGTGATATTTACGCAAATTAAGTAATACTCGGAAAAAACATTTTTACTGCCAGTGATTCATTTATTATATATGTATAAATACTAGCTAGCTAGAACATTTGCATAGGAATAAAATCCACCTGTCGAATGAGCAAAGCTAGCCTTAAAAAATTTAAATGAAAAGTCAAACCACCACAGATTTTTTGATTTTAGGTTGTTTTAAGGACATTTCCAAATAGTTTTTGACAAAAATTGAAATCGCTTACGAAGCCGTTTTTAAATAAAGCCATTCTTCTTCTTCTTCTTCTTCAAGTTTTTCCTGACATCACAATACGGAGTTTTTTCTATGACACACCCTATAGCATAGATACTCTGCCGTTCTAAGCTGAAAGGTCCTATCTACATAAGTTTAATATACACAGGTAGGACCTTTCAGCTTAGCAAGGCAGTACTACCCATGATACTCAATATAATCACGACCATTCACACGCCTACTTTGTTAATGTCTAAAATAAGAGGACCGTAAATTTGGATATTAATAAAGTAGGCATGTGAATGGTCGTGATTATATTGAGTATCATGGGTAGTACCTAAGCTATAGGGTGTGCCTTAGTAAAAACTTCGTATTGCGAAAAGGAAATTTTCAAAGAAAATAATTAGTTTTTGAAAGAATTTGTGCAATATTTGGCTTTATCAATCAAAATATGACAAATGTCAAAATATGTCATTTCGAGGTAATTGAAACAAAGACGGGATCGGATTAGATCCCAAAACGTTAGAAGTTAACTTTTATTTAGTTTTTCGTTCTTTTTTAATTATTTTAACGATTTATCAAGAATTTTATTAAAAATTCTTTATTTAGGCAAAACTTTTAAACTTTGGTAAGGTATTGACTAGTAATATTTTTTAGGTAAAGAAGATATAGCAGATAAGTATTATTTTAAAGGCAATACCTTACCAGCGCATCTGTTTTAGATTTTTTATCGATATAAATAATTATTGAGGCGAAATGGCTCAAATTAATAATACTGTAAATAATGTTGTGGTCACAAAATATCTGCGGTTTTAAACCATGGCATGTGAAAAGAAATATCTGCAATTTTTAAAGATCTATTTTTCAAACATATAACTATGTACATTAAACAAATTTTGTTTCCCATTTTATATGCTAATAAATAGTCCGGAAACTACAGACGAGTAAAAAAGCACTTTTCCTCTGAGTGAAACATATTTTTTCTTCAAGCATCCCATATATTTTTTTAAATATTAATTTTTGAATTTAATTTATTCAGTAATAAAGTATGTTTTTTTTTTATTAAAATAGGCCAATAAAACCCTTTCCAAAATAAACTTAAACCTTCCTTAGCTCATTTTATTTTTTTTTCATAGGCTAAATCGTACACATTTCGCGATTTCGATGGTAACTTGTCTAATGTAGCATTTGCAATTTCGGAGAGATTTGTAGGTGTATAAACCATATATTCTTCTTCAATCATTTTTGATCAATTTCACACAAGGTTTTTCCACAGAATCTCGAGTCAGTCACCTGTTTACATAATAAACAAACAAGTTTGCGTCGAGTTTTCTAAAGTACCAGTACGCTAAAAACGTATTATGAAACGAGTGCTTTATACAATTTTTTCTATTTTGCTCTAAAATTAAAAAAAAACTTACATTTAAATTGATGACTGATTTAGGGATTTTTGTTTTGGATTGGTATTACAGTTTACACCATGTTTAAAATTCTAAGAACAAATGATATTTTGATATATTTTATAGTCACCTCTTCTCTTTTTTACTGCAATTAACCAAGCCACAATTTTAACATGGTAAAATAACCTAAACACAAAATTTTGTAGAAAATTCAACTTTAAAGCGACATTGGCATTTGCACGGAAAACGACAAGCGATAGGCCAGGTCTGTTGCCAACCCAAAAGAACAAAAAGTACAGACCTCTTATGGGCCTATAAGAACACGCAAAATGCGTGTGATTATGAGCTTATAAGAGTCGCAAAATAGAAAAAAATATTTTTTACACGTGTTTTAGAATATTTATACTATTTTAAGTATGACAGGATATTAATTTTACAGCATATTTTTTAATTATGCACAGATTGAACTGACATGAGTAATTATTATACTTATAAGTAATAAAAAACAATAGATAACTACACCTGTTATTTTATTTTTTTTTTTAATCGAATGAAAAGTTGCATACGTGCATGCGGCTCTCGCGAGCATGGGCGGATTTAGGGGGGGGGGCATGGGGGCCATGCCCCCCTCCCAGCGAGATATATTAGCATAGAAATAACTTCCAAATTTATTATTTTGGCGAAAGCGCAATTTTTTTTCCTTATGGATGCCCCCCCCCCCTATAAAGTGAAATAAATCCGCCCCTGCTCGCGAGAATCGAAAAAATCGATAATTCTCGTCTGTCTTATATTTGTGAAAAAATAAAGACAAGAATGTAAATCGTCAAGATAAAATCAAGCTATTTCTTGTCTCGAAAATCAAGCCTTTCGATACTCGAGACTAAAATTTTTGGTGACTAAAAAATAATGGTATCAACGAAAATTGGAAATTTTGCTTAAAAACTTATTATAACTGCAGTAGTGGATCCAGGAATTGGTCCTGGAGGGGGGGGGGGCTAAAATTTTATATTCTTAAATTAAGAAAAAAAGTAAGAAATACAGATTTTTCACTATTTCACTTTTTTTTCTGGGACCACTGTGCGACGTGTGGCGACGTACTTATATTATTTCAGATTTCGACACAGGCGTAATCCATTGAGAACCGTCCAATTTTAAATTCTGTGGTACGGTTTACATAGGTGAAACTAAGAGAAAAATTTCTACAAGACTTCAAGAGCATGAGCGCAATATA
Organism: Brachypterus glaber; assembly: GCA_958510825.1. Lineage (NCBI taxonomy): Eukaryota > Metazoa > Arthropoda > Insecta > Coleoptera > Kateretidae > Brachypterus > Brachypterus glaber. The sequence continues at coordinate 110,574,491 of OY294044.1, read as the reverse complement.
AGAAAGAAACAAATTTCACTGACAGATACCTAAACGCATTTTCACATCACCATCCCTCTCAAAAACGCTCGGTAGTTAATTCACTTGTTCATAGGGCTTTCATGATTTCAGACAAGAATTCCCTAGACACAGAACTCCTTAAACTAACCAAAGCCTTGACCATGAACGGTTATACCAAAAAAGACATTAATAAGACCATATACAAATACAGAAATCCCAGACCCAAACAACAGGACAATAGTGACAATGACAGACAGACACAAGTTATACTTCCCTATGTAAGCGGTATCACGGATAAAATAGGTAAACTTTTGAAGAAGTCAAATATTAAGCCTATATTTCGGTCCAACCAAAAATTGGGTCAATGTTTGACTTCAACAAAAGACAAAATACCCCTGAGTTCAGAAGGCGTATATAAAATACCCTGCTCCTGTGGTACGGTTTACATAGGTGAAACTAAGAGAAAAATTTCTACAAGACTTCAAGATCATGAGCGCAATATAAGAAAGAAACAAATTTCCTTATCGGCAGTAGCCGAACATGTACATGAAACAGGTCATAAAATCAATTTTTCTGAAACAAAACAAATATTAACAGAAAACAGAAAAATGCCAAGGAAGATACGGGAATCGATAGAAATCATCAAGCATCCTAACAATATCAATCGGGACACTGGTTACCACTTGCAATATGGAAGTCTTTGATAGGAAAAACCTCGTCACGGGTGAATAACCACAACTCGTCATAAATAGTGACACAAGTTGATTCGAAACTTAGTTTCAGATTAATCCCTGAAGATGTCTCTAGTAGTAAGAGACGAAACGTCGGAAAGTGAAAATCCATTAACACGGTCTAAACCCGAAAGTGAAAGTTCTTTATAATTTTAAATTATTTGGGCGCTCGACCAGTTCCAAATTAATTAATTTTTTTTGTGTTATTAAACCTATATATGTGTACTTTAAAACCAGTTTTATTTTATTTTTACATTGCTTTGGTTAGGCGTGGCCCCCCTCTGAAGTTTGCATTTTATTGATTTTTGCATGTTGCGGAAATTTAAATTTCTCAGTTATGAAATAAGCTACGGATAAGAAACAAAAACATTTTTTTTTAGCATATAATAGGCTATATTTTTTGTTTGAAAGACTTTTTTCTAATTAAAATCAAAATAGGTAAAAACTGTATCTGAAAATTGGTATAAAATTTAATAAAATGATGATTTTTAAATTTTAATATTTTCGTAGAGGGTTGATTTAAGGGGTTGATTTTTTTTTGTAAGTAGGGACTTATAAGTACTATACACTGTTAAAGTTTCAAAGAAAATATTTATTTATTATTTTTTTGTAAAGCTTCGAAAATATTACTTTTACCAAATTATTCAATATTTGAGCCTTAATTTCTCAGGGGTAACTAAATTTAAAAATTTGAAATTTTTACAGGTAAGAGCTTTTTATGTTAGCATTCCATAAAAAAAAAATCAGAGATGTGTTTTGCCTCAAAGTGAAAATATAATTGAAACAAAATAGGTTAAAGTCCAAATAATATAATATTTTAGATTTTAAGCTTTCACGGCCATTAAGATATAAAGAACTTTCACTTTCGGGTTTAGACCGTGTTAATAGATTTTCACTTTCCGACGTTTCGTCTCTTACTACTAGAGACATCTTCAGGGATTAATCTGAAACTGTTTCAGATTAATCCCTGAAGATGTCTCTAGTAGTAAGAGACGAAACGTCGGAAAGTGAAAATCCATTAACACGGTCTAAACCCGAAAGTGAAAGTTCTTTATAATATATTATTTTTATTTATGTATATTTATTAATAGTACGTAAAAATATCCTAAAGTTATGTTATTTAATATATTTTTTCTTTTATGTTGGTTTTTATTTACTTTTTTGGCTTTTTGTCATTGTTTGTTTTTAGATTTTTTTCTAAAGCTGTGCTGTCTTCTTAACTTTTTGTTTTTTCTTAGCCTCTCTTTTCTTTAATTCAAGTTTTTTTTTTGCAACTTGTTTTTTCTTTGCCAGGAGTTTTTTCCTACTCTGCACATTTTTCTTGACCACTTTTTTAACTTTTATTAATGACACAATTTTAAATTCTTTAGAGTTTGATGTTTTGAAGCATCTAATTTTTATTTCCGTAATAGGTATGAAGCGATGGTATTGCCTAGTTTGAGGTATCGAAATGCAGTCTTCATATCTTAATTTTAATAAGTCATTATGAGCCTGTATTTCTTTAGTAGTAACATATACATATTTAACACGAGGAATGTTTTCTTGGCAGTAATTAAACATATCCTCTGGGGTTAAAATTTGATTTTCTATCGTTCTTTGTAAACTGGACTTCGTTAATGTCCTCTTAGTAGTTCCTCCCACTCCATCGCATGCATTCTTGCCATTTGACTTTGCAAAAAAATTCCACTCAGCTTCAATGCCAAAATCATGTTTATGGTTGCATAGATTCAGGAAATTTTTTCTGTTCTTATATTGGCTACTCGCCCCATCGCTAAAGTAAAATATTTTGTTTACCATTGGGACATTAGTTTTAATATCATGTATAACATGCTTTTGGAAAGCATGAACAGCAACAGTATTATGCTCGAGGTGGTCACTTATTATGCATAAACTTCGATGATTTACTTTATCAAGATACAAGATAGTCATTACATTTATGTAATGACTTATAAATATAATTTTTGTCAAATAAGTATATAATCTCATAATATGTAAGATAATAAAATTTAATAAATTTCGGTCATATGTTTTTTCATATAATTTTAATTTAAGGCAAAACACATTCTTGAATTTTTTTTATGTATTGCTAACATATAGAGCTCTTATGTGTAAAAATTTCAGATTTTTAAATTTAGTTACCCCTGAGATATTGAGGCTCAAATATTGAATAATTTGGTAAAAGTAGTATTTTTGAAGCTTTATAAAAAAATATTAAGTAAATATTTTGGTTTGAAATTTTAAGAGTGTATAGTAATTATAGGTCCCTATTTATAAAAAAAATTCACCCCCTCAATTCAACCCCCTAAGAAAATATTAAAATTTAAAAATGGTCATTTTATTAAATTTTATATCAAATTTCGGATACAATTTTCACCTATTGTAATTTTATTTAGAAAAAATATAGCCCATTGTATGCCTAAAAAAATAATTTTTGTTTCATATCGCTAGCTCATTTAATAACTGAGAAATTTAAATTTCCCCAACATGCAAAAATTAAAAAAAATTAAAGTTTATAGGGTGGCCACCCCCAACTGAAGCAAAATAAAAATATTCTAACATTGGTTTTGAAGTATACATATATAGGGTAAACAACAGGCAAAATAATATTAAATTTGAAAATGGTCGAGCGCCCTATGCTGGACGATATTCAATGGATTACACCCACAGGAAAGTTCAAAGTAAAAAAAAATATTAAATTATAGTAGACAATACTTCGGCAACTTATGTGCGAAAGTAATTTAGATTTTTGTGGCAGATATCCATTTTAATTACTAGACTGATTCAAGTAGAGCGAGAAGCTGTGGATCTATTTTTAAAAAGTAGAAATCTACAGAGAGAAATCTAAAATTAAAAGGACCACCAAATCTGTGGCACAGATAACACAGGCCTACAAAAAAATTGTTTTTTGGAAGATTATACTTATTTATTTATTTATAGTCAATACAAGAAACCTTATTATCAGTCATCGGCGAATTTCCAGTGCTCGCATAGGCACCGCGTCGATTCTACCGTTGACGCGAGGTTTTAAATATTTACATTTTTATTTCTTTTTATTTTGATTTTTTTTTTGATTCCATTTAAACGAGTAAGGTGGGAAAAAAAAGTTATCGATAAATAAAAATTAAAAACTTTCGTATTCTTAAAATATAAAAATCGAATATCGTTTTTTTCTTCGAAAAACACCGATATATATACATATTTATAGTTAATATGTATAGTCAATATTGTTGTGTGTAACAAATTAGTCGTCAAATGTTTCGATTTAGTGACCTTTATAAAAATTTCCCTCATAATTCGGCAAAATTATTCCGTAAGCCTATGTTTCTGTGTTTATTTTCAACGTTGATGGGTCATAACTGAGTTTATTCCGATTACTGCTTATTATATTTCATAGCGGTATACCGTAGTAGTTTCCAATTGTCAAAAAAAATCAAAAATCGTCCAAAACAAAAAATTTTTGGATATAAATTAGTTTCATGAAAAAATAAGCAACTTTTTTTTTAATGTCTGTTTGTTCCTCTGTCCGTCCGTCTGATGTCACGTTTTTGTGTACATGATAACTCAAGAACGAATGATCCGATCGACTTGAAATTTTCAGGAAAAATTAAGTTCTACGAGGGGAAGATCCCTATTGTTTTTGAAAGTAATCCCTCCAAAATCAAAATAGTTATGGTGGGTTAAACTTTTATAAAAATCAAAAAAGCTTGATGAAAATTACGATGAATGTAAGTTTTTCAGGAAAAAATACTTTTATTAAAAGGATCAATTCTACCAAAATATATATTTTTTTAATTTTTTGTTTTTCAAATATCTTTTTTTTTTTAATGTAATTTTTTTTGTTTTTTAAAAATTATTTTTTTTTAACTTTTTGCAATATGTGTACCATTTACTGTGTGTAGCATTACATATCTTCACGAATTGTTATTACTTCCGATTGAATGCTAATACCTTTTATTCGCTTTACCAATTTTTTTGTCAGGACCTATTGGTCCAAAAATAAGTTAAAAAAATCTGAATGCGTATGGCCATTTTTGGTACTGCTGAATTAGAATATCATATCACTTCTGGTAGTCTATTTTCTTTTAATGTCGGATTTGGCTAAAATTTGGTATAAAGGCATTTTTTGAGAACCTTATTATTATAATGTAAGTCGAAATTCCTAAATTCAAAATCGTGAATTAAATATGGCGGGTTAACTTTTTCATTGTAGTCAAATTTTCTAATTTAGCGACCTCGAAAACCCCTAAATACCATATTTTTTATCCAAAAAGTTCATAAAATTTGGCCACCATGGTCCATATTCCGCTATTTTCCATTTTGAATAATGGGTTCAGTTTTAGCAACCTTAAAAATGCCTAGATACCAGTTTTCACGAAACTACGTTTGATTACTCAAAAAGTAAGAGAGATATTAGTTCGAGTATTAGAGATCTATAAAAAGCCTGGTATAAATATAATATTAAACAATATTTTGTCAAAAACTAGACACCGAGACGTCCCATGGTATAGACAACGCGACGCTTTAAAATATTTTTTCGACGGATGGAATCCTGGAAAGTATGTTTTTCGAAACATGTGGGACCTTTTTTCAGGTATTTTCAAACTCTTGAATCTTGAAGGAAATTTTAAGAAAATCTTAAGGGATTATCTCCTAAAAGGAATTCAGGTGTACAATTTTTTTTAGCGGTTTGGAAAAGTTTTAATTTTTTCCCCTTTTTTTCATATATAATTACACAAGACGCTGAGAATTATGCGGGGAAAATTTGCTGTTTTTATGAAACTTAGCTGTCTGGAAATAATTACGACCGGGGCGTCGCCCCTGGAGTAGCTTATTCCTTTGACAGCAAATTCAAATAAATCAAATAAATCATGTGTAATTCGGAAGATTATTTTTTAACGATTTATAATATGTCAAACCTATACTTTTATTTTTACAGGTATATTCTTTGATTTGGTTAATTTAATTCCATTCTCAATTGCTAAACTAAAACATTTTTTGCCCATTTTTAAATTGCAAATTATGGTTCTGTCAATAGTTTAGTCACTTACTGCAGTACTGACTAGCGCGGTACTGCGCTAGGCTTGCAAGCATGTTCATAAAAGTCAACCTATAAAAACTGTCATTACATTTTATAAATATTATATTATTCAATGAGCGTATAATAATTGCTATTAATCAGTTAGCGTGAATTTTGGGACACGAGCCGATAGGCGAGTGGCCTAATCACCCGAATGACTATTATTATTGATAGCTATTATACGCGAGTAGAATACTAAACTTTATCCACGGCCGTTTTAAAGTTTAAACGGTTGATTTTTACAGATCCGTCATTAATAGGCCTATTAATCACGGCCGTGGTTAAAAGAATATTTTGAGGTATTTTTTTTATTAAATAATAAACTAATAACAATAATTATAAATAATACTACATTCATATTTAATTACACAGGTTTACAAAAAAAAAAGTCAGGACTATTTGACCGGACCATGGTATTCCTAGGTATTTTGGCGCCCTGAATCAGATCCCGGGGTCAGTTTTGCCCCATCACGTCAGGAAAACTAGATTTCAAGGTCATTTGGAGGTCAAAATGGTGATTTTTTGGGAGCGGCCCCGGGACAAGATCTCAACTTTCAGAGAGTATTCAAGACCTACACAGTTACCCGTCAAGTTAACAGGTCGCTTGAGATATTGTCCCGCGGCCGCTCCCAAAAAATCACCATTCTGACCTTAAATGACCTTGAAATCTCGTTTCCTGACGTGATGGGGCAAAACTGACCCCGGGATCTGATTTAGGGCGCCAAATTACCTAGGAATACCATGGTCCGGTCAAATAGTCCTGACTTTTTTTTTTGTAAACCTGTGTTATTTATTAATTAGTTTTAGGTATGAAATCTTGTTGTAAAAGAGAAATACTGAAAAACAAAATACTACAGTGATTCTCACTAGAATTTTCTACAGTAGAAAATTCTGTAATATGATTGGACAGAAATAAACACGTGGCCAGAAATATTGTTAAATGATTGGTTGATAAAACGTTAAAAAATAATCAGGGGTGATATCATAAGTGATACTAGGTTAGGTATCGGTGGTTTTCTACATAAATTTTACGAATATTAATCCCAATGATGAAAATGATTCCAAAAATTGGGATTAATATGAGTAAAATTCGAAAAAAAGCACCTGTACCTAACCTAGTATCACGAATTGATATTTAGGGAGAGAATAAAGGGTGTATTTGAAATAGCGTAGGAAATTTTAACAGGTGATTCTACATGATAAAATATGACAAAAAGTTCCTATAAACATATGTCTAAAAATGCGTCATAAGGGAGCTACGCCCCTTTGAAATTGGCTAAAAAAATCGGTTTTTATTTAATAACTCAGGAACCCTTTGACATATGTTAACGAGGTTTTGCACGTGAATTAATCCTAATAAGGCCCATCTTTGTATGTCATTTTCACGTACTTATTTAAACCAGGGGTGTGCGAAACGAGGGGGCCTTATCAGTTTTTTGTCCCAAACTTTTTTCTGTGTAATTTTTTTGTAATTTTAATTTTTCGTCCTCGAACCGTGGAATTTCACCTTCAAATGAATTTTTCTCGAAAACGGTTAATCCTACAGTATTACAACAAGAATACCTTTTTTATGTATTTTGACCTGAGGAATCATATTTCAAAAATAAAATTGCAAAAAAGTTACACAGAAAAAAGTTTGGGACAAAAAACTGATAAGCCCCCCCCGTTTCGCACACCCCTGGTTGAAATAAGTACATGAAAATAACACATAAAAACGGACCTTGGTAGGATTAGTTGACGTGCAAAACCTTATGACGCATTTTTAGACATATGTTTATAGGAACTTTTTGTCATATTTTATAATGTAGAATCATCTGTTAAAATTTCCGACGCTATTTCAAATACACCGTGTATAATTTATATTTAATACACATACCTCTTAATTATAAAGTATTAATCCACAAATAAATTATATTTTATAAATTAAAAAGCAAACAAGAAGCACGATTTTATTTGGAAATTGTATTCTCAAAATAATTATTTTTTTTCCTTCTTTCAGCGGTGTTCCTAATACCATACGCCATCCTAATGGTAACCTGTGGTGTTCCCATGCTCTACATGGAACTAGCAGTGGGCCAATTCACGGGCAGGGGTCCCATTGGAGCCCTTGGTCACTTATGCCCCCTTTTCAAAGGCACCGGACTCGGTAGCGTAGTGATATCATTCCTCATGTCCACGTATTACAGCGTGATCATAGCCTATGGGGTCTACTATTTCTTCACGTCCTTCAGGTCACGGCAGCCATGGGATGACTGTAACCACCGATGGAACACGAAACATTGTTGGGTGCCACACAAGTCGCAGAACTTGACGAAGCCGCTTCTTAGTCAGTCTCCGGCAGAAGAGTTTTACGAGTAAGTTACACACAAAGAACTTTTACCTCAAGAAGTAATTTCAGACCAATGTTTATGAAGGTGTCATCTTTTTGTTTGTTTATTTACTAACAGAAACGCGATAAGCTTTGTGGTGTAAAATGTAGATGTCGCTAGTCGACTTTCAGGCTAGCTAGTAGCGATGTTGCGTAGTTTCCACCTTAACAAGAATTCAAATCATTATACTTAAATTAAAAATGTAAAAAACTTTATTTTGTATACTATAATTATGTTTAATAATATAGTATATTTAAATCTATTAAAATTAAACTACTAGTTCATATAAAACTCATATAGAACTAATGTTTCTTAAAATTTACAATAAAATATCCAAAGTATATGTTTCCAATCGGCAGCACTGTACCCCTGTCATTTTACGACATTAGACTGTGAGTTTACACATTCTTTCTCTCTCTTTACGCGTACTAAGTGTAAACAATAGTCACGCTTCAAACAAAGCATACGGTAGATTTCATCATGCTCCTTCTTGAGGTAAAAGTTCTTCGGTTATACAACATTTTTAACGCTTTTAGTGCTCATGACGCACCGGTGCGTCATCGCTTTATTTTTAGAAGGGCGCGACGCACTCGTGCGTCATGTTTGGTGGTAAATTTAACAGTCAATATTATGCTTGTTGCGAAGGTGTCGGGATTGTGAGAGCACGTTTGAAAAGTTTGGGGAAAGTACTATAGTCAGAATTTGTCTCCATTTTCCCAAAAACTAAGTGATGTAGAAAAAAGTTTTTACAAAATATTCTATAGTGAATTTTATAAACTTCTTTTTTACAACTTTAAAACCTATTTTTTTTTAAAGTTGACCATTTAAAAGATATTTGCAAAAGTGTGCCTTTAAATCAAGATTTTTGATCATTGGGGACTTTTAATCCGTTTATCAGGAAGGTCTAAACTACATCTCTACTAATTTCCAAAACTTTTGGAAACGATGATTTTTGGTTCTTGACGGGACTATCAGGCCTATTCACATGTACCATTGAGATTGAAATGTGTGGCAATATTGACGAAAGTTGCAAGGTCATTTACGTCAACTGTATTAAAATTGCATGGTATTGTAATTTTTTTCAATATTGATTAGATTTCAATGGTACATGTGAATAGGCCTTAAAAAAGGCCTATTCACATGTACTACCCGCTAGCTTACATATTATCTACCGTTGTCAAGGCTTGTTTACCTTGGCAACCAATAAAATCAGTGAACTCATTTATTATTGACCGTTGTTAAGCATTGTTTATTGGCGACGGTCTATAATGAAAAAACTTTCGAGACAACCACTAACTTATTTGTCAAATTGACAGCTATGTCAAAATAATTTTTAAATTTTAATTTTAACTGATATTTGGAGTTACTAGCTTTAGGTAGTAGAAAAAATAGTATATGCACCACGTATGCGAACTGACTTAAGACTTAGTTCGCATACTAGGTGCATAATATACTTTATCCAATACATACAGATAATAAGACAATTATCAGCTTTATTTTAAATAGATAAACTCAATAATAACCCCCGCGTGGCTTTTAATTTATTGAGTAGATAACTATTTATTTTACCCACTCAACTGTCACTTGTCAAATTATTTTCTTGTAAATGTCATTAAAAATTTTAATAAAAATGTGAATTCCTAAGCTATTTATTGGATAAAACCTTGTATGGCGATATTGCCCTCTCGAAAATTAACCTGTTTGGCTGACGCCTCGTAGGTTAATTTTCTCATGGCCAATATCTTACTTTACCCACTAGTACCATAAATAACTAATTTTTTCAGTCGAAAAGTGCTCCAAATAGGACGAGGCATAGAAGACTTTGACGTTCTACGATGGGAGCTTGTGGCCTGCTTGATCTGCGCTTGGGTTTTAATTTACTTCGCTATTTGGAAGAGCATCAAGTCATCTGCCAAAGTTCGATATTTTACTGCGACATTCCCCTTCATCATCATCATTGTGCTGTTAATCAAATCCCTCACGCTAGAGGGCGCTGATAAAGGCATGCGGTATTTCTGGAAGCCCAAATTTGAACTCTTGTTGGAAGCAAAGGTAAAAATAATTAATTTTGAAACGACATGAATAGTTGCAAGCATATTATTAGTATCTAGTATTTAGTATTTATACTCGTGAAGGGACCTTTTCTAAGGTTATTTATGTTATTAAAACATCGGCACTATTTTAAGTTATTTATTTTTTATTTATTTATTTATTTATTTTACAACTTAACAGGACATACGTCCCTTTTACAAAGTTGTTATCATAAACTATGAAGTTAATATAAATACAATAGAGACTTATATAAAAAAGAAAGAAAAAAACAAGATTTGCATAAAATATTAATACTTAATTATTTGAGAAAATATAATTTATAATTCTACAGCATAACAAACAGATCTTAAGGAATTAATATTTGTAAAAAATAAATCTAGAACACTTCCAATGCGTTCGTAATTGGAACACATGATATATAAAGGCGAAAACATTAGAATATTGGTACGAGGTGTTTTTAGGTAAAATAAAGTTCTATTCCTAGTACTAACGGATGGAACGTGAAATTTGAGTTTATTTAATAAGTATGGACAGTCAATAATATTATGAAGTAATTTATACAAAAACGCTACACTATAATAAAAACGGTGTGAAGCCATATTTACAAAACCAAATCTCTGCAGTAAACTTTTGGTAGGAGTATTAAGCGCAGGGTACTCATTATATGTTTTTAGGTACAGATACCTTAAAAACCTTTTCTGAACCTTCTCAATGCTGTTTCTGTGAATTTCATGTTTAGGGTTCCAAATAACTGCACCATAGTCCAACTTGGACCTAACGAATGCATTATATAGCACTGTAAATGTGTGAGTATTTTGAATACCCTCAGAGTTACGAAAGATAAAACCTAATGATTTAAAAGCTGCTGAAGTTGTTTTGTTTATATGATCAACAAAGGATAATTGCGGATCAAAATGTATTCCTAGGTCTTTCATAAGATCAGGTCTAGAAAGAATAGAACCAGTTATGTTATAATTATAAATTATAGGTACTTTTTTCTTGGTAAAGGTCATAACGTTACATTTGGATACATTGAGAGGAAGACGATTTCGTACACACCATTCGTGTAGTCTATTTAAATCATCTTGGAGTTCAATAGCATCATTCACACAAGCAATCTTTTTAAACATTTTAATATCATCTACATAAATAAGACATAGACATTTAAGAATGCATGCAATGTCGTTAACAAAAATTATAAACAAAAGAGGTCCTAGGACCGTCCCCTGAGGGACTCCGGAGGTGGCAGTGAAAAGAAAGGATTTGAAACCACGATATTGAACGTATTTATGAAAAGAGAAGTTGTCTAAATAGGCAAACCTGCCTCAGGTGTAAGTTGCATAGTTTATTAAAGTCTGTGTATCTCCAAACGGTATAATCTAGCAAAAAACTGTATATAACATTTTTTACTTTTTACTGTAACTTGAAACGTTAAAATTAGCAAAAAAAAACTGTATATAATTTTTTTTAGTTTTTACTAAAAAATGTAACGTGAGAGGGGCTGTCCATATATTACGTAACGCAATTTTTCAAAAAAGTTGGGAGGGGACCTGTGTAACAAACTGTCACATTTACCAACACCCCCCCATAATCAATATCACACAGGGAAAAAATACTAGGTACCTCTTTTTACACTAAGGGTCACATATAACACGTATATTGTTTATGCACAGGTATACAAAATAGTACACACATTGGTGTTCTGTGAGTACACGTTCCGCGCGAAAATGTATCATCGCCGATGATTCATCGACAAGATCACGCATGAACAGGGCCTTAAGATTTTTTTTAATATCAATGTCAACAGTTTTTTTACTGATTACAATATTATTTAAATATGCATAGTTTCGTCAATTTTTGTGTGAAAAAGGGAACTATGGGCCACTAAATAGTAATTTATGTTGAAATAAAAATACATCTGCCAAGCTTAGGAAATAAACATTTAATTTATTAAATTCCGTTACGTAACGTTTACCTAGACCCCCCCTCCCCCCTGTCACAAACTGTAACAATTTCTCTGACTCCCCCCCTGGCCGCGTTACGTTATATATGAACAGCCCCTTATCATAGATTTACCCAATAAGTGAATTATGCAAAAAAATACTGCCTTTTAAAAATACCAATATCTTGAAAAAATTCTAGAAACAAAATATTTATTACATGTATCAATCAGTTTAAAAAAATCTTTTATTTAAGGCTAAATTTATAAGATTTAGTAATATTTAATTTAATTATAATTATATATAACCAAGAAATGCGAAAACAGGAGTTTTACCTCATTCTTACTCCCTTACCTGTAACCGTTTACCCTCAAAATGGAGTTATCGAGTTTATAGACAGAATAGACAGATTTTTTTTTTGCTATTTTGACTCAGTAAGGTCTAAAACGTCCAAAAATATAAAAAAACATAGTCAAAAAATCGAACTTAGCGATTTTAATTCATCGGCACTCTCAGTAGTACTAAGTGCCGAGTTAAAAAAATATTAAGGTACTAGTTTCATAACACTCGTTTTTAGCGCGCGAGTACGTAGAAAACGTAGAAAACGAGCCGCTTGCGGCAAGTTTTCTAAAGTACTAGTGCCTTAAAAACGTGTTATGAAACAAGTGCTTTATACAATTTTTTCTATTTTACAATTACAATTTTCGCTATGTTTGAAATTCATAGAACAAACGATATTTTGATATATTTTATAGTCAGGTCTTCTCTTTTTCACTGCAAGTAACCAAGCCATAATTTTAACACGTAAAAATCAACTTAAAATACAATTTCGTAGAAAACTAAACTTAGAAGCGATGTTCACATTTGCACGGAAGACGCCATTCAATTGTCGACAGGATCCTGTTGCCAACCCAAAAAAAAAAAGTACTAACCTTTTATGGTCCTATAAGAACATGCAAAATGCGTGTGATTATGAGCTTATACTAGTCACAATTTGTGTTTTAAAGGATGTTTTCTATTTTGTGACTCACAAAATAGAAAACATCCTTTAAAATATACCTTAAGTAATTTTTGCTCGTCCCATTTCTTCAATTTTCTTATATGCTTTCAGGTTTGGGTTAACGCAGCTTGTCAGACCTTCAACTCCATGGGATGCGCCTTCGGTTCCATGATCTGCTTTGCCAGTTACAACAAGTACAACAACAACATCCTGCACGACACTTTGGCTGTGTCTTTCGTCAACGCCATTACGAGTTTGGTGGTAGGGATTTTTGCATTTGCTACAATTGGCAATATTGCATGGGAGCAGAATACGAGCATAGAAGACGTCATCGACGATGGTACGTTTAAGTAATAATATATTTTTTCCAAAGAACTTTTACCTCAAGAAGGAACATGATGAAATCTACCGTATGCTTTGTTTGAAGCGTGAACCAACTACGGTGAGGGGCTGGTGGGGAGTGACTATTGTTTACACTTAGTACGCGTAAAGAGAGTGAAAGAATGTGTAAACTCACAGTCTAATGTCGTAAACTTTGTCAAGCAATACAGTGTTGCCGGTTGCAACACCTGCTTTAGATATTTTATTGTAAATTTTAAGAAATATTAGTTTTATTTGAGTTTTATATGAACTAGTAGTTTAATTTTAATAAGTTTAATTATATTACATTACCAAACATAATTATAGTGTCGTAGTTTAGTAGTTTTTTAAAATTTTAATGTAGGTATAAAGATTTATCATAATGATAAAGTGAAAATTACGCAACATCGCTCTGGTCACCAGAAGGTCAAAACTAGCGATACTTATGTTTACACCAGAAGCAGTATCGCATACGTTTATGTAAACAAACAAACAAACAAACAAAAAGATGACACCTTCATAAACATTGGTCTGAAATAACTTCTTGAGCTAAAAGTTCTTTGATTTTTTCTTACACATAAATAAAAAGGATTTCTTGAGCCAAAGCCACGTATCTTTCAATAGGTTCAAAGCCATATTCTCTTGTTTCTAGCCCAGCATTTCTTTGAATCAAAGTCAATGTCCTTGAATGAGAGCGAGGGGTTTGCATATATAGCTACATGTTCTTGGTTCAAGGATCTTTTTTGTCTGTGTAGAAAATGGATTTGGTTCGTTTATAATTTCATAAGGAATTAATATTTCTGACTATTATTTTTGCAGAAATAACAGGGCTAGAAAATTAATTCGGTCTATTAATAACACATACCCACAAAAAAAAATTGTCTGTGCTGGGGGTTGAGACCCACCTATTCTTATGTCTCATTTTTTTGCTACACTAAAATTGCCGATGAGATTTTCACAATTTTAGACAGTTTTTTCAGTGTAGCAAAAATAAGGGTTGCTTTTTTATGGCAGATTTGTGTTCAGCATCCCAAAATACATAAGAATAGGTGGGTGTCAACCCCAGCACAAACAATTTTTTTATTGGCATTTATAAGGCACACAAAAAAAAAGTTGTCTGTGCTGGGTTTGAGACCTACCGATTTTTATGTATTTTGGGATGCTGAACACGAATCTGTCATTAAAAAGGTATTTAATGGGCTCATTTTTTCGCTACACTGAAATAATATGAGATTTTTACCATTTAAGTCAATTTTTTCAGTGTTGCAAAAAAATGAGCCCATGAAGTGCCTTTTTATGGCAGATTCGTGTTCAGCATACCAAAATACATAAGAATATTTAGGTCTCAACCGCAGCACAGACAACTTTTTTTGTGGGCCTGTGTAATTTAATGCAGTCTTTTCGTCAATGCAATTACAAGTTGGATAGTAGGGATTTTCGTATTTGCTACTATTAACAAAAAAGTCATGATTAAATAGCAAAATTATTTGAGAAACAACAAATTTGAAAAATTGACTTTTAAATAGAACTGTAATACTTAGGTATTACTAAATTTTATTTTATATAGTCTGTTCAATTATGCAAGATAATAGTTTAAAATTCCCGCGATTTTTAAGCTACATCATTGGTTAAAAACTCGTCCCTTTTAACATATAAAATATTGTGACATTTTTTTGTCTATGACAATGATTGACGGTCGTTAAAGCTAATAAAAGAAGAGAAAGTTACATAAAAAAATGGTTATACTTAATGTTATTTTGTATGGTATTGAAAAAGTTACTTTTTTGGTTTATTTTTCATACACTCACACTAAATTAGCATATTCTTCATATTTTACAAACGCAAATTATATTGAACACAAGGCAAACGTCAAATTATTAGGTTACAATTACAACTTAACGCCTATCAAGAGGCTCGCATAACAACCATTACAAGATACATGACGACACGTCAAGCCAATCCTGGCATCGTATTCTTATGTACTATGCTTGTTATGCGAGTCTTTGGATAGGCCATTTCCAGGAAAACAGTACCGACATCTGTTAAATTTTTGATACACTACGATTTATGCATAATTATGCTATTTATGCGCTCTGTGGTGTAAAACGGGCCGCGTCCCTTACTATCTTGCATAACTGGACGGAGTATAGTAAAATTTTTTTTCATTTTAATAATTTAAAGTAAAACGTAAATACTTTGATTTTAGGTAGTAGTACTATACTGCCTTCCTAAGCTGAAAGGTCCTATCTGTGTATGTTGAACCTATGTAGATAGGACCTTTCAGCTTAGCAAGGCAGTATATGCTATACAATTTTTTTTAATAATTGAGCTATGTAAGTAACGTACCTATGGCAACGTTCAGGTATTACATAACGCAAATTCAAATTCAAAAAGATAAATTAGGACTTTGTCATAGGGAGCGTTCAAGTATTACGTAACGCAAATTGTACCAAAATTCAGACACTTCATACCCCGTTTCTCGCGTTATTAAAGGCTGTAGAGATTTCATGTTTCGGCTACCCCCCCAAATAGGGTGTGTTTTATGGGGGGTAGCCAAAATATAAAATCTCTACAGCATTTAATAACGCGAGAGACGGGGTGTGAAGTGTATGAATTTTGGTACAATTTGCGTTACGTAATACTTGAACGCTCCCTATGACAAAGTCCTAATTTATCTTTTTCACTGTTAAATTTCAAACAAAGTATTTTGACAATTTTAATTGGATAATAGTCCATTATGAAAAAGAGGGTCATTCACAAATCAAATTCCTCGCAATTTATTTACCAAATTAGCGTTTCCTGCCGTATGACCTATGTTACACTCAACAGCACGAACGAACGAGCAAACATTTTTTTAAATGCTAAATGTTACAGTACTAAAAATTAAAAAAATATATATAACAAATATATAGCCTGTAAATAGTATATTGTTTTACTAAGAGGAAAAGTGAAGCTTTTTTTACTAGTCTGTAGAATTTACTAGAAACTACAGACAAGTAAAAAAAGCACTTTTCCTCTGAGTGAAACATACTATTTTTTCTTCAAGCATATATTTTTTTTAACTTTTGAATTAAAGTTATTCAGTAATAAAGCCAGTGGTGGTTTTGCTAACTAACTTTTCTTACGGCGTACAACAATGAACTCAGTTTTTTACTGTAAAAAAATAGATCACTTCTAACTAGTGTGTTCAGTTATAAAATATGAGCGCTTGAAGAAAAAATATATTTTTTACTTTTAACATTACTCATTACACAGTAATCCGGAAAAAGTGTATGTCCGATTGATTGAACGATCATTAACCGAAAACAGAGTATTAAAAAAATATAATGAAAAAAACAATTATTGGTTTATTGGTAAAAAAATTATCGGCATTCAATAAATCATTTATTTAACATAACACCAAATAATTATGTTGTTAGTATCTTACGGCAAAAATAAAACATACCTAACCGCTCACAGAAAAAAAAAACATGTTGCGCTCTCACCAAAATTGCAATTATTTTGCAGTTTTGGCGGAGGCGCTCTGTAAGTTGCAAAATTCGCAACAAAATAATGCAAACAAACTTTTTTTGTTTTGTTTAGGCCCTGGATTGATCTTCGTGGTCTACCCCCAAGCCATGGCCAAGATGCCCGCCTCCCAACTATGGGCCGTATTCTTCTTTTTCATGCTGATCTGCCTTGCTCTTAACAGCCAAGTAATACAACCTCGTTCATTATACTACCCTCCTTAAAAATAACCTAGCAAGGACAAGAAGAACGATTTGACTTAACGTTAGATGAATTTAGAGTGCCTTGATTTGACGTTTTCTGTCAAGAATAGGACAAGAATAAAGACATAAAAAAAATTAGGGAAATGGTAAACCCGCAAACGTGCTTTTAGCCATTTTCGGATATACCAAGTTTCTCTTTTAGTTGTAAATGTGTCAAAATATATTTTTATCCAATACATACAGATAATAAGACAATTACCAGCTTTATTTTAAATAGATAAACTCAATAATAACCCCCGCGTGGCTTTTACTTTATTGAGTGGATAATTATTTATTTTACCCACTCAACTGTCACTTGTCAAATTATTTTCTTGTAAATGTCATTAAAATTTTTAATAAAAATATGAAATAAGATTCACAATCGCATAATACCGAGATATATTTCTCGTCCGTGTATCATACGCTATTTTTTATTTGCTTGTAAACATATATTTAACAAAAAAAGCAAAAATAATAAGTAAAATTAGTTTTAATTTGGTTCTGTCAGTTATCTGACAATTTTCCATAAGGGACCGCAAAAGTACTTTGGCGGGCAGTAGCCCGCCAAAATAAAACAAAAGACAAACTCTTAACAAAAGTGTCACTTTTAACTTAACATTTCTAACCGAAAAAAAATAGTTTGTTATACCTTACATATTTTTGAACCTTTTCTTATTCAAACGGATAAAAAATAAAATATTTTTAATCCGTTTTAATTCGTTTAAATTAGTTAACTAACTAATTTAAGGTTAACCTGTTTTAATTTGCATTTGCTATTTAAATTTAATTCGTTTTAGTTTGCATATGCGGAATATAATATTTTAATTGGTTTCTATTTGCATATGCAGAATATCATTTTTATATATATATATATATATTTAACAAAAAAAAGCAAAAATAATAAGTAAAATTAGTTTTAATTTGGTTCTGTCAGTTATCTGACAATTTTCCATAAGGGACCGCAAAAGTACTTTGGCGGGCAGTAGCCCGCCAAAATAAAACAAAAGACAAACTCTTAACAAAAGTGTCACTTTTAACTTAACATTTCTAACCGAAAAAAAATAGTTTGTTATACCTTACATATTTTTGAACCTTTTCTTATTCAAACGGATAAAAAATAAAATATTTTTAATCCGTTTTAATTCGTTTAAATTAGTTAACTAACTAATTTAAGGTTAACCTGTTTTAATTTGCATTTGCTATTTAAATTTAATTCGTTTTAGTTTGCATATGCGGAATATAATATTTTAATTGGTTTCTATTTGCATATGCAGAATATCATTTTCAATAAGCAACTATTTGCAAAAGCGTATCTGATTTAATTCGTTTGAACCTGTTTGAATCCGTTTTTGCGAATTGAAAAGTAATTTTCAATTAGCATTTGCGAATTAATTCGGATTCAAATATATTAAAAAAATATTTTTAATCCGTTTTAATTCGCAAATGCGTATTAAAATTTTGAATTGCTTTTCACCAACGTTTTCATCAAAAAAGTCGATATAAGCTAGGTGATGTATGTAAAGTAAATTACCGAAAGACAATTGTATACACATTATACGATTTTGAATGGATAGGATGCTTTGCCGCGGTTCGCGGGATTTTTTAGACCACGGACGGCGACTTTTTATGTTATACCTACATATAGCATAAAGCTCTCAACATATGCTAAGACCTTCCAATTTCACATATCTAACTCTTTGAAAAAGTCCAAACAAAAATTTTCACGGTCAGGGCTATACCGATCGGTTAGCTTTATCATTAAAGCTATTTTTTTGATTTGGGAAATTTTCAATTTTTAAATTTTTAGTTGTGAAATTTCCTACTAACAAATAAGAATTTTTACCAGATTTTTTGACCCCACTCTTTTCTTCACAGAAAACGTCAAATAAAGGCACTCTAATCTATCGTAGGGACCCTACGGTAGGGTCAAGTCGTTTTTCTTGTCCTGCTGGGTTATTTTTGAGGAGGGCGGTATAATTACAAAGTTTAATATAATCTCATTCAGACTAATTTCAGTTTGCGATAGTCGAGGTTGTAGTAACTTCCATCCAGGATGGGTTCCCGGTGTGGATCAAAAAGAAGCTGGTCTGTCACGAGGTCCTGGTGCTGATCATTTGCGTCATTTCGTTCTTATGCGGAATTCCGAATGTTACGCAGGTGGGTACAGGAGAAGTATTTTTTTTGCAAAAAATACAATTAAAAAAAAAAACTAAAAAAAAATAATTTGAATTTTTTACTTTCTCAGAAAAATCAAAATAAACAACAAAAATATGATGTCTGTCTGTATCCACGATATCTTAAGAACGCTTTGAGCTAGCGACTTGAAATTTGGTATGCAGATGTATTTTTTATATTATCTTGGACCAATTCATATTTGTGCAAAATCTGTTGGGGGAAAAGGGGGGGGTAAATCGGTTGGGAGAAAGAAGTGTAAAAGGGGGGTTAAATGTTTGTTTTGTTTTTATTTTTTTATTATTTACAATATAAGAACATTATAAAAACCACATAAAACTTTAAATAAAACTAAAAAAAGGCGTAGTTCTAATCGAAATTTTTACTCTTTATCCAAATCAAGGTTTAAACGTTTTTTTTTACAGGCCCATGGTTTATAGGCCTATAATTCACGACCGTGGATAAAATGTTTTATCCAATACATACAGATAATAAGACAATTACCAGCTTTATTTTAATGAGATAAACTCAATAATAACCCCCGCGTGGCTTTTACTTTATTGAGTGGATAATTATTTATTTTATCCACTTAACTGTCACTTGTCAAATTATTTTCTTGTAAATGTCATTAAAATTTTTAATAAAAATATGAATTCCTAAGCTATTTATTGGATAAAACCTTGTATGGCACTCATGGGTAAACCGATATTGCCCTCTCGAAAATTAACCTGCTTGGCTGACGCCTCGCAGGTTAATTTTCTCATGGGCAATATCTTACTTTACCCACTAGTACCATAAATAACTATTAATCGATAAAAAGAAACTGCATGAAAAAACTAATATACGTTATTTTCAGGGAGGTATCTACTTTTTCCAACTTATCGACCACTACGCCGCATCTATTTCCATCATGTACCTCGCCTTCTTCGAGGTGATCGCAGTCTCCTGGTTCTACGGGGCCTGGAGGCTCAGCAAAAACGTCAAAACCATGACGGGCCGGCACCCGGGGCTCTACATTCAGTTCTGTTGGATGTTCCTTACTCCTTTAATGATATTCGCCCTGTGGGTGTTTTTGATTATCGACTACCAGCCCCCCACGTATAATAATGGAAAATACCATTATCCGCCCTGGGCGATTTTTATTGGATGGGTCATTGCGGCGCTTTCCATCTTGTGTATACCGATTTATATGATTGTGGTGTTTGCCAAAGCACCGGGAGAGACTTTGTTAGAGGTAAGGAGAGACCTATTTTCCGAAAATTTTCAATATTTCCATATTTTATGGAAAACTAGATGAAACGTTGCAAGCACCCTGTCAAAACATCGGCACTATTGTACACTAGAGCCATCTAGTTTGCAAATTTCAAACTAGGTGTTTTGTTTGATTTTAAATTCTGTATCTTTAAAACTTTATATTCTAGCAAAAAACTGTATAAAACATTTTTTATAGGGCTTAAAAAGAGCTTTTATTTAAAATATAATTTTTTGAAATCGGGTTATAAATATGTGAGATATGCTAAAAAAACCTTTTACTGCTTTTAACGCCAATATCTCCAAAACAATGCGTTTTAGAAAAACGTTGTTTATAACATTTTTTGACTAATTTAAAATTATCTTTATATAAGTGCTAAATTAACCAAATACAATAATTATTGCCTTAATTATAAACAAAAAACGCTAAAAATAGGAGTTTTTCCCTATTTTTACCCCCAAAATCTAATCAGCTCTTCGGAATACGATAAGAAACAATATGCAAAAAACCGCAAGTCGATATCTCATGTAGAAATGGAGTTAGAGAGTTTACACCCAGACAGACAGACAGACAGACAGACAAACAGACGGACGCAAAAATTTTTTTTACTGATTTCGACTCAAATTGGTCTAAAACGTCGAGAAATGTGAAAAAAAAAACGTGGTCAAATATTTTGACTTTTGCGGTGAATATATCAATACATCGGCACTCTTAGTAGCACTAAGTGCCGATGTAAACATCCTAAAATGTTTTTTATGCTTCTTCAAACGACTTACTACCTTTTAAGCTTGCGTCACGTCAAACATGGTTAACATTAGGTTGGGTCAAGGGGGCAAAAAGTATTGTTTTTGGCCATAACTTTCTAATTATTGATCGTAGAATAAAAATTATTGAACAGCTAAAAAATATTTTCGGTTTCCTACAAAATCATTTTTAATCATTTTTATCGTAGGACTATATATAGTCCTGGACTGGACTAGTCCATAGCTATAGTCCAGTCAAATAATAAATGTAGATTACAATAAATGTACACGGGCTGATATTTTAAAGGGTAGTAGTGGATGGTAACAAAACACTCCTGTTAGGTTTGTCACCGGTCTTTGCTTAATATGCATCTTACCATAAAAATGCATATAAAAAATTTTGTTAAGGAGGAAATTTCCAACAATTTTTGTTGGGATCATTTTTTTAATATTTATTTATTTATTTACAAATCCTACAGATCCAATTACAGGGACTGGTCAAAAAATAAATACTATTTTTACATTGTATGTACAAAAAAATTAATTAATATTTAAATCTATAATAGATTTTTTAAAAGTTTTGATAGTTACATTAAAAAAGTCTCTGTTTGTAGTCAAGATATTTCAAAAACTTCTTTTGAATACTTTCAAGAAGGTTTATATATGTATTATAAAATAAAGTAAAAGGTTTTTTAGCATATCTCACATATTTATAACCCGATTTCAAAAAATTATATTTAAAATAAAAGCGCTTTTTAATCCCTTTAAAAAATGTTATATACAGTTTTTTGCTAGAATATAATGTTTTAAAGATACAGAATTTAAAATCAAACAAAACACCTAGTTTGAAATTTTCAAACTAGATGGCACAAGTGTACAATAGTGCCGATGTTTTGACAGGGTGCTTGCAACGTTTCATCCAGTTGAATAGTTATAACTCGATTGTTATTATTATATTAAAAAAAAAATATCCAAACAAAAATTGTTTCAAATGTTCTCCTTAAACTTATTACACATGATATATCGATAAAGTCGGGTATTCCTCACAATAAATCCGTACATTTGTAGACAAGAGTTTACAACATTGGGTATGTGGCTCTTAAACGTAAGTTTAAGATCGAATAACACACCCAAAAAAAGCTTGGTTGAAGGTGAAATTGTTTTTTTCCATTTTTCAGTCAAATTATTCATCGGAGGAAAAACTTATGAGCAAACTTGTAGCTCTTGAAATGCTCTATGAGGTTCATACATTATTAATTTTCATAAGTAATTTGGTACGGTTACAGAGGGCGCAACTGGACTTTCAGCTCCCACTGTAACCGTACCAAACTACTTATAAAAATTTAAACTGTATGAAAATTATAGAAAAGTTAAGGAGCTACAAGTTTGATGATAAGGGAACGTTCAAGTATTACGTAACGCAATTTTGATTATTTTGGACCCCCACCCCCCTGTAACGCTATTTTCCTATACCATTAACATGAGCGTAACACTCCAAAATGACCCCCCCCCTAGGAGCGTTACGTAATACTTGAACGTTTCCTAACCACTTTTATCCTCCGATTATTAATTTGGCTGAAAAAATAAAAAAAAAATTCACCCCCCACCATGGCCATTTTTGAATAGTTATAACTCGATTGTTATTAATACATTAAAAAAATGATCCAAACAAAAATTGTTGAAAATGTTCTCCTTCAAAACATTGGTTATATGCATTTTTATCGTAAGGTGTATATTTAGCGAGATAACCGCACTCGCCCCTAAAATTCAAGATAGCGGACACCCCTTACGCAAATCACCTGGTGAAAAACTAACAGGAGTGTTCTGTTACCATCCACTACTACCCTTTAAAATATCACCCCGTGTATATTTATCGCAATTTAACATAAGAATGTTTTGTTATTTGACTAGAACACTATTAGTTTTTTTCTATTTTGCTCATAATCACACGCATTTTGCGTGTTCTTATAGGCCCATAAGAGGTCTGTACTTTTTGTTCTTTTGGGTTGGCAACAGACCTGGCCTATTGCTTGACGTTTTCCGTGCAAATGTCAGTGTCGCTTTAAAGTTGAATTTTCTACAAAATTTTGTGTTTAGGTTATTTTTACCATGTTTAAATTGTGGCTTGGTTAATTTCAGTAAAAAAGAGAAGAGATGACTATAAAATATATCAAAATATCATTTGTTCTTAGAATTTTAAACATGGTGTAAACTGTAATGCCAATCCAAAACAAAAATCCCTAAATCAGTCAAAAATTAAAATGTAAGTTTTTTTAAATTTTAGAACAAAATACAAAAAATTGTATAAAGCACTCGTTTCATAACACGTTTTTAGCGCACTAGTACTTTAGTACTTGTACTCGTGCGCTAAAAACGTATGTTATGAAACTAGTACTTTAATATACTATTAAGATATATTCATTTAATGATATTGTCACCCTCTAGAAATAGCACCAGTTTTAGCTTGTTTTTTTTTTTCAGAAATTCCGGAATTCTGTTCAATCGGACCTGTTGGAAAAATGTCCAAAATGCGACGAAATAGATGACTGCGACTGTATAATAAAAGACGAAGAAATGGGGCCCATGCTGGTCATGCACACCCCCGAAATGAAGAGGGAAATCAACTCATCCTTGAAACCTGCTTACACCCAGAATCACGTGACCACGGGGGTTGATGTCACGAAATTCCTGCAACAGACTACTGTAAATGGGGCAAACGTAATTCCCGTACATGGGGCAAACTTAGATCCCGTGAATGGGGCAAACACAATTCCTGTACATGGGGCAAACTTGGATTCCGTAAATAGGGCAAACATAGATTCCGTAAACGGGGCAAATGTAGATCCTGCTGAAACCCTGAGTCAATACGACAATGTAGGGGGTAATAACAAACCAAATGATCAAAATTAATTTAGATTAAATTATTAAAAATTAAGAAACTATTTAAAATTAAATATTTAATCATTAGTCAGTAAAATAAAATATTTCCGAGCAAAAAAAATATTACTCAATTTTTATACTAAAGCATTTATTGCTGAGTAAAATGGACAAATTTATGGAAAAAATCCACATAAAATTTTAAATCCAAAAAATTAAATTCCCTAAAATATAAAGACAGAGCCAGATTTCACAATGGGCAATACTGGGAAACTGCCTAGTACGGTATATTTTTACTGAATTCAAGACTGAGTGCGAGTGTAAATGACCGTTTTACTTTCCCCACGGAAAGTTTGCGATATTCACAGTGTATCTCAAATAGGGTCCGAAATTTTAAGGCGTGATTATACATCATAAAATATGTCAAAAAAATCCCTTTGAAAGTGCCTAAAATATTCGGTTTTTATTTAATAAATCAGGAACCCTTTGAGATATAGCAACGAGGTTTTGCATGTGAACTAATCTTAATAAGGCCCATCTTCTTATGTTATTTCCATGTACTTAATTTAATCAGGTGTGTGCGAAACCCCCCCCTTATCAGTTTTTTTTCGCAAACTTTTTTCTGTGTAACTTTTTTGTAATTTTATTTTTGGAATATGATTCTTTAGGTTAAAATACATAAAAAAAGGTACTTTTGTAATACTGTAGGATTAACCGTTTTCGGGAAAAAATAATTTGAAGGTGAAATTTCACGGTTCGAGGACGAAAAATTAAACACTGGAATGTTGAAAACCGAAATTTTAATGATGGTAGGCAAATGTACATCAAAAACTAAGAAAAAAACCTCATATACAGGTACTTCCAAAAATCAATACTAAGGGAGCTCTGGTCTCCTAAAAATGCACCATTTTTAAAGGGCCACAGTAGTTTTAAAAGCGATTTTTCGAGCTACATATATCGAAACTTTTTTTCTTAGTTTTTGATGTAGAATAACACTGCATCATTAAAATTTTGGTTTTCAACATTTTAGTATTTATTTTTTCCTCATCGAACCGTGAAATTTCACCTTCAAATTAATTTTTCTCGAAAACGGTTAATTCTACAGTATTACAACAAGAGTACCTTTTTTATGTATTTTGACCTAGGGAATCATATTCCAAAAATAAAATTACAAAAAAGTTATAAAAAAAAAGTTTGGAACAAAAAACTGATAAGGCCTCCCCGTTTCGCACACCCCTGGTAAAAATAAGTACATGAAAGTAACATACGAAAATGGACCTTATTAAGATTAGTTCACGTGCAAAACCTCGTTTCTATATCTCAAAGGGTTCCTCAGTCATTAAATAAAAACCGAGTTTTTTAGCCACTTTCAAAGGGGCTTAGCTTACGACGCATTTTTGGACATATGTTTATATGAACTTTTTGTCATATTTTATGATTTAGAACCACCCCTTAAAATTTTGGACCCTATTTCAAATACACCTTGTACAGTTAAAAAATTGTATATTTTTTATTGTTTCTTCAAAGGGACCAACAAAAAAAATTTAAAACTTTTCGTTTATCAAAAAACAAATATTTGGGGACTTTTCTATCGCCTAGCGCGACAGATTTAGTAAATCGTGCCCTAAAGGACTAATGGTTCAGGATTTAATTATGAATGGTACGTTCAAAAATTGTGAATTGTTATTTATCAGAATGTATGAATGTTTCCCGGTGGCGTACTGGCAATAGAGAAAGTTCGGCAAAAGCCGACAGGCAAAAACGAGTCCTAGGACTACTCCGGGGCCTTAATTTTGCAATTTTTCTTGGTTTTGAGCGGTTTAACGGGCCCTTTTTTGCCGAACTTACCCCTGAGGTCAGTCCGTGCCTGACGCACCCTGTAATTTATCGAAAAAATTATTGCAATGAAACAACATGTTAACAGGGTTAGATATTTTTAACCTGACAGGCTTTTCGGATTACTTCTCAGAAAATATTAAAATAAATAAAATCCAAAATGATCCAAATTTGCGTTACGTAATACTTGAACGTTCCCATAGCAACGTTTTCACGTCAACTCTGATGTGATATTTTTGAAAACGCTGCTATGCGACAAATGGAGTTACTGCTTTCTAGCGTAGTAGGGCAGTATAACGTACACTTGTCAAGTCCGCTAGCGTGAGTTCGATTCTCACTAGCGCCGATTTGCCTTTTTCAGTTATTTAATAATTAAAATTTGGCGAAGGCGTAAGTGAAGCGGACACTCCCTATAAAGGTTCGAAAAGCAATTAAAGCCGGTGGTTCCCTCTACCCATACAAGTCCTGGACTTAGGGTATGCTAAATTAAGTGGGCGTATATATGGGAACGTTCAAGTATTACATAACGCAAATTTGGATCATTTTGGACTTTTAAAAAAATACCCCAATTGAGTACATAAAATAGAGCCTATAAAATAATCCAAACGAAAATGGTCACCAGTTCTTCGAATATAATGAAAGAATCTGAATATTGTAAAGAATCTAAATAATTGTAAAGAATTTGAATCTGAAACTATACATTCCAGAATAGATGTATTTTGTACATACTATTATTTAAGAAAAAATGCTTGTTTTTAGTTTTAACTACAGTGTACCGAATCATCAGCAAAAAGTATATTTTTTTCACATAAATATTGTTTTATTAAAAAAAGACTTGATGAAATGATGTATAACAATACCAAAAACTGGTCATCAAACCCTATTCCATTTTTTTATAGTGTTCCCATATTATTAAATCCAGTTAAGAACCTAAAAAACTAAACCATGTGGGTTTTAAAAAAATAAATACTTTTTGCTATACTTTTTGTTTTATACAGGGTGTTCCAGAACTCGCGTATAGAAATTTTAGAGGTAAAGTTCCTATAAAGGTTGGTCCGGAAACGAACCGTAAGGGAGCTACAGCCCTTCTAAGATTGTCCCTAAAAAAGGGGTTTTTATTTAATATGTCTTTTACCCTATTAACCACAGTAACGAAATTTTGCACATGCCTTAAAATTGATAAAGGCTATCTTATGTAATTTTTATTTGGTAATTTTAACCAGGGACGTGCAAAATGGGGGGGCTTTGTCACTTTTTTGCCCCAAACTTTTTTATCTGTATTTTTGACATTTTGCACGTCCGTGGTTAAAATGACCAAATAAAAATTACATAAAATGATATTAAAAACTCGTTTTTAGGGAAACTCTTAGAAGGGCTGTAGCTCCCTTACGGTTCGTTTTCGGACCAACCTTTACAGGAACTTTTTTTCATATTTTGTAATCAAAATCACCTCTAAAATTTGTCTAGGCGAGTTCTGGAACACCGTGTAGATGTAAGATTTTGTTTTCATTTTAGTTTTTTTGTAGAATAATTGTACATTTTACAATGTGATATAGTAGTCATTAAATACTCTAGTTGATCTTTGTAGTTTTTTTATTATTATTTTTAGTTAGTCTGGGCCCATAACCTTTCAAGTATAGTATATTCTATAACTAGTATGGAACAGCCAATATTCCGCGCGAGTGGAAAGTTTGTCATACGAGCCGGCAGGCGAGTATGACGGTCCCGCGAGCGCGGAATGACTATTCCATACGTGTTGTAGACTATACTTTTTCTTCGACTGCAAATATGAAACACTGTATGGCTTTAAACTGCGGACAAAAAAACAATGTTTTTTTGTGACTCGACATTGTAAATGCAACAAAACACATATTTTTAAATAAAGCAATTAATGTTATTTAATAATTTTATCAAATCAGATTGTTATGACATTATAAATGATTAACAATAGATGGAGCAGTTTTAATTTTTTGAACTAAACTGATAAAAAACTGGTCAAATATTAAGAAAAACTAATAAACTTTATGTAATTTTAATGCAAAACTTTAAATTGCAGTAAATTATTCAATATTTCATGGTAAAATATATATTTTGATAATTTTGCAACAGTTTACTTTTATAAACAAGAGATGGCACTACATGTGCTCATTCTAACACTTGATACGGAATATTCATACCATATCTAGAGCTAGAATGGATTCATTCTGTGTTTGAAAAGTGTGTGTATTTGCTTACATTCTAAAGCAAAAAAAAAAAAAACATTTTTTTTAAATTATGTCTAATAGTAGTCAAATTATCTAGCTGATCTTAAAAGTTTTATTACTAAGTCTGAACCAATAAGGGTTCGTTCAAGTATTACGTAACGCAAAATGTACCAAAATTCATAAACTTCATACCTCGGTTCTCGCGTTATTCAAGGCTGTAGAGATTTCATATTTTGGTTACCCCCCCTAACACAATCCCTATTAAGGGGGGTAGCCAAAATATGAAATCTCTATAATCTATAATAACGCGAGAACCGGGGTATGAAGTATGAATTTTGGTATAATTTGCATTACGTAATACCAGAACGTTCCCTGACCTGTTAATTAAAAAATTGTTTTTATTTTTTATTAATGACTTTATTAATATTAATTCACACAATTAAAATTATTTAAAATAAGAATCATAAAAATAACAAAATAAAATAATCTGTGTGTATTTTCATGCCAAATTATCGGATTAAAAAATTGAATATTAAAATGTCAAGATAGATTAAATCGGTTTTTCTATTTTGCGACTCTTATAAGTTCATAATCACACGCATTTGCGTATTCTTATAGGCCCATAAGAGGTCTCTACTTTTTTTTCTGTTGGGTTGGCAACATACAAAAGCCTATCTCTTGACGTTTTGCGTGCAAATGTCAATGTCGATTTAAAGTTTAATTTTTTACAAAATTTTGTGTTTGGGTTATTTTTTACCGTGTTAAAATTGTGGACTGATTAATTGCAGTGAAAAAAAGAAGAGATTACTGTAAAATATATCAAAATATCATTTGTTCTTAGAATTTTAAACATAGTGTAAACTGTAATGCCAACCCAAAACAAAAATCCCTAAATCAGTCATTAATTTAAAAGTAAGTTTTTTAAATTTTAGAGCAAAATAGAAATTGTATAAAGCACTCGTTTCATAACATAGCACTAGTACTTTAGAAAACTCGCCGCAAGCGGCTTGTTTTCTAAACTTGTACTCGTGCGCTAAAAACGTATGTTATGAAACTAGTACTTTAATATAGTATTTTAAGCTTGCATAATACTTTTTATCGTTTTATCTGTAAGAATTTTTAACACAAAAATATTTTTAATAATATAACTAGTTTGCAAGGTTTTTACCACCCCACAGTTTTTGGGGGGTAATTTAACATGCGGATAAAAAAAGTTTTCATTAGACATGAAAAGGTCAGATTAGGCTTACTTTAGAAAATTTGGAACGTCACGACGCACACAGGCGGAATTTTCTAAATTCACGGCCAAAACCCTTAATAAGCTCCAATTTATACCAAAATTTGTATTTAGGGGTTTTTGGGGCTGCTGAATACAAATTTAACATTCAAATTAATTTTTACAAAATGGCGGATCCAATATGGCTGCCGCCTATATCAAAATTTTCAGATTTTTTACTAAAAACCATTGTACAGGGGTTTTTGAGGTTGCTGATTACGAATGTAATACTTATTTTAATTTTTACAAAATGGCAGATCCAATATGGCTGCCGCCTATATCAAAATTTGCAGATGGTGAATATCGAGGTGGGGTAAGGGGGTAAAATGTGATGAAAATATTTTTTTAAACATTTTTTTTTATTTTTTCTTTTCGTTTTTCAAAAAAAGATATTTTTTTCAAAAAAAGATATTAGCGGCAAATTCTTGTTTTAATAATTAGAAAACATTAATCTTTTCAACCAAGTGTAAAAAGTTGCTTAATGCTGATTAATCTGAAACTTTTTGCCAAGTCGTAATACAAGTTTTAAAAAAAGCAACCAAATTTACAGACTAAAACTCATGACTTCCCCTTTTAAACTCAATAACCAAAAACAATACTTTTTTGTAAAAAATAAATAGGTACATACCTACGGAATTTAAATCCATTTTAAAAAATTGCTTAAAAAAAGCAACAACTTTGATATTTATATTAAAAAGAACTTGATTTTTCGGGAAAAAAAAAAAAAATCTTGAAACCCGATTTTTGAACTGACATTTACGGTTTATTTGTTTTGATAGAAAAACGACTTTGGCACCATCTATTGGTACAGTTCATAGAGAAGATAAAAAACGATAGAGGCAACTATTTGAAGCAATTTCGCTTTCGAGGGTTTTGGCCATGAATTTAGAAAATTCCGCCTGTGTGCGACGTTACTAAACAAACTGTTATTAAAGGCTTAAAATTTGATGACATTATTCAAGGTTTTTTTTTAATTTATAACAATGTAAAAATACACGTCAACGGGCAATTTTTTTTATGAGAATTTGACATGAAAAAACATCGAAAAAAAAATGCTTAAAATACAACAAGTGATCCTAAAATTAATATTAGTTTGCCTTATATGTAATTATATTATTTACCACTCCTATTTATATTTATATGGCATTTTTATCTCTATAATATACTCTATGTTATGTAAAAAATGTATTTACATAATAAAAAATATACAGTTTATGGCAAACAAATTTGATCATATTTTAATAAAAAAAAAAGGAAATATTTCTACAAATTACCATTTTTTATTTAAATCAAAAAATATTTAGAATATTTTCGATGCATTTTGAAAGCAAAAAAATTAAATTAAAAAATATCGAGAAAATTATGATTTAAAGAAAAATTAGTTATTTTTTAATATAGAATAACCCTGCATCACTGAAATTTAGGGTTTTTAAACATTTTAGTATTTAATTTTTCGTTCTTGAACCGTGAAATTTCACCTTCAAATGAATTTTTATCGAAAACGGTTAATCATACAGTATTACAAAAAGAGTACCTTTTTTATGTATTTTGAATCAAATTCCAAAAATAAAACTAGAAAGAAGTTACACAGAAAAAGTTTGGGACAAAAAAACTGATAAAGCACCCCCGTTTCGCACACCCCTGATTAAAATAAGTATATGAAAGTAACATACGAAGATGGGCCTTATTAACGTGCAAAAACCTCGTTTCTGCATCCCAAAGGGTTCTTGAGTTACTAAATTAAAACCGAATTTTTTAGCCACTTTCAAAGGGACTTAGCTTCTTTACGACGCATTTTTTAACATATGTTTATAGGAAATTTTCGTCATATTTTATGATGTAGAATCACCCCTTAAAATTTAGGAGCCTATTTCAAATATATCCTGTAGATAATATCTTTCCTTTTGGACGCTGAAAACAAATTTAGAAATGAATAAGCTCGCTGATCCTTAAAGTACCTCGCTCCCTTCTTATGTAAGTTTATGAAGGCACAACTACCAAAAATCAATAGTTTATGTGCTAGAAAACTTTGAAGATCTTGAGATAGCTCCATTATTCTTTTTCTATTTTGCGACTCTTATAAGCTCATAATCACACGCATTTTGCGTGTCCTTATAGGCACATAACAGATTAGTACTTTTTTTTCTTTCTGGTTTACAACAGAACAAAATAATATCGCTTGACGTTTTTCGTGCAAATGTCAACTTCGCTTTAAAGTTGAATTTTCTACAAAATTTTGTGTTTAGGTTATTTTTAACGTGTTAAAATTGTGGCTTGGTTACCTGCAGTGAAAAAGAGAAAAGATGATTATAAAATATATCAAAATATAATTTGTTCTTAGAATTTTATACATGGTATAAACTGTTCCTCTCTGGAAGGGGTAATTTTTGGCAAATAAGCCGTAGAAATTACCGCTATGCAAGCATTAATGCCAATAAGGCACCCTCAAAAAAAAAAAAAAAAAAAATTGGCGCCCAAAAAAATACCTTTATGAAAAAAAAGCTTTGTCCCTGACGGTTACTACCAAACTTGGCGCCCCTTCTTCAAAAGAAAAATTGGCGCCCCAAAATTACATTCAAGAAAAAGGTTTGTCCCTGACTTGGCGCTCTTTCGAAAAAAAAAATTGGCGCCCAAAGGTAGGATGTTTTGATTGCTTTAATAAGGTGTTTGTAACGGCTCATCTAGTTTGAAAATAAAAACGTTAATCCGCATGGGTAATAAATAATAATTGTTTCTGACCGCGTCTGAAATTTGTACAAAAGAGTTCCTTTTTGCAAAGACTTCCTCTGAGTTCCTTCGGAGTTCCTCCAGAGTTCCTCCTGAGTTCCTTTGGCTTGTACAAAAGATTTCCTCGCGGTCAGCCCGTCGGGATTTTAGGACATTTGGAAACCCTGTACTTTCGCTTATTTCTCAATATTTAAGTACTTTGTCCCCGGGACAATTTTATTTAGTTTGAAAGTTTGTTTTACTGTATGATTAAAGCGTCATTTTTTCTTTTAAATTGCAAACGAAAATTTAATTTTATTTAAAAGCATATTCGTTGGAATAATTAACCTATGGCTTTAATAACCTAGGTTTTAACATTTGATTGTTCATTTTTTTTTTAGCATAATTTATTTTTTCTATTTTGCGACTCTTATAAGCTCATAATCACACGCATTCTGAGTGTTCTTATAGGCCCATAAGAGGTCTCTACTTTTTTTTCTGTTGGGTTGGCAACATACAAAAGCCTATCTCTTGACGTTTTACGTGCAAATGTCAATGTCGATTTAAAGTTTAATTTTTTACAAAATTTTGTGTTTGGGTTATTTTTTACCGTGTTAAAATTGTGGACTGGTTAATTGCAGTGAAAAAAGAAGAGATTACTATAAAATATATCAAAATATCATTTGTTCTTAGAATTTTAAACATAGTGTAAACTGTAATGCCAACTCAAAACAAAAATCCCTAAATCAGTCATCATTTAAATGTAAGTTTTTTAAATTTTAGAGCAAAATAGAAAAAATTGTATAAAGCACTCGTTTCATAACACGTTTTTAGAGCACTAGTACTTTAGAAAACTCGCCTCAAGCGGCTCGTTTTCTAAACTTGTACTCGTGCGCTAAAAACGTATGTTATGAAACTAGTACTTTAATATATTATATTAGTTTGGACTTTTTTTAACCGAAAAGTTTGTCAAAACACATATGGCAATAAGGCTTATCATTCTGTTCCTTGAATGTGCCTTTGTTCAATTGTTTCAGGCAAAAGGCGCAAACGAAATGTTCCGGATGGAATTTTCGGAACATGGCAGTGACACACCGCCCGGAAATTGGTTTGTGACAGCCCGCACAGAGGGAGCCCCTTTTGAGGTGGTAGTGGGTCTCGCAATAGGGTTGACCTTCGTGGTCGAAGAACGAGCCGCCGATGAAGGGTTGCCTGCAGTCCTGCAACAGAAGAAAAAAAAATAGTAAAAAATACTAACAATTTTTTTTTAATAGAAATAGGTATAGCAGGTCCAGAAACTTAGATATTCTTAGTTCTTCTGTCTGTCTGTTTGTGTACACGAAAACTTAAAGGACGGAGCGTGGCGAATACATACCACTTAATGAATTAAACTTATTATTATTACATCGGCACTCCCAAGAGTGCCGATGTTTTAAATTCATCGCCGACAAGTCAAAGGTTTTTTTTTGTGTGTTGTTTATTATCATTTTTCGAAGAGCTGATTAGATTTTGGGGGTAAGGGGGTAATAATGGGGAAAACCTTATAGTTTTAGCGTTTTTTTTTTGTTATAATTAAGTTAATTATTATTGGATATTTTTTGAGATATTGGCGTTTAAAGCAGGAAAATGTTCCTCTTTTTAGCATAACTTGCTTATTTATTATCCAATTTCAGAAATTATATTTTGAACCAACTGGACTCCTGGACAATAACATGTTTCAAATTTTGCCAACTCAATACTAAATTTGCCAACTTGGGAAATTATTGGGCCTGCTAATTCTAGAAATAACATTCAAAAAGGTTTTCAGCAATTTCTTTTTAATTCTTAAAAAAAAAATAATTATTTCTAAGATTATCTTTAGAAACCAAAATAGTTTTTTTTTTCTAAAGACCCTCGATATCCTTATATATCTGTCACCACAATTTTTAATGACAGATCTATCAGAATACGGACTCTATAGTTTTTCCCATCTGACCCCTTTCCCCACCCCTATTTTCATCAAAAATAAACCTGGGACAACATCTCACGTTCAGGAAGTATTCAAGACCTACACAGTTACTCGTGAAGTTAACAGGTCGCTTGAGATATTGTCCCGGGGCCGCTCCCAAAAAATCACCATTTTGACCTCAAATGTCCTTGAAATCTCATTTTCCTGACGTGATGGGGCAAAACTGACCCAGGGATCTGATTCAGGGCGCCAAAATACCTAGGAATAGCATGGTCCGGTCAAATAGTCCTGACTTTTTTTTTTTGTAAACCTGTGTTATTAATAATAACACAGACTCACTTGGATGCTGAACACGAATGTCAGATTCGTGTTTAAAAAAGGCAAATCATGGGCTCATTTTTTTTTTCTACACAGAAAAAACTGTATAAAATGCGCACTATTTTAAAAAGTTGCATATTTCATATAAAGAACTTTCACTTTCGGGTTTAGACCGTGTTAATGGATTTTCACTTTCCGACGTTTCGTCTCTTACTACTAGAGACATCTTCAGGGATTAATCTGAAACTAAGTTTCGAATCAACTTGTGTCACTATTTATGACGAGTTGTGGTTATTCACCCGTGACGAGGTTTTTCCTATCAAAGACTTCCATATTGCAGGTAAGTGGTAACCAGTGTCCCGATTGATATTGTTAGGATGCTTGATGATTTCTATCGATTCCCGTATCTTCCTTGGCATTTTTCTGTTTTCTGTTAATATTTGTTTTGTTTCAGACAAATTGATTTTGTGACCTGTTTCATGTACATGTTCGGCTACTGCCGATAAGGAAATTTGTTTCTTTCTTATATTGCGCTCATGCTCTTGAATTCTTGTAGAAACTAAGAGAAAAATTTCTACAAGAGTTCAAGAGCATGAGCGCAATATAAGAAAGAAACAAATTTCCTTATCGGCAGTAGCCGAACATGTACATGAAACAGGTCACAAAATCAATTTGTCTGAAACAAAACAAATATTAACAGAAAACAGAAAAATGCCAAGGAAGATACGGGAATCGATAGAAATCATCAAGCATCCTAACAATATCAATCGGGACACTGGTTACCACTTACCTGCAATATGGAAGTCTTTGATAGGAAAAACCTCGTCACGGGTGAATAACCACAACTCGTCATAAATAGTGACACAAGTTGATTCGAAACTTAGTTTCAGATTAATCCCTAAAGATGTCTCTAGTAGTAAGAGACGAAACGTCGGAAAGTGAAAATCCATTAACACGGTCTAAACCCGAAAGTGAAAGTTCTTTATATCTTAATGGCTTAAAATCTAAAATAGTTGCATATTTCATGAATCCAAAACAAAAGTCGCATATAAAATACAAAAGTTGCATATTTTACGAAAAGCTGGGGACCTTTTTTTATAGTCATTAGCTTTTTTGTTGAAGATAAAAGTTGCATTTTTAGGCTAAAAAAAGTTGTCATTTTGACCTTCTCCCCCCCCCACGAAATCTTCTCGCTACGGCCCTGCGTGCTTAGATGCGTTACGAGGAGGAGGGAGACTGATGTAGCGTTAAGTAAAAAGTAGTAAGTTGGGACAATCGAAGTCTTGAGTAAAGAGTTAGGAAAATCTCAATCTTTAGTTGGAAAATTTTGTTTAGTTCCTTTAAAAAAAATTCTACAGACAAAACTGTGTGAAGATGATAATACACTGCCCAGTAAAGAGCTTTCCCATTTTTTACCTCCATAAAAACCTTAATATACCAATTTTCACGAAAACTACCCCCCACTCCTCAGGGGGTGGATTTAGAAAAATTTTATTATGAGATTCACTTTCAGCAACCTCAAAAACCCCAATACACCAGTTTTCACGAAAACTACTCCCACCCCTCAGGGGGTGAAATTAGAAAAAAGTATTATCAGATTCATATTCATCGACCCCAAAAACCCCTATATACCAATTTTGAAGAAAATACTAATAATATTGAAAAATATTTACCCCCTCACCCCCTCGGAGGTGGAATTAGAAAAGTTTTTTATCAGATTCAATTTCAGCAACCTTGAAAACCCATATATAGCAATTTTCAAATTTTTCTAAAAAAAAATGTATTTTTCCCCATTTGCCCTCCTTGCCGCACCCCAATGCTTACCGAAAACAATCCCGAGCGAGAACTTTTGGTAACATACCTGTATGCCAAATTTCAAGTCTCTAGCTTAAAGCGTTCTTAAGTTATCGTGCCCACAAGATTTCCCGGACAGACTGATCGACCGACCGACCGATAATTTTTTTTTGCTCGAAATTGATTTATATCGACATAAAACGTCATAAAACGTAAAAATACACAAAAAAAAATGTTTGAAAATTTTTGCACGAATACAAGGCTTTCCGAAGTTTTGAAAATTTTCAAAATGGGAAAGCAATAAACAAGCTATATGGATTGTTACAGGACTTTTTTCCCTAATAAATCATATTGAACACGCGAGGCAAAACATATTTAAGTAATCGCTAAGCAAAAGTTAGATTACATCGGCACTTAGTGCTACTAAGAGTGCCGATGTATTGAAATATTCGCCTAAAAGTCAAAATCTTTGACCACGTTTTTTTTCACATTTCTCGACGTTTTAGACCATTCTGAGTCGAAATCAGTAAAATAAATTTTTGCGTCCGTCTGTCTGGGTGTAAACTCTCTAACTCCATTTCTACATAAGATATCGACTTGCGGTTTTTTGCATATTGTTTCTTATCGTATTCCGAAGAGCTGATTAGATTTTGGGGGTAAACGATTGGGGATAAGGGGGTAAAAATAGGGTAAAACTCCTATTTTTGGCGTTTTTTGTTTATAATTAAGGCAATTATTATTGTATTTGGTTAATTTAGCACTTATATAAAAGATAATTTTAAATTGGTCAAAAAATGTTATAAACAACGTTTTCCTAAAACGCATTGTTTTCGAGATATTGGCGTTTAAAGCAGTAAAAGGTTTTTTTAGCATATCTCACATATTTATAACCCGATTTCAAAAAATTATATTTTAAATAAAAGCTCCTTTTAAGCCCTATAAAAAATGTTATATACAGTTTTTTGCTAGAATATAATGTTTTAAAGATACAGAATTTAAAATCATACAAAACACCTAGTTTGAAATTTGCAAACTAGATGGCTCTAGTGTACAATAGTGCCGATGT
Organism: Brachypterus glaber; assembly: GCA_958510825.1. NCBI lineage: Eukaryota > Metazoa > Arthropoda > Insecta > Coleoptera > Kateretidae > Brachypterus > Brachypterus glaber. The sequence goes on along the minus strand of OY294044.1, from coordinate 110,537,021 downwards.
TTTGACAGGGTGCTTGCAACGTTTCATCTAGTTTCAACTTGTGACCACAGACGCCTAGCCATAGTGCAATAAACGCATCATTTCTACAGAATGCCGAATTACAAACATTCTGTATGCATAATTTTTGTTTTTCTTTTGTTTTTGTTTTGTTTTTAGTTTTTTTTTTCGTTTTCCTTTTTTTTGTGTAATTTTTTGAACAAGACAGATCTATGTGTGTATTTCGAAATAAATATTATCAAAAGCAGAATCCAAAAATAGCCGTACGCCCAAAATAAAATATGTATTTTTACGCGCTCGTGAAATACGCACACAGATGCATTTAAATTTAGACAGGCACCACATTTTAATTTATTTTTCTAAAAATAGCCGATTCTAAATTATTTTAAATCGACCTATTTTTTTTATTTTCAAAAATAATTGAATCCCAATAAAAAAACCTAAGCGCAAAATGTGGTCCCTTTCTTTGTGTTGTTTGTTTTGTGTTTTTTTTGTTTGTTTTTTTTTTGTGTTTTTTTGTTTTTTTTTATTTATTTATTATCTCAATATTATATAATACAAATATACAGATTTTATATTAGATTTACTTATACCAAAAGGTATTTATCTATTTGCTATTAGGCTTAAATAGGGGAGGGCATATTTAGGGGGTTTGGGGTCTATTCGTCCTCTTCATCGGCTCCAATACATGAGGGGCATACGGGTTTTCCTTCCACAGCGTAAAATGATTTTCCTTGCACTGCTAGTTTACAATCCTAAAGAAGTAAAAATTATACCACCTGTTTTTTATATTTTTTTACTATTTTCCTATGTTTCCAGGCAACAAGATATATAAAAAACTTATAAAACATGTATTTATCTTATAACATCACAAGCTATAAGAAAAATGCACATTTTATAAATATTTTGTATAAGTATTGTTGCTTGCAGGAAACATCGGTTGGATGGAAGACGGTGGAGCCATCTATGTTCCTGAAAGATACCTACCCTACAGACGAAACAATCGGGGTGCCATTGCGAGTTAAGGGCGGAGATGTAGTTCTCCATAATAGCCCTGTTGCATGCTCCACATTTGGGGGCGAACATGTCGAAGTAGTCGTCACGACAGTAGGGTTTTCCCTCCCTTTCGTGGAAGCCATCTTCACCAAACTGTTTGCCACACTGTGCGCAGAAGAAATGGTCCATATGCCAGGTTTTTTCCAGGGCTGTTACGCATTTCTGGAAGAGATAAAGAAATATTCGCACCTGGAGCTTATGGACATATACTCCAGGCAACAAAAAAGGTTTATAAGAGTAACATTTAACAAAAATTAGTTATTGTAACTCTCATAAAATATTTTTGCTACTTAAAGAGCTCTAGGTGAGTGATTTTGGCCGTAAACAGATCTCAACTAGTTTTTTTTTCATCATCTAGACACAGTTTTAAAGCAAATATGTAACTGAAAACTTTAAAAACAAAATCAAAACATGAAAACTAAATAAAGCTTTTATTACGAAATATAAATAAAATTATATAAACCATATAATTATATTTATACTGTTATATAAATACTTTATTTTATTGTTATGTTTTTCGTTTCCTTTTAAAGTTTTTAGTCACTTATTATTATCCGAAATGTTGTATAATTTTTAAATCACTTTTAAAAGTCCGAAAATATTGTTGCACTAAGAAAGTCCAATAGTTGAGATCCGAATATGTTCAAAATTCTTCGAAATATTACATCCAAAATGGGTCCGTTGCAATAGGCACATCTTGGGCTGAAAAGATTGTGGTAGTCAGGTTCGCAATAAGGTTTTCCATCCCTCTCGAAAAAGTTTCTGGTACCCAATTCTTGAGTGCAGTGGGCGCAGATGAAATGCTCTGGATGCCAGGTCTTGCCCAGGGCTGTAATGACCTGTCCTACGATGGGTTTGTCGCAGGCGCTGCAGCAGCCCTTTTGGCTTGTGTTTACTCCTTGTCGTGACATATCTGCTTGGAGGTTACCAAGCATATGATCCAAGTTCTGCTGTTGAGCCTTTATGGGCTTTGCGTAGTCAACAGTCGAATGTTGTGGAGTATGAGTCACCTAGAAAATAAAAACAAATGAAAAATAAGAAAAATAAAAAGTTAAGACAGTTATATCAATTTTTTTAAGAAAACATCTTTTATTATTTGTATTTAAATACAAACGAAGCTTAAAAGACAAGATCTATAAATTTTGGTTAAACTGTTTACCCTATATAATCCCCCACGAGTACCCCATGCAAAAAATCATTTATGAAAAACATTTAAAAACTTTTCAAAATATTGTATTATATTGTTAGTAGGTAAGCAATATTTTTGAAGTTATTATTCTGTAAAAATAGGTCAATAAAACTGTGACAAAAATATTGATTTATGCACAATTTTATCGATCCATTTTTTGCAAAATTTTACACTATCTTTTATTTAAATAATGTTGTGTTTTTTGTACTGACCGGCGGATGGGTCCAGTAAAACTAGCAGGAGTGATATTTTCGGGACGCCAAGAAAAGCCGGCGCCCCACGCACTTGTCCCCCCTTCCCCCCGCTGACGGCACGACGCTTTTTTGGGGGGAGACGACCGTTCGAGTGTCAGTTGGTATTTCTGACTTGTGTAGAAGCAGAAATTGTCTATTTTGGGATTCACTCGTATTATGGAATATTAAATTTATTATACTGCCCTGCGAAGCTAAAATTCGGTAAGACATTCTCGTATATACACACTGAAAAACGGAACCTTTCACAGTGTATAAGTTTAAAAATAAAACTAGATGAAACTTTGCAAGCACCCTGGCAAAACATCGGCACTATTGTACACTAGAGCCATCTAGTTTGCAAATTTCAAACTAGGTGTTTTGTTTGATTTTAAATTCTGTATCTTTAAAACATTATATTCTAGCAAAAAACTGTATATAACATTTTTTATAGGGCTTAAAAAGAGCGTTTATTTAAAATATATTTTTTTAAAATCGGGTTATAAATATGTGAGATATGCTAAAAAACCTTTTACTGCTTTAAACGCCAATATCTCGAAAACAATGCGTTTTAGGAAAACGTTGTTTATAACATTTTTTGACCAATTTAAAATTATCTTTTATATAAGTGCTAAATTAACCAACTAAAATAATAATTGCCTTAATTATAAACAAAAAACGCTAAAAATAGGAGTTTTACCCTATTTTTACCCTCTTACCCCAATCGTTTACCCCCAAAATCCAATCAGCTCTTCGGAATACGATAAGAAACAATATGCAAAAAACCGCGTCGATATCTCATGTAGAAATGGAGTTAGAGAGTTTACACCCAGACAGACAGACAAACAGACGGACGCAATTTTTTTTACTAATGGTCTAAAATGTCGAGAAATGTGAAAAAAAAACGTGGTCAAAGATTTTGACTTTTCGGCGAAGATTTCAATACATCGGCACTCTTAGTAGCACTAAGTGCCGATGTAATTACGTTTTATATACTGATTTTTTTATAAAATCACACATTCCATGCCGTAAAATTAGATGTAAACAATAAATAAACATTCAGTATGTTATATCGGGTGTCCCAACTCTATTTACCCAGCGATTTTCTCGAAAACTAAAAGAGATAATCAAGTTCTGCGAAAACCATCTTAAATTAGACAACTTAAACTATCGTTAAGCATATATTTGATATTTTCAGCTCTTAAAATGTAGACAGGGGGAGATGTTTTTTTTTATGAAAAGGGGGGTCGTGTGATACATCATTTTGAAGCAAATAAAATTCTCTATTGGACTGTATATTTTTTAATTTTTAAACAATTTTTTTAAAGTTTTGATTTTTTATTTTTTTTTGTGTTAAAAAATGCGATTTTTTAAGTTTTTTTTTGTAAATTTTTATTTATGTCAATTAAAATTAGTTTAAAAGTATAATTTACTTTTTTTCATCATGAAATTAGTAATTTTTAAAAAACTGTTTGATTTTTTAGAGAAATTTTAACAAAAATACCCATTATCAACCCTACTTTAAACCAAAAAAAATGTTTAAAAAAATAAAAAAATATAGAGTTAAATGCAGAATTTCATAAGCTCTAAAATGATGTATCACACGACCACCCTTTCCATTTAAAAAAATGTCCCTCTATGCCCCCCTGCCCAAATTTCAAGAGCTGAAAGTATCAAATATGTGCTAAAGGATACAATTACGATACGCATAATAGGTCATTTTGTTGCCTTTCTTACAAAGGGACTTATCTCAAAATGTATTGATGCAAAATACCGACAAGTCTATTGATTTGCCAATGAACATGTCACTTTATGATAGAAGTAAGAAGAACTCTTTATTTTTAAATACAAAAAAATGTAAATCAATAACTTTTACTCGTAAACTTAATAAAATTAATTTTTCATTTAGCTTAAATAATGTATTGTTAGAAAAGGTTGACTCTATGAAAGATCTTGGCGTTACATTAGATAGTAAACTTACGTTTAACTTACACATTGATAACATTGTAAAACAGGCGTCTAAAATGCTTGGCTTTATTTTTAGAATACTACGGAGTTTAGAAATCCACAGGTTATTAAAATGTTATATAACTCGCTTTGTTTGTCTGTCCTAAAAAAGTCCAAAAAAGGGTCACGTGACCTGACTAAATTTTTAACAAATAAGTCAATTTCAACCAAAGATTCATTCTCTTTGGATGCTCAAATTAACATATTCATTAAAACTTTACTGAGGTGACATGACTCTTTTTTGCATATTATTATTTTTTTACCACTCTCTCTTATTATTATTTGTCATTTCTTGTTATTATTTTTTTTATAATTTAATTTTAAGTAGTGTCAGTAGTAAATTTTTGGTTTGGCCAAAGCCGGACAACTAGGCCATTTTTGGCCCTTTTTGTCACCCCAGGCAATCCAAGCCATTTACTAATTTGAGTACTCCTTGAACCTGCCCGTCCCTTCAATAAAGGTCAGGATATTGGCCCAGGGGAGATCTTTTACTTCCTCTTGGTTGAGTCTTTGAGTTTCAAAGCTCCATAATGTGAACATGCGTATGTGTGAACTATTCGGTTTTGTGAACACAGAATATTTTCTATTGATTTCTCTGTAATGTGAACATCATAAACTCTCGTTAACGTGAGTTCACGGGGCAGCCCCCCCAAGCCCTCAAATTTAATGTTTTTAAAATTACTTTTTAAGTATTTTGCTTGTTAGCTTTTCAAAAAAATTCGCCTGCGACGCTAATATCTCGATTTTTGTTAATAGATTTTATAAAATAATATGATGCATCAAACTGGAAAATGTGAAGCATCAATATTTCTAAAGATATTTGTCTTCGGTGTTAAACATGATCAGTTGTATTTTAATAGGTTTTTACCTACCCATTTGAAGTTTTATAAAATAATTTGCTTATCCGGAAAAACTAAAGTCTTTAAATTTTCTTGATAAGCAATATGTTATTACAATTTTTATTAATAGATTTTGTAAAATTATTTACATGTCAAATATTGAGGTGTCTGGGAAATGCAAAAGCTTAAGATTTCTAAAAATTTTCGCCTGCGGCGTTAAGCACCATAAGTTGTTTTAGTTTCACCTACTTGAAAATTTATAAAAATAATTTGCTTTTCGAATTCTTAGAAATTGTTTGTCCTGAAGACTGTAAACTGTAAAAAATTTCGCCTACGGCGCTAAACTTGATTACCAATGATGTGATATTACAATTTTTATTAATAGATTTATAAGATTATTTACATTTTAAATTCTGAGGTGTCTGAGAAACATAAAAAATTTAGGATTTCTAAAAATTTTTTGCCTGCTGCGCTAAACAAGATAAGTTATAATTTAATAGGTTTTCTCTACTCATTTGCAATTTTATAAAATAGTTTGCTTTTTGAATTCTTGGAAATTGCTTATCCTGTAAAACTGTGAACTGTAAAATAAATTGCCTGCTAACTTGTTAAGCAATAATGTGTTATTAATATTGTAATTACAATTTTAATTAATATATTTTATAAAATTATTTACATGTCTGCATATTCTGATGGAAATGCCAAAAATTTAAGATTTTCTTATTTCCTCTGTCTATTAGAAGTTTTTTTTTTAATAAATTGTTTCTCAAATTTCGACGTGAAAGTGCGTGACATTGAAAATTCTAATCAAAATTTACTGCGGCGCTAAACTTGCTCACTTAAACTGCAAAAAAAGTCTGTCTACGCCCTGCACACTTTACTGTTAAAAAGCTAAATAGGCCATAAAAGGCCATAAATATACCATAAAAAAATACTGTGGCCGTCCCTGGCTCAGCCCCGCCCCCCAAAAAAAATCCTGGGTCCGCCACTGATTATAATATATCAAGTTTACATTCAAATATGTATAAATATCCGGCAAAGTTGTGTGTAACTGTTGGAATATTTAAACATCGGCACTTAGTACCATTACTACTACTACTACTGCCGATGTATTGAAATCTTCGCCGAAAAGTCAAAATCTTTGACCATGTTTTTTTCATATTTCTCGACGTTTTAGACCATTCTGAGTCGAAATCAGTGAAAATTTTTGCGTCCGTCTCTGTCTGTCTGGGTGTAAACTCGATAACTCAATTTGTAGAAAAGATATCGACAAGCGGTTTTTTGCATATCGTTTCTTATCGTATTTCGAAGAGCTGATTAGATTTTGGGGGTAAACGGTCTGGGGTAAGGGGGTAAGAATATGGTAAAACTCCTATTTTTAGCGTGTTTTGTTTATAATTAAGGCAATTATTATTGTATATTATTTTTTAAGCACTTATTTGAAAGATATTTTAAAACGGCTTAAAAAATGTTATAAATATTTTTTTCCTAAAATACATTGTTTTCGAGATATTTGCATTTAAAGCAGTAATACGTTTTTTAGCATAACTTGCTTAATTATAACATGATTTCAAAAAGTTATATTTCAAACAAAAGCTCTTTTTAAGCCCTATAAAAAATGTTATATACAGTTTTTTGCTAGATTATAACGTTTTAGAGATACAGCCTTCCAAAGTTTAATAAATTATGAAACACGCAGTTGTATTACTAGTTGCCTATTCGCCCAACTTTATATTTCATAACGTTTCAAATTAGTACCTAGTGACGACGTTTTGACAAGGTGCTTGCAACGTTTCATCTAGTTTAAATAAAAAAAATGAAAACTCCACGCTGTTAAATAATGAGGTTTGAGAATCAGGCTTAAAGGCTAGTAATAAGCTACATAATAAATTACGATTTGAATTTTCGCACAGTGTTTACAGTTTAATTATTATAATATTTTGACCGACCGCGACAAATAAATAATGACTTCAATTTGGATGTATTTTTACCAAAACGCGTAGGAGTTATGTTTTGTATAAAAACGCCTTACTATAAATAAAGTATGTTATAATATTTTATAATTACATATAAATAAATAGCATGTAATCCATTTATTTTTAATGCTGGACCACAGAGTAATTCATTTTTCGGGTGCATATTGTATTTTTATATACAAACAATTTTAAACGAAAAATCACAAAAAAAATGTCGGCTATAGTTGAGTTTTACCGAAAACACCGTCGCACAGAGGACGATTTTCAAAACTAGGGGTAAATAATTTTTTAACTTAGCATATATGCTTAGTAGCACTAAGTGCCGATGTAATTTAAACTTATTTAACTATAGTTAAATAAGTTTAAATTACATCGGCACTTAGTGCTACTAAGAGTCCAAACAAAAAATCAAAATCTTTCACCACGTTTTTTTCACATTTCTCGACGTTTTAGACCATTCTGAGTCGAAATCAGTAAAAAAAATTTTGCGTCCGTCTGTCTGTCTGTCTCTCTAACTCCATTTCTACATGAGATATCGACTTGCGATTTTTTGCATATTGTTTCTTATCGTATTCCGAAGAGCTGATTAGATTTTGGGGGTAAACGATTGGGGGTAAGGGGGTAAAAATTGGGTAAAACTCCTATTTTTAGCGCTTTTTGTTAATAATTAAGGCAATTATTATTATATTTGGTTAATTTAGAACTTATATAAAAGATAATTTTAAATTGGTCAAAAAATGTTATAAACAACGTTTTCCTAAAACGCATTGTTTTCGAGATATTGGCGTTTAAAGCAGTAAAAGGTTTTTTTAGCATATCTCACATATTTATAACCTGATTTCAAAAAATTATATTTTAAATAAAAGCTCTTTTTAAGCCCTATAAAAAATGGTATATACAGTTTTTTGCTAGAATATAATGTTTTAAAGATACAGAATTTAAAATCAAACAAAACACCTAGTTTGAAATTTGCAAACTAGATGGCTCTAGTGTACAATAGTGCCGATGTTTTGACAGGGTGCTTGCAACGTTTCATCTAGTTTGATAGTATGATGATTTTTAAAGAAATAGTGATTTATTTTTATAAAAAAATTTAGTACAGTGGCGTCCGCAGAAGAAGAGTTAAATTATACTTCAGCATATCATTACCAAGTTTGGAACTTGGTAGTATGTATAAGATTTTTAAAAAATAAAGTAAAAAATAAATAAATTTTAATACAGTGCCGTTCATCAGGGGCAAATAAAACTAAAATTATTAAAGATAATATTATAATTTATAGACTTATTAAGAGTTCAAACGACAATTATTAATTTTATTAAATAATTATTTAAAAAAATAATGTTAACTAATTAAAAATTCAGTGACGTACCGAAAGGAGTCAATAAGTTTTATTTAGGATAAAAAAACCTAAAAAAAGTAATTTTAAAATATTTTATAAAAAGATTTTCGACTGCACGCCGCTGTTTTTTTTTTGTAGAAAAGCGGGTAGTATAAAAAAAATTGATTTAATTATTTTAAACTTATAAAGGCCAACAGTTTTAAGAATTACTCCTCCCAGAAAAAAAATATCTACTTCACCCCTGTCCCAGATTCCACCCTTAGACATGGATTTGTTTAATATACTACCAATTAAATAAAAATACAAACTATATTAAGTATTTTTCATTTTAATTAAGGGAACGTTCAAGTATTACGTAACGCAAATTTTGATCATTTTTGACCCCCACCCCCCCTGTAACGCTATTTTCCTGTACCATTAACATGGGCGTAACACTCCAAAATGACCCCCACCCCCCCTAGGAGCGTTACGTAATACTCGAACGTTCCCTTAATTTATTATACATCAATTTTACAAATAAGTAGTAAAAATATACCATAACACGTATTTTTTTTTAAAATCGTGGGGAATCTAATTACAAAAATTTGCAACTTTTTTTTCGTTTGTATTAGCCTTTGATAGTTAAACTTCATTAAAATTATACTCCTGTAGGTGGAATCTGGTGGAGTATATATTTCACGGCCTTACGAAAAAGCGCTATTGTGACTTTTTTAACTACACTGTAAATGAAAATATGGTAATTTCACAGCAAATAAAGTAGGTCATATGGTACCAGCAAAGAAAATGGTAAATTTAAATTAGTACTGTAAATTCGCTGTTATCTGTAAAAATGTGAATTTTTACCTGTGATTTCACAGTAATTTAAGCAGAGAATTTAATGAGTATTTCAAGCAGTATTACGGGCTCTTGTAATTTTTGGGACTGTCTGTAAAAGTACCGCGTTTTTGGACCACATGCATGAATTTTAATGCAAAATTATTTTACCGACAGGAAAAGAGCTGAGATTTTACTAAACCCAGTAATGTTGAGGTTAATTTAATAAATATTGTAAATTCACATGACATATGGTGAATTTGCTTTAATTATTACAGTTAATACTATTGAAAGATTGACGGACAAAGGACATGGCACAATTTATAGGGAATTTTGGCCCTCGGTGAAATTCGCTAAATTTTTTATATGTTTTAGTCTATGCTTTTTAAAAAGGAATTAGGAACGTTTCAAGCACTTTGTATGTACAGTTTTTTTTCTATAACGAAAATAAAAAAATATTTTTGCCCGAAACTCCTCATAAAAATAAGTTTAATTAGCTTAATGATTAAGAAAAAAGCTTGATTGGTATAAGTCAAACTGATGTCTGTCAATTTTTTTATATATTATTAGTAATATAAAATTAATTTAGCATGGCGTTTAGAGCCTTTTTTCAAGTAAATTTGTATGCAACCGTCAAGGTGGTCAACAGCAGATGCCCCGAATGGGAGGAAATGAAAACATTTTATTTATTTTTTTATAAAAATGTCCTAATGTAATACTGTGAAAAAGAATTGAATCAAGGACACATGTCTTTTGATAAGTACAACACCATATTCTCTTATTTTAAGGCTAACATCTTAAATGAAGAGCGCGGATTTCCATTCAAAGACCCGCGCCAGTTATTAGGTTCATAAGAAATGCTAGTCCAAAAATAAGAGAATTTGGCTTAAAATATTATCGAAAGATGCATTTTCTTGATTCATGGATCCTTTTTTTTAGTGTTCATATTTTAAATTATATCGAGGGCTTCATAGCAAAGGGGCATATCTGCTACATGTTAACACGGTTGATACAGCCCTGTTATGAAGCCCTCGGTATGATAGTTATATTGGATAATTTATTCTATGCAGAAACACAGTATTTCACTTTCAACTTAGTTTTTCTGTTCTGTTTTACTTCTTATTTTATTATTTTATTAAGTTCTGGAGTTTTAACATGGGTTCCAGTACATTATATTACAAAAACACATATTCAATTTCTTCTATAGAAGAAATATAGACATATATGTAGAATTTTGGAAATAATAGTTTTTTTTTGCCGTACAAAAAATAAGGGATACACTTTCGGCATTAAAATCGCTTATTATTTTACAAACGATTCCCTTAAAACGTATTTCTATTCTGCTTTTCTTCTTATTTCATTCTTTAGTTCAATTTTATATACGTTTTAGTACTTTTTACCAGGTTAGCAAATAACTTATTTCACGTATTTCACTAATTTAGTCCTTAAGAAGTATTTCTGTTGCACTTTTCTTCATCTTATTTAATTATTCTGTCCAATTTCAATATGTATTTCATTACTTTTTCCCAATAAAACTGACAATTTAGTCTAAAAAACTTCAAAAATACGTCAGAATATCCTTCACTGACAAGTTGTCAAACGAAACAATGCCTACTAGAAAAATATTTTTATGAGGAGTGTAGGGCAAAAATATTTTTTTATTTTCCTTATAGAAAAAAAACTGTACATACAAAGTGCTTGAAACGTTCCTAATTCCTTTTAAAAAAGTATAAACTAAAACATATAAAAAATTTAGCGAATTTCACCGACGGCCAAAATTCCCTATAAATTGTGCCATGTCCTTTAAAGTGCGACAGGAAAAGAGCTGAGATTTTACTAAACCGAGTAATATTGAGGTTAATTTTAATAAATATTGTAAATTCACCTTTTGACATGGTGAATTTGCTTTAATTATTACAGTTAATACTATTGAAAGATTGACGGACAAATTTAGAGTGTACCATTGTAATACTGATGGCAGCCACATACCATTTATGACTATAATGAATTAATTACTGAAATAAATTCACTTATATGTGTATAAAACGATAACTGTAAGATATATGTCATTCTTTAATATTACATTCTCTTTTTAAGGTGAATTAATCATCAAAAAATCAGGAAATAAAATTTTAAATTAACCAAACTTTAAAGCTACGCCACTGGTTTTTCTTTCATTATTTAAAGCTGACATTTTAGGAAAAAAATAGTCAGATATTAAAGAACATGTTTATGTAAAAATTAGCGCCTATTATATATTTTAACTTTTTCCTTTAAAATCCCCCTAGATTTAAAAATAGTCCTCTGTGCATCACACACAGGTAAAAAAGTCCAAAAAAAAATCATGAAGCGTCGAAAGTTGAATATTTATAAACCTTTTAGTGTCCTCTTAATGATGTATATACATTTTTTTAAAAATGTTTGCGGTCTTGCTTAAAGAATTAAATTTAAGTGGCACATTGAATATACAATATCTTAAAATTAATTTTTTTTAGGCGTGTATTTTTTAAATTTTAAAATATAGTAAAAATATGGGGTATTAAATCATAGAAAGGTATTATCTCCATGTCCGAACCCGTCATGACGCGTCAGGTAAAAAAAATTAAATTGTTGGAGAAAAATCAGATTTGATTTCTTTTGTATATTTTTAAGTTTAAAACAATAAATTAACCTAAACAATAGAAAACTACTAAAATATTCAAATTTTTAAATTTTTTTAAATGGCGTTTGTTTTATTTTAGTTTTTTTAACAGCCTAATTTGAGGTTCAAAAAAAAACTTTTTCGGTCAATTATGTAATTTTTTATACTGAATTTGAATCTGAATAAAAAACACCCTCATTCCATTTAAAAATTTTAAGTTACCCCCTCTCCCGCCTAAGGGTGTGGATGAAAAAAATATCTGCTTTGATAAAAAGGTGCCCCCCTTGACATTGAACCTTAATACCAAATTTCAAAAAAATTTCTTATACGGTTTCTGAGATATCGACTTTTAACCGTTTGAATGTCCCACCCGGTATGCAGTGTGCCACTTAAATTTAATTTTTTAATCAAGACATCATTTAGAGGACAATATAAGGTTTATAAATATTCAACTTTCGACGCTTCATGATTTTTTCCGCTTTTTTGGTATTTTTTACCTGTGTGCGTCGGCGCGAACGTATTAAGCACCTTCTAAGCTGTCTTCTGTGGATAATTTTTGGGGGAATTTTCGAAAATAAGGTTTTGGATAAATAAAATCGTCAAAAAATAAAATCACTTACCTTAATGTTGGACAAATCAGCCATAAGATCATCCAGTTCCCTGGTAGCAGAAGAAGCCGCAGGCGCATGCGTCGTAGTGACGTGGGACGAAATCAACTCGGTTTCACCAGGGAATCCTGTTTCGGTCTTGGTTTCCTTTACGGTGATCGTCACTTTTTTGGGGCCAGTGTAGATCACATCTCTGAAATAAAAAAAAAGAATAAGTCACTGAACTCAAAAACAAGTCGTGAAGATATGTAATGCTACGCATTCCATTATACAGTGTGTAACAAATCATATACACATATTGTCTTAAATTTTTTTTGTCTCTGAAAGTGGCAAAGAAATTTGGTTTTTATTTAATAACTCAGGAACCCTTTGAGATACAGCAACGAGGTATTGCGTGTGAACTAATCTTAATAAGGCCCATCTTTGTAAATTATTTTCATGTAATTATTTTAACCAGGGGCGTGCGAAACGGGGGGGCCTTATCATTTTTTTGCCCCAAAATGTTTTCTGTGTAACTTTTTTGTAATTTTATTATTGGCAAATCGTTCCTCAGATCAAAATACATAAAAAAGGTACTCCTGTTGTAATACTGTAGGATTAACCGTTTTCGAGAAAAATTATTTTAAATGCAAATTTCACGTTCAATGACTAAAAATAAAATACTAAAATGTTATAAACCGAAATTTTAATGACGCCTCGCAGGTTAATTTTCTCATGGGCAATATCTTACTTTACCCACTAGTACCATAAATAACTATTATTTGTTTCATTTCCGAGTGTTTATCACAAATAACCCTAAATAAATTTCAAGAAGCATCCTGTAGGAAATATTATTATTTTTGAAAAATTTGAAATAGATTAACAGACTCGTTCTTGAGTTATTATGTCCACAAAAAAAACTCCCGAAAAATAAAAAAAAGTGCACAAATTACGTAAAATTTTTAGAGTGAAGGGGTTGCCAAAAACTGTAATCGTACGAAATCTTACATAGAAAGGGGGGTAAAAATCCTTAAAAAATATATATAAAATTACCTAACATGATGAATAGCAGCTTTTTATTATCGCCCTGTATCATTTAAACCGCAGTGTAAACATTAACAATAAATTATGAAACAAGTTATTTTATAAATGTACACTATTCAGTTAATTAATTGGCATCATTAGAACTCAAAGGCTCAAGAAATACTAATCTGGACTTCAGCAAAATTAATTGGTATTCAATGCTGTATAAACTGTTAAATTCATTACATGTAAATGATTTTTATGTGCCATAAAAGAAATATTCAAAGTAGTTGCGAAATATTCGTGTCCTACTCATTTAGTACTACTAAAACATATTTATCTAGACGAAGAAAAATATAAGGACAGAAATTTTTAATTTTAAACAAAATTATAAAAATATTAATTTATTATTCCATCAATCTATTTTCCAGTCATCGTACAGAGTGATATTGGTAGACTGACAGTTTCGGGCTGCTGGCCCTCTGCAGTACCAAGAATCAACTCTGCACGCTGATTATGAAAACGTTTTTAGAATTTATTCGCAAAAGGAATATAGTCATTAGATTGATGTAGACTTGTGCACCATCTATTGCTAGATGTAGACAACTACTCATACCTCTCCTAGTCTGGAGACTTTGAATGGTAGCAAGTTGAAGACTAGTGTGTCTCAAGCACATAGTACCACTAACTACATCAATATAATGACTATATTCCTTTTGCGAATAAAGTCTAAAAACGTTTTCTTAATCAGCGTGCAGAGTTGACTCTTGGTACTGAAGAGGGCCAGCAGCCCGTAACTGTCAGTCTACCAATATTACTCTGTACGATGATTGGAAAATAGATTGATGGAATAATAAATTAATATTCTTTGCGCACGACCCTGGTTTAATTGACTAGGTGAAAATAACATAGATTGATAGGCCTTATTAAGGATAAATCACATGCAAAACTTCGATGATACAGCTCAAAGGATTCCCGAGTTATTAAATAAAAATCTAATTTTTGGAGCCCCTAAAAAATGTCTTAGGTAATTTTTATACAAGCCCTTGTCCGCTTTAGTTTACCCTCTTCCAGAATGGCTAGAAACTTGACCTCTAATCCCCCAACCCCCTAATCTTTGACCACGATTTTTTTACATTTCTCGACTTTTTAGACCAATCGAGTCGAAATCAGTAAAAAAATTTTATGCGTCCGTCTGTTTGTCTGTCTGTCTGTCTGTCTGGGTGTAAACTCTCTAACTCCATTCTACATGAGATATCGATTTGCGATTTTTTTGCATATTGTTTCTTATCGTATTCCGAAGAGCTGATTTTGGGGGTAAACAATTGGGGGTAAGGGGGTAAAAATAGGGTAAAACTCCTATTTTCAGCGTTTTTTTGATTATAATTAAGGCAATTATTATTGTATTTGGTTAATTTAGCACTTATATAAAAGATAATTTTAAATTGGTCAAAAAATGTTATAAACAACGTTTTCCTAAAACGCATTGTTTTCGAGATATTGGCGTTTAAAGCAGTAAAAGTTTTTTTTAGCATATCTCACATATTTATAACCCGATTTTAAAAAATTATATTTTAAATAAAAGCTCTTTTTAAGCCCTATAAAAAATGTTATATACAGTTTTTTGCTAGAATATAATGTTTTAAAGATACAGAATTTAAAATCAAACAAAACACCTAGTTTGGAATTTGCAAACTAGATGGCTCTAGGTACAATAGTGCCGATGTTTTGACAGGGTGCTTGCAACGTTTCATCTAGTTTTAACCTGAAATGTATTATAGTAAAGGCATTTAGCTTTCCCGAAAATTTTAATCCCTGCTGATTTTCCTTGGCATTGACTAGTAGACATTGGGAAAAAATTAATTATACCACACAATTTTATGGCTTTCATATTTGGTCCTGACATACACCGAGAGAGATACGTAACGGACTTCCTCCGCATATTCAAATAAGGATAAGTTCTTGGATTATATCGGTTTTAACATTCTTAATGAATTTATAATATTATTTACTGCTTTCCCCTATTCAAATAATAAAGCCTTGATACCGTTTTAAAATACAAAAATACTACACTAAAAAAAGGATCCTCTGCGGTAATGGCATATGGGAACGTTCAAGTATTACGTAACGCAAATTTTGATCATTTTGGACCACCCCCCCTGTAACGCTATTTTCCTATAACATTAACATGGGCGTAACACTCCAAAATAACCCCCCCCCCCCTAGGAGCGTTACGTAATAAAGTTCCCTATGAAATTAGGCCAAATGCTTCGCACTCTTGAATACGTCCAAAAGCGCCTTCTCTTAACATGTATAATTCACTTGCCAAGATCTTTCTGATTCTTTAACTTAAAATTCTTTGATCTTGTGTGAAATGCAAGTGGTCGTGTCTCAAAAGAAAAATTCTTGGGCCGAAGTATTTAAAATTATTTAATTTTTAACAATCTTAAAACAAGCGACACTTTTCTTGGGACAAAATAAATACTTTTGTTTGAAGATACACATCTTTTAAGCTAAAAGAATAACTGCCAATAGTGTTGACTACTTTGAGCCAAGAACGTCATTTTTTTCAGTGTAGTTTTCAAGGTTTTTACCGTGTTTTTGGAGAAACTACCCCAAATTAATTTGTGGGGTTAAATCCACATCTACCAAAAACTTTTTTAGCCGGATCGATATTAAAATTTTGATAACACAGGCCGACAAAAAATAAAAAAATGTCATTACATACATACATTCGTTGTATTTTTAATACTGAATGTTATTTGTTAATACATATTTTTTATTTATATCGCCACCATTGGTATTTAATACTTTACTTGTGATATTAAATACTGCAATGTGTGTATTGTATACAAAATGTTGTCATACTAACATAGAGGGCTGGTACATTTGGATCCCCACGCAACAGGTATTTATTAATACTGTAACATTTGGTAAATTATATTACAGTTATAGTTTGGTATACTTTAAGTTGTAGTTGTTGGGTTATTGATCTAGTTTAAAGTATGTTACAGTATTTAGTAAAATAACAATCGGTAAATAATACCAAAATTTTGATTAGTAATAATACAGAGAAAAGTAAAAATAGGATCTATTATTTTGTCAGTGTGTAATTGTGTGTGGTTGCAATCTTTATATTACTAACAACAACTCAAAGTATACCATACGCTTTACCAAATGTTACAGTAATTTTTACTATAACATGCTAGTATTAATAAACAAATGTTGCGTGGAGATTCAAATGTACCAGCACGGTCTCTATGTTAGTATGACAACATTTTTTATTTATTTATTTATTTATTTATTTATTTATTTATTTTACAACTTAACAGGACATACGTCCCTTTTACAAAGTTGTTATAATAAACTATGAAGTAATATAAATACAATAGAGACTTATATAAAAAAGAAAGAAAAAAAACAAGATTTGCATAAAATATTAATACTTAATTATATGAGAAAAAATTATTTATAATTCTACAGCATAACAAACAGATCTTAAGGAATTAATATTTGTAAAAAATAAATCTAGAACACTTCCAATGCGTTCGTAATTGGAACACATGATATATAAAGGCGAAAACATTAGAATATTGGTACGAGGTGTTTTTAGGTAAAATAAAGTTCTATTCCTAGTACTAACGGATGGAACGTGAAATTTGAGTTTATTTAATAAGTATGGACAGTCAATAATATTATGAAGTAATTTATACAAAAACGCTACACTATAATAAAAACGGTGTGAAGCCATATTTACAAAACCAAATCTCTGCAGTAAACTTTTGGTAGGAGTATTAAGCGCAGGGTACTCATTATATGTTTTTAGGTACAGATACCATAAAAACCTTTTCTAAACCTTCTCAATGCTGTTTCTGTGAATTTCATGTTTAGGGTTCCAAATAACTGCACCATAGTCCAACTTGGACCTAACGAATGCATTATATAGCACTGTAAATGTGTGAGTATTTTGAATACCCTCAGAGTTACGAAAGATAAAACCTAATGATTTAAAAGCTGCTGAAGTTGTTTTGTTTATATGAACAACAAAGGATAATTGCGGATCAAAATGTATTCCTAGGTCTTTCATAAGATCAGGTCTAGAAAGAATAGAACCAGTTATGTTATAATTATAAATTATAGGTACTTTTTTCTTGGTAAAGGTCATAACGTTACATTTGGATACATTGAGAGGAAGACGATTTCGTACACACCATTCGTGTAGTCTATTTAAGTCATCTTGGAGTTCAATAGCATCATTCACACAAGTAATCTTTTTAAACATTTTAATATCATCTACATAAATAAGACATAGACATTTAAGAATGCATGCAATGTCGTTAACAAAAAGTATAAACAAAAGAGGTCCTAGGACCGTCCCCTGAGGGACTCCGGAGGTGGCAGTGAAAAGAAAGGATTTGAAACCACGATATTGAACGTATTGAATTCTTCCAACTAAATACGATTTAAGAAATCTAACGTCAAGTCCAAGCTTTTGTATAAAATTAACACATTAAAGTATTTAATATCAAAAGTATTAAATACCAATGGTGGCGATATAAATAACAAATATGTATGTACAAATAAAATTTAGTATTAAAATTACAATGACATTTTCTGAGTGATGAAAAAGATCGCTGACACCCAAAGGACCTCCCTCCCTTCTTACGTAAAATAGTTTTAGTCAGATTGGGCTGAATTGGATGTTATAGTTCTCGAAATTCCGATCAAAAGTGTCTGAGGGCACAGCCCCCAAAAATCAATAGTTTAGGTGCTAGACCACCAAAATCTCAAGGATCGCGGTGCAGCGGTCTTATGGAAAAGTCCTTTCGGTCCGATTTGGCTGAAATTTGGGTACATTATAGTTCTCGACTTTAGGGGAATACTTTTTCAAATGGAAATGGGGTTTGTGTGATACATCATTTTAAAGCTTATTAAATTCTCTTTTTGACCATATAATTTTTAGTTAAAAAATTGAAGGATGAGTTTTCATTTTCATGTGTTTTTCTATTTTGCGACTCTTATAAGCTCTGCTGAAAGGTCTTATCTACATAGGTTTAAGATAAACAGATAGGACCTTTCAGCTTAGGAAGGCAGAGCTCATAATCACACGCATTTTGCGTATTTTTATAGGCCCATAAGAGGTCTCTAGTTTTTTTTCTTTTGGGTTGGCAACAGACAAAAGCCTATCGCTTGACGTTTTCGTGCAATTGTAAACCTCGCTTTAAAGTTGAATTTTCTACAAAATTTTGTGTTTAGGTTATTTTTACCATGTTAAAATTGTGGCTTGGTTAATTGCAGTAAAAAAGAGAAGAAATACTATAAAATATATCAAAATAATATTTGTTCTTAGAATTTTAAACATGGCGAAAACTGTAATGCCAACCCAAAACAACAATGCCTAAATCAGTCATCAATTTAAATGTAAGTTTTTTAAAATTTTAGATCAAAATAGAAAAAATTGAAAATGAAACAGGTACTTTAATATACTATAAAGAGATCAAGGAAAATAAACAATGATTTTGTAAATTAGTGTTATTGTTATAAATTTTCATATTTATGTAAAAAAAATACTGCCCGAACTAATAACTGATAACGCTTGCCAAAAACGCTTTGAGATAAAGGCTTTAAAATTTTTCATCTAGTATCTTTGTCACGATTTAAAAATTTGTAAGCACACTTACTCTTCAATTGTAAACTCCAAAGTATCGTCCAAAATATAAGTGTCTATCGTCATTTTACCGCACTAGTAAAATAATCACACAAAACTGTCAATTATCGCGAACCGCAAAAATATATGAAAAAGACAGGCGAACGCTAAACCCGAATAACGTTAAAATGATAAATGTTAATAACTATTTTTTAAACAAATCGATGCAAACAAATACCTCTGTTTTACTACGCCAAGAAAAAACGCCGTATATAGTGATTTGAAATACATACATACATTTTTGTTTAACCTCGTACTATTCTACTTAATTAAGCATCCCCTAAGTCCAGGACTTGTGTGGGCTAGTGGTAGAGGGAACCACCGGCTTTAATTGACTTTCGAACCATTTTATAAGGAGTGTCCGCTTCACTTACGTCTTCGCCAAATTTCAATTATTAATTAACTGAAAAAGGCAAATCGGCGCCGGTGAGAATCGAACTCACGCTATTTTGGGTAGTAAACTCGTCAAGTACGACGCGGTAGTCCACTACACCAATCCTCCCTTAGGTAAATAGAGTTGGGACACCCGGTACATGTATATTCACTAAAAAAAGATCTGATTGGGGCAACCGGATAAAATATAGAATAACTTTTTTTCTGATTGCTATAACCAGAAATCTGGTTTGGACAACAACACAACTTTTTG
Source organism: Brachypterus glaber (assembly GCA_958510825.1). NCBI lineage: Eukaryota > Metazoa > Arthropoda > Insecta > Coleoptera > Kateretidae > Brachypterus > Brachypterus glaber. Next base: position 110,516,970 of record OY294044.1, on the reverse strand, counting down.
TAGTTTGTGCCTTGTACAAAACTTAGATTGTTTTATAACATTTTTATCAATTTTTTATTGACTTTTTTTCGTTACTGGGAAAGTCCTGGTTAACAAAAAAATAATAGTTATTTATGGTACTAGTGGGGAAAGTAAGATATTGCCCATGAGAAAATTAACCTGCGAGGCGTCAGCCAAGTAGGTTAATTTTCGAGAGAGCAATATCGGTTTACCCATGAGCGCCATACAAGGTTTTATCCAATAAATAGCTTAGAAATTCATATTTTTATTAAAAATTTTAATGACATTTACAAGAAAATAATTTGACAAGTGACAGTTGAGTGGGTAAAATAAATAATTATCCACTCGATAAAGAAAAAGCCATGCGGGGGTTATTATTGAGTTTATATATTTAAAATAAAGCTGGTAATTGCCTTATTATCTGTATGTATTGGATAAACATTTTTTATTTCTTCGTAAAAATTGGACATTATTAGTATAAGTATGCAAAAAGATATTGAAAAAGAACGCATCGACTAATACCTAAAACGTATTACTCTGCTCTCGTAAAAGGGATTCCCATCAGACGGAGTTACGCGTACCGCACCCGAATTGGTATGATCCTTTTATCACACTTTCGAAAATGAGTCAGTGCAGTCTATTTCAGACACGGATAATATTTTTCGGGAAAAATTCAGTCTGTCGATCAGTCCTGGAAAATTTGTTGCCACGATAACTTAATAAAGCTAAACACTTACGATTTGGACCATTTTAGGCTGGGATTGTTTTTGGTAAAAATCGGGGTGGGGTATTACCCCCCTTAAAAGGGGGTAAAAACAATCTTCGAAAAAAAAAAAGATTTTAGAAAAAAATATTTGTTGTCTCGTCCTATTATAATAGTGAAAAGTATTCTTTTGTTGGCTGCAGTATTTTTTTATGTATTTTTTGTATTTCGTCTGTTATATACGGGGTAGTTGGATATGCCGGCATAATTATGTTAATATTTTACGTATGCGTGAAACAACTCGCCCATGCACTCGAAATGAAGTCGCTGAATATAAATTATGCGACATTATGTAACATGTGTAAGAACAAATAAAATTTCAAGATCGAATACAATATTTGACAAGTAATATCTGGATTTACAGTACACTAAATAAAAAAGTGCAGAGATTGTTAATGGTATAAAATATGGAATGGCGGAATAACTTTAAAAAAAGAATGGAATGGCTATAGATTTGGAGCATTTCAAAATTACTAGTATTATTAAACAATCCATAATTTACAATATATTGAAAATTTTGTGATAAGGAAACGTTCAAGTATTACGTAACGCAAATTTTGATCATTTTGGACTTTTTTTTGCAAATTTTTGCGTCCGTCTGTCTGTCTGTCTGGGTGTAAACTCTCTAACTCCATTTCTGCATGAGATATCGACTTGCGGTTTTTTGCATATTGATTTTTATCGTATTCCGAAGAGCTGATTAGATTTTGGGGGTAAACGATTTAGCCCCAATTAAAATAGGGTAAAACTCCTATTTTTAGCGTTTTTTTGTTTATAATTAAGGCAATTATTATTGTATTTGGTTAAATTAGCATTTATATAAAAGATAATAATAAATTGGTCAAAAAATGTTATAAACAACGTTTTTCTAAAACGCATTGTTTTCGAGATATTGGCGTTTAAAGCAGTGAAAGGTTTTTTTAGCATATCTCACATATTTGTAACCCGATTTCAAAAAATTATATTTTAAATAAAAGCTCTTTTTTGGTCCTATGAAAAATGTTATATACAGTTTTTTGCTAGAATATAATGTTTTAAAGATACAGAATTTAACATCAAACAAAACACCTAGTTTGAAATTTGCAAACTAGATGGCTCTAGTGTACAATAGTGCCGATGTTTTGACAGGGTCTTGCAAAGTTTCATCTAGTTATTATTATTATTATTATTATTTTGAAATAAAACCCGACAGGTCCACCTCGTCCTCCGATGACCGAGGCGACGTGCGGGGAAATTGCGGCAACTGCTCTCCACGTCCGTGGAGTAAGCCTCTACCGTGACCGGTTATTGTGTGCTCTGAGTAAATTGAGAGACCCAAGGATTACTGCTTTATGCATGCGACCAGCCAGAATTTCGGCTGAGTCGCGACATGCCGGTATGGTTTTGAGGTTAGAGAGAAAGCTGTCATTTATACCACCAAGGGATCCAACAATAAGCACCACCAGTTTTATAGAGTGGTCTGGATACAGTCTGCGGAGTTGAAAAAGAAGATCCTGATATTTTGTCCGCTTGTCCTCCTCCTTCAAAACAATGTTTCTTTCGGCTGGGGCCGAGAACTCAATAACAAACATTGTATTGGCATTGTGGTCATCTAGTTATTATTATTATTATTTTTTTTTTCACGGTTATTCGGTTTGACTCTGGCTAGTTCGGAGATGATATCTCAAGAACTAAGCTAGTGATTCTTGATCGCCAAGGACCGACCTTACGATACTACACATATGTAGCATGACGGCTTTTTGCATCGGTAAGTATATATTTACAGGTACGTTTATAGTTTCTAAACTGTTTTTTAAATTTTTAGGTATTACCCCTGTGGACGATATTACAATAGGAACAATTTTAACAGAGGTGTCCCACATATCTTTTATCTCTCTTGCCAGGTGAGTATATTTTTCGATCTTTTCCTTATACTTTTTGCTTATGTTTTCGTTGTTTGGGATAGTTACATCTATTAAATATGTTGATTTCTTTTTCAGGTCTATTACTGTGATATCCGGTCTGTTGTGGTCTACCTGTACATCAGTTGTAATTGTTCTATCCCAATAAATTTTGACATTATGGTTTTCAATAACAGGGTCTGGCTTGTATTTATAATATGGTACGTTGTCATTGCCATTTAGTTTATATACTTTAAGGAGTTCTAGGTATACGATTGTGGCCACCTGGTTGTGCCGCTCTATGTATTTTGTGGGTGCCAAGGTAGGGCATCCAGAAACAATGTGATCAAGGCTCTCCGTGTATGAATTACATTTACGGCATTTATCGTTTTCGATGTTTTGTTTTAATATATATTTAGTATAATTTCGAGTCTTGATCACATGGTCCTGGATTGCCAAGGCAAACCCTTCGGTTTAGTTATTATTATTATTATTATTATTATTATTTAAGGTACAGGTCCCCACACCAGATGTATATAGAAAATCCCGTAAACAAATATCCAACTGTGGATATTGTGGTATATTTTGCGATACCTAAAAATATCCATACGTCGATACAATGGGGCGGAAGGGGTTAAATGAGATGATACCTTAACCGCTCACTATTTCTTCTTCTTTTTTGTAAGATTTATACTTTTTTGCATTGTATTTTACTAGATGACGTGGCTGTTATTTAAATAAGCAACATAATAGTTATTTATGGTACTAGTGGGTAAAGTAAGATATTACCCATGAGAAAATTAACCTGCGAGGCGTCAGACAAGCAGGTTAATTTTCGAGAGGGCAATATCGGTTTACCCATGAGTGCCATACAAGGTTTTACCCAATAAATAGCTTAGAAATTCATATTTTTATTAAAAATTTTAATGACATTTACAAGAAAATAATTTGACAAGTGACAGTTGAGTGGGTAAAATAAATAATTATCCACTCAATAAAGTAAAGGCCACGCGGGGGTTATTATTGAGTTTATCTATTTAAAATAAAGCTGGTAATTTTCTTATTATCTGTATGTATTGGATAAAGTATTTTTTCAGTCCCCTGGCAGAAATAAGACGACAGGGGACTGAAAAATCTTGCAAAACATGAAAATATTACGTATACTAGTAACATATCATAAAATTAAACAAAAATAATCAGCCCGCTTTAAGTAAATAAATTTTAAATATTTATTTCCTCGCCAGGGGACTGTAATGATACCAAGCCGAATCATGTTTTTCGTAGAAAAACGCTAAATTACTACTAAAGAAGAAAAATTAGAAGAAAAAAAAAACAATTCGTGCTTCAAAGGGCACAATGGCGATTTCTCCCGTTAGATTAGACAGGGACAAAAGTTCTACCCAAAAAGGATAGAAGACATACATACACTCCCACTTCCACCCAACCAAACAAATTCTGTATTTGTTCTTTGTTGAACAAATACAATATTTACTTGGCCGGGCGAAAAGTGTAACAATTTAATTTTTATTAAAGAAATTACTGGCGCCATCTAAATTTTAGTAGAATTATCTTATTCTACAGATTCACATTAGCTATGTTCGTTCGTGCCGCTCAGTGCTACACTTTCCGGCCAACCAAATAAATACTGTATTTGTTGTATGAAAAACAAATACAGTATTTATTTGGTTGGCTGGAAAGTGTAGCACAAATGAGATAGAGATAGGATAGACGTCTTTTGTTTCATAATTCTAGTTGTAAAGATCTCCATTGGCCTCGAGGTCAAAGTTAGATCTTTTGATTTTGAAGTTATAAAGCCAAGGGAATTCCTTAAAGAGCCATGGCTCGCATGCCCCCCACCTATGACATATTTAACCTAATATTCATCATATTTATTTATGATAATAAAAGGCAAATAATAGGCGCAACACCGCACATAATGTTTACATACTTAAAAGAATTGTCAGATTTATAAATATCTCAAAAAATATAAATATTTGAATGTTTTAAATATATCGGCGTGTGCAAACTAATTATCTACTGATTTTATAATCCTTTTAACTAAATAATTTGCCAGAATATTGTTTTAAATTTTTGGATATTAATTTCCTTTTGTATTTTTCTCGCTGAAAATACTAAAGGCGCAATTTATACGCAAGTTTGGTGCTACGCAAGTTTGCTGCCAGATATAGCATGAGGACAATTACACATTCATTTGCCTTTTCACGGAGCAAGTTATATACAACCTGTTCCAGAACTCGCGTACCGAAATTTAATAGGTGATTCTACATCCAAAAATATGAAAAAAAGTTTCTATAAAGGTTGGTCGGGAAATGAGCCCTAAGGGAGCTACGGCCCTTCGAAGATGACGTATTGAATGGGGAACAAAAAAAAGCACCAATAAAATTTTAATGCTGCAGGGTGATTCTTCATTTAAAACTGAGCAAAAAAGTATTATACACCAAAACACCTAAATTTAATATTAAAGGAGTAATAGCCTTTTAAAAAGTAACGTTTTTGGTGGCACAAAATGTTACTTCCTCTTAATTGCATTTTTTTTTGATAAAGGTTGCTCCTACAGTGTTACACTATATGATATTTTATATGTATTTTTACTCTAGAAATCTATATTTTTTACAACAAATCCAAAAAACATACACATAGAAAAGTTTGGGGCAAAAATGTTTTAAGCCTCATATATTTTGTCCGTCTGGGCACGCCTCTGGATAAATTAAAAAAATAAATTAACATAAACTTATTGCCCTTATTAATACTAGTATACATGCAAAAGCTCGCCGCTCTAGCTTAAACGGTACCCGAGTTATTAATTAAAAACCTTATTTTTATTACAATTTTAAAGGGCCCTAGATCCCTTAGGGCTCATTTCCGGACCAACCTTTATAGAAACTTTTTTTATATTTTTGGATCTAGAATCACCTCTTAAATTTTGGCATGCCAGTTATGGATCACCCTGTATAATATAACATTGCATATATGCAAGTTTGACGCTATATATTGCAAGTTAAACAATGCTGCCAACCAGACAATTTTGACGTGTCTCTGCGTTTGTTGACAAAAACATAACCTAGCATTTGCTTTTTTAAGGAAGCTTTTTAGTTAGACAGACCGGCCTATTATTAATAATAATAATTATTAACATGTCCAGTTGCTACTATATTAGTAAAATGAAATCAATTTGGTAACTTTTTTCCAGGTTGGTACCACGAAAATAACTATAAATCTCGAAAATAGTATCAAATTTGCCTGAAGGCATGCGCAGTGACTGAATCATTCTTGCAAAAAAATTGCATAGCACTAAACTTGCGTACAAATTGCTCCGTGAAAAGGCGCCTTAATAACAGTTTTAAAAAAACAAATAAATTTTGGAAACAATGTATTAATTGTTCATTTAGTTATTTTTACACTTATCATAAACTAGCAGTTTTGTTAGCCTCTAGTTTGCCCTTGTTAGGAATACATTATCTGTCCGTCTGACAGAACACAAAGTTAACTGTCAAAAAATAAAAATATTTTCTTCAAAATTAGTTGATCACTCATTTAATAATTGTCACCATTTTTTATTTGATAATACAAAAATTTTAACTAAAGAAATATGAAAGAATCAATTTTCATAAAATTATGCAGAGATAAGTGTATTAGCGAATGCTCTTCGTCTTTATCTAATATTTGGACACCAATACTTAATGAAGTATTACGCGTTACTTAACTTTGCCCTGTTTTCAATAAAAAAGTTTTTTCCAAATTAACTTCTCTACACGTTTTTCAACAAAAACGCCTTTTCCAAATTAATTTCTCTACACCTTTTTATAGTTACAGGTGCCTTTGTTTCAATTACCTCTAAATGACATATTTTGACATTTGTCATATTTTGATTGATAAAGCACAAATTCTTTAAAAAACTAATAATTTTCTTTGAAAACGGGATCAGATTAGATCCCGAAACGTTAGTAGTTGACTTTTATTCAGATTTTCGTTCTTTTTTAATTATTTTAACGATTTATCAAGAATTTTATTGAAAATTCTTTATTTAGGCAAAATTTTTAAACTTTGGTAAGGTATTGACTAATAATATTTTTCAGGTAAAGAAGATATAGCAGATAAGTACTATTTTAAACGCAATACCTTACCAGCGCATCTAGAAATAGGTGCGCCTGATAAGAACATTTTAATTTTATTTTCTGTTTTAGATTTTTTATCGATATAAATAATCATTGACGCAAAATGGCTCAAATTAATAATATTGTAAACACATTAGGGGGTTTGAATTTTTTTTACAAGTGTGCCTTAAATATTCGAGAAAAAAATAACCCCAGATTATATATATATATATATATATATATATATATATATATATATTTTTTTTTTTTAAATTTTAACCAACATTATAAAAATATTAATAAATATTCCATCCAGTGATATTGGTAGACTGCAGTTTCGGGCTACTGGCCCTCGTCAGTACCAAGAGTCAACCCTGTATGCTAATTGAAAAAAAATTCCTACGACCGCCTATGAAAATGACATTTAGCACACTCTTTTGTTCTTTAGAAAACGCCTTACATCACACTTGTTTGATATTATCATATCACCCTAGTTTGATATTTATGTATGTAGGTTTGCCTAATTTTGTTTAGATATTTACGTTGTACATTCTACGAATTTTTGATTTAGTTACCCTACATTTTATAAAAAAACATCAATATTTCCTAATGAAATGTAAAACATTGTAGAATTTTACGTCTTATATGGTAGCATATCCACAGAAAACAAATTTAATCAGTAAACTCTAGGCAACCCATTAAACAATGTTGAGCTTCCATAATAATATATTGTATTAAATATAAAATCAAGAAAACTAAAGGTAAATAAAAAACATATTTCCTGCTGACATAAATATATAAATTTGTATGCTATTTTGTGTTTTGCTTTTCTTAAGAATTCTCGGAATAAGTAATAAAAATTAAAAAGTTAAGAATTCTTTAAGTTTAAACTTTATATTTTTTCGGGATCGTAGGAAAAATAGTGTACATAACTCGTTGGAAAGTGTATATCTTACACTCGTGGGGTTTCCTCACTCGCCTGACGACTTTTTTCGTAAACCTTCTCACTCGTGTGAAATATGTCACTTTCCACACTAGTTACAGGGTGATCCATAACTGGCATGCCAAAATTTAAGAGGTGATTCTAGATCCAAAAATATAAAAAAAGTTCCTATAAAGGTTGGTCCGGAAATGAGCCCTAAGGGATCTAGGGCCCTTTAAAATTGTAATAAAAATAAGGTTTTTAATTAATAACTCGGGTACCGTTTAAGCTAGAGCGGCGAGCTTTTGCATGTATACTAGTATTAATAAGGGCAATAAGTTTATGTTAATTTATTTTTTTAATTTATCCAGAGGCGTGCCCAGACGGACAAAATATATGAGGCTTAAAACATTTTTGCCCCAAACTTTTCTATGTGTATGTTTTTTGGATTTGTTGTAAAAAAGATTTCTAGAGTAAAAATACATATAAAATATCATATAGTGTAACACTGTAGGAGCAACCGTTATCAAAAAAAAAAATGCAATTAAGAGGAAGTAACATTTTGTGCCACCAAAAACGTTACTTTTTAAAAGGCTATTACTCCTTTAATATTAAATTTAGGTGTTTTGGTGTATAATACTTTTTTGCTCAGTTTTAAATGAAGAATCACCCTGCAGCATTAAAATTTTATTGGTGCTTTTTTTTGTTCCCCATTCAATACGTCATCTTCGAAGGGCCGTAGCTCCCTTAGGGCTCATTTCCGGACCAACCTTTATAGAAACTTTTTTTCATATTTTTGGATGTAGGATCACCTCTTAAATTTCGGTACGCGAGTTCTGTATGTAATATACTATTATTTATTTCAAAAGTTTATCTAATGACTTTACTTCTCCTAAACATACTAACCCTTTATACTTAATTAAAATAAAATTTAAACCACTGATATTGAAAAAGAGACCTGTTAAAATGCCAGATTTGGTTAAATTTAATTTATTAAAGTAATAACAAATTTTTATTAATAGCGTTTTAACTGTTTACATTTTTTGGCAAGAAAATTTAATTTCATCCAACACCCGCCCAACACCTGTTAAGCGTAAACATGTTACATGTTTTTACATAGTTATTATGGTTCTATATTTAAAAATTTATTTTTTCAAAGCCAAATAATTTGTATTTGTACTGAACATAACTAACATTAGATATCGGAAGTATTTTTTAATAATATTAAATATAAGAAAAGGAATGAAAGAAAATGTTGTAGCCTCTTTCTAATAAAACAAAATAGCAGTTCTATCCAAACAAATAAATATTTCAGGCTCCGCTCCGCTTCGGTCCACAAAATACGACCTCACAGAGAAAAAATCACTCAAGGCATATCCAGAAGCTTGCATAAGAACATAAAACATAAGAATGCTATGCCGTGATTGGCTTACAAGATACAAGGCGGCCCATCAAGTCAATCACGGCATCGCATTGTTATGTTTTATGTTCTTATGCGAGCTTGTGAATAGGCACTTAACTCCAAATAACTATTTCGTACGACCTAGTGTACACGAAATAAAGAAAAATGCATGTTCACTATATATCCTCGTTTGGATATATTTCTATCGCACGAGTACATAGTGCATATTTGAATGAAATGACAGCTATGCACACTCATTTATCCAAACGAGTACACATAGCATTCATTTTGACAAAAGTCATTTGACGTTTAAAAAAAATTTGAAATGTCAAAATTAAACACAGGTAATTCTTTAAAATATACATTTTGAAAAAGTCTAGACTGTTGATCGAACGAAAAATGTTGTTCGCAACTCGTTTGCGACAAGTCCCTAGTGCACTTCATTCTTGTGCACTAAGGACTAAAGTCGCTTACTCGTTTCGACTAAACTAAAACTAAAACTACTATTTCCTAGTTAGTATTTAGTGCGTATTTTACAAACCTGCTGTCAGAAAGTTAGTGAAAGTAAAACACATAACCTCAAATTGACTAATTTTTGCGTTTTTTTTTTATGTTAACCTATTAGGTCGTAGGAAAAATAGTATGCGCACCTCGACGCAACCCAGTTCAGTGCACATCGAGTGCTTTTTTTACTCGGCTGCGCCTCGTAAAAAAAACGCACTCTCGTGAACTAAAAACTAGGTTCGCGTACTCGGTGCGTAATAAACTATTATTTTGTAGAGCTGTGATTTGGAAAACACCTTGGCCGCTTTGAAAATAGATCATATAAACTACTCGTGATTAATTTCTTACAATAAACATCAACTTCTTCAATGCCTCTATAAAATAACACGTTTGCCAAGTATATATAAATACTTAAGTTAACGTAGTCACAAATATTCCAGACAGACAGACAGATAGACAGACTGACACGGAAATCATATTTTTTGGATATAAAACGTCGAGAAACATAAAAAAAGCATTTTTTTCATTTTGGAGTGCTAGGCCCATGTTAATGGCATAGGAAAATAGCGGTTATGGGGGGGGGGGGTGTGGTCCAAAAAGATCAAAATTTGCGTTACGTAATACTTGAACGTTCCATAACATGAAACAATTCGTACTCATCTCCAGGCGCACGACAAAATGGCGAAGTACAATAAAGAAACCTTTGTTAAGTAAAACACAGAGAAAAACGACTCGCGTGGGCCAAGGGAAAAATCGATCGAGACTGGAGCAAGGTTATTTTTACCGATGAAGCTTTCTTTTGGGGTTACGTTATCACCCAACGGGCCTAGACGTCCTCCACACCCCGATTGGTCCAGCGAACCGTGAAACACCCTGTAAAGATTCATGTTTCGGGGTGTCTCTCGGAAAAAGGTTTTGAATTTTTATTTCCCTTTACGTACAACTTGAACGCTGAAAAAATGGTCGAGATTTACAAAAAAGCTCTTATACCCACTCCCAAACGTTGGTAAGGCGATAAAAATAAGCAGTGGATCCTCCAAGAGGACAACGACCTCAAACATCGGAGCAAGTTGTGTAGCCAATGGAAGAGGACATCCGACATCATCACGCTGGATTGGCCGTCCCAATCGCCCGACGCAAACCCCATTGAGAATTTGTGGTCATGAAAAAGATATACACTTAAAGCGGCTATCACAAAAAATTCGGACAATATGGAGGTCTTTGCCGAAGGAATAAGCAAAAAATCTCGTTCCAAGTATGCCCCGACGATGCCAGGCGATCATTGACGCAAATGGCGACTGGACAAGTTACTAAGTTATTTGCATTGATCTATCATTCATTAACTGTAACGGAAGAAAGTAATGGAATGAAAATGGTCACCAGCTTTTAACCCTCTATCTTTGAATAGTTGCAAAAGAAAAACGAGTCGGAAAATAGTCGGAAAATGAACTAGAGGCTCGAAAAATGTTACTTACCCGACATCTCCGTAAGTAGTGTTAAGCTCGTCCAAGAGGCTATCTACGGACGGCCTGTTGAGTGTACTTTGTGCGCTAGAAGGTCTTGAATAGACGGCGGGGCTTCGTGCCCCGGAACCCCCATTGTATGACCCATTCATGCCGTTTTCTGTAAAACAAAGAGAATTTTTTACTATTCATAGATCACATAAGATATCGACTGAGGAAACTATCTAACTAATGAATATAAGAAAAAAATATTTTAAATAACTAATTGGAGCTTTTTCCTATTTTTTTTTTCTTGAAAATTAACGGGTCTTTCTACCTTAGAATTTATAAAAATAATCTTCTTTTAAATATTTTTTTTATAAAGAAAGAAAAAAGATATCATTGTGAAATTTTGTAGGTATGTTTATTTATATTCAAAGAATAGGTACAAAAAAAATTTCTTTAGAGTTCCATATTTTTTTTTTGAAAAAGACATCAAAAAACGCTGGTCGCCATGATTTCGGCCATTTGGATCGACTGAAAAAAAAACAAAAATAAAATGGCGGACGTTTTTCAAAAATTTTCAATCCGAAACGTATTCTTTGAATATAAATAAACATACCTACAAAATTTCACAATGACTTCTTTTTTCTTTCTATATAAAAAAAAATGTTTAAAAAAAAATATTATTTTTGTAATTTTATTTTATTCTAAATTTAATGAGCAAATAAAAAATATAGCATTCCATTAAAAAAAAGTTGAGTTTTTCAAGTTTGAAAGTCCAAAAGTTTGAAAATTAATTTTGAACGCCCTGTATAAAACATTTTATTTTTTGTACATAAAGTAATTAGATACACCCTTTTAAAATAAGCTTGCAAAATATTACTAATTTTTGACAAAAGTAAAGAAATTGAAGCAGGTTTCATCTCAACACTAAAAATCCATTTTATCTCAAAAAAATATATCTCAAAAACTATAAACAATATAATATGATATTAAAATAAAGGTATTTTTATGACAAGTAAGATGACATAATAAAAAATATACCATATCATTTAAAAAAAATAAGTCAGATATTACCCACCCTAGTAGGAGTATTCTGTTTATTTCAAAATATTTTTAGAATGTGTCTTTTTTAAAACCATATAACTTTTCCCTTTAAAATTTTTCTCTAAAGTGGATACTTTACTATATATCGACCGAGTCGGCTTCGTTGAGACACCCTGTATAATTATAAAATAATTATGTTTATTAAAACTATTATAGATTCTATAATAGTAATCATAGATTTATTTTTGTAATAATATGTTATAATTAATAAACAATTAGCGACTTATCGCCAAAATTAATAGTTTGATTGTTATAAGTTAAAATTAAGTATTTATGTGCTCCAAAACCGTCAATACGTTGATACTTAAAATCTGAGTTTACAAATTAAAAGTCCAAATGAGCGTGCTTAACTTAATACATAATTAAAGCATTTGCATACTTAAATTTTAGTTTAAATTATAATTACATCGGCACTACTAAGAGTGCTGATGTATTGAAATCTTCACCGAAACGTCAAAATCTTTGACCACGTTTTTTCACATTTCTCGACGTTTTAGACCATTCTGAGTAGAAATCAGTAAAAAAAATTTGCGTCCGTCCGTCTGTCTGTCTGTCTGTCTGGGTGTAAACTCTCTAACTCCATTTTTACATGAGATATCGACTTGCGGTTTTTTGCATATTGTTTCTTATCCTATTCCGAAGAGCTGATTAGATTTTGGGGGTAAACGAGTGGGGGTAAGGGGGTAAAAATAGGGTAAAACTCCTATTTTTAGCGTTTTTTGTTTATAATTAAGGCAATTATTATTGTATTTGGTTAATTTAGCACTTATATAAAAGATAATTTTAAATTGGTCAAAAAATGTTATAAACAACGTTTTCCTAAAACGCATTGTTTTCGAGATATTGGCGTTTAAAGCAGTAAAAGGTTTTTTAGCATCTCATATTTATAACCCGATTTCAAAAAATTATATTTTAAATAAAAGCTCTTTTTAAGCCCTATAAAAAATGTTATATACAGTTTTTTGCTAGAATATAATGTTTTAAAGATACAGAATTTAAAATCAAACAAAACAACTAGTTTGAAATTTGCAAACTAGATGGCTGTAGTGTACAAATTTTAAGCTTCCATTCATTTGTTTTTAAAATCAATCAAAAATTGTAATTAATAAGTTCAACTTGCATCCAAGTAAAAACATATTTTTATTATACATTAAGTGTACAAGAAAAGCTTAAGTTTAATATAAATATTATACAAGTTAGTTTGTGCAGTGAGGAGTAGTAGTAAAATTGTAATTATGTTATGCTACCCTGTTCTAATAGCATGTTATTAGTTTTCCCAATAGTGCCGATGTTCTGACAGGGTGCTTGCAACGTTTCATCTAGTTAAAATTGTATTTGCGTGAACAGTTAAATAAACAATTATAACATAAATATGGTAAATGAAGCATTTTAAAACTTAAACTTTAAAATTAAAATGAATAAATTAATCAAAAAATGATAGAGTAAATTTACTTATTAATAAGAAGTAATTGCAGTGTAATCATTAAGTAATCTGGTATGTATAAATTGAATTGCATTTATTTTAAATCGTTACCTTCAATGTCAAAAACAACGTGTCTATAACGAATAATATGTATAGTTTCCACCATGGTTTTTATAAACAAATAATACCTATCTATGTATATAGATATACTAAGTAGGTATATTTGGTATTTTTAATGAAATAATAGAAGCTTATATGCATGCAATCACGAGGTACGTAATTTAGAAATAGTAAATTACTATTATTAATCATCCTAGGAGCAGCAATTACTTTTAATTACGTCATTTAAGTACATTGGAATGCAAAAGTCCTAGTAATAATGGACTGCCGCCTATTTAGATTATATTTTAAAATACATGAAGTTAAAGATATTTGTTTTTTTTTTAGTAAAAAACTATCTTCTTCTTCTTCTTCTTCTCTTTTTGCTTGGCGATGTGAAACGTTTCCGCCAATTTCAAAACTTGTAAGTTTTTATCAATCACTGTAAAAGCTTTTGCTTAAAATGGATTTTGTTATATTACAAGAACTACACTACGGTTTCTAGCGGGACACTACGTACTATACTGACTAATCTACGGGTGCGACTATTTTGTGGTGAGCTAAAAGCGGAGTAAAAAACTATCTTTTTAAATTTTTATTACACAGCTATGTGTACAGTAGGTCTAAAGTTTCCTAGGGAACTTATGACCTACTCCTTAATTTGACAGTCATTGATAATACCCCGTTGTGTGTGAAGATTTTGTATTTGTTTTTGTGTTTAATAAGCTGTTTTATGTATTTTTTAATAATTTTGCATATAATGCACATTTTTTGCTGCACTGTGATAAAATCCAAATATAATATTTTTTAGGGAATTTTCTTTTTGGGTTGGTATTGGAGACCTAAATTTATGTCCATTAGTATATTGTCTAACTTTTGTGGAAAAAGTATATCCATAATTTTAGTTCTTAAGCAATAAAGTAATGTTATTCTAGGACACAACACAGGTTTTCAAAACCTAGGTGTCAAACTTTATCGAAATTTTTAAATTTTTTAAATTTATAAAACAATGTACATGTAAAACTTAAATAAACTTATTATTATTATTATTATTATTATTATTATTATGGTTTTTGATAAACTTTGGTAGCGGTTTTGTCACTTTGAAATAGGAATTACTATTCCCTTTTAAAAAGATTTTAAAATATAGTATGAAAATACCAAAGACAGTGAAATTATCCTTAATCTTTGAAAATACCATTCTTGGTCCCATCAAATCCTACGCAAACTATCAAAGCCCATTAATCTTATTAAAATCCCAGGTATTTTGATAATATTTGACAGGGCAGTTTTTACAGGAAGTCAATTTATTTTCAAAAAAAATATACCTGTACCTAATTTTAATTTAAAATTAAAAATTTCACAAAACTTGCACTTTTATAATTTTAAACTGTTATTAGACGGAATGCTTTTAAAACAAACTGATTGAATATAGACGGACTGAATTCCAGCGAAAACCCAGTTTTGTTTATATTATCGCCACTTAAAGAAAACTTCTTAAAATACCAAACGTTTAACATATTTTTTTGTTAATTTAGGAACTCTTTAAGTTTGGTTTGTTATTTTTTGGAGGTTCCGTACATTAAAAACGGAACCCTTACACGGAAAAAAAAATTATAGCTAGGAGCGCTATAACACACATACCAAGCAAATTATAATCGCTTATTATATAAATACAAGGCTTTCTCTTACAATTATGGCAGTCAGTGTAAAAATTTATATGAAATACTTTAATTGTTTAGTGAATAATAAAATATAACAAATAGTATGGCATTTATAGCTTAAATAGATTTAATTATTGTCCGTGCTAATAATTTTTATAATATAATAAAATTTCTGTAAATTTATAATAGTGCCTGTAATAAATATAATCGTGTCTGTAATATATATAATCGTTTCCAATTTATTTTTAACATTATTAGTTATTGTGTCCCTTATAATCTATAGCTTAAATCACTATAATTTGCCACTGTTACCAAATATCTTATAATGTATAGCGCAGAGCCCACTAATTTCTTTCCGTGTATAGGATCTATTGATTGTCCGTCCGTTTGTCACATCCTTTTATCTCAGGATATACAGGGTGGTCCATTTATTATGACAATCCTTAATATTTTAATAACTGCCAGATACACTGTAAATGAAAATATGGTAATTTCACAGCAAATAAAGTAGGTCATATTTTACCAGCAAAGAAAGTGGTAAATTTAAATCAGTACTATAAATTCACTGTTATCTGTAAAAATGTGAATTTCTACCTGTGATTTCACAGTAATTTAAGCAGCGAATTTAAATCTACAAATACAAGTAAAAATTATAATTTTCGCAAATGTGATTTTCGAAACTTATATGACAGTTTATCCAAAGTCGACTGGTCTGTTCTTCAAGATTTTAATGAAATTAATCTTGCTTGTGATAAATTTTATAATATTTTAGATTCTAATTTTGATAAATTTGTTCCTGTCTATAAAAATAAATCACGGTCATTCCCTGTTTGGTACAGCAAGGAGCTGATAACCTTGCTAAAAAATAAAAATAAAGTTCATTCTAAGTTTAAAAAATATAAAAATATTTCTGATTTAAATACTTTTAAAGAATTACGAAGCGAATCCAAGCAAAATATTAAAACTGATTATTATAACTATTTAAGGGATATTCAGAGTAATATCACATCTGATCCAAAATCTTTTTGGACTTATGTTGGTAATAAAAGGCGCTCAAGTAGAATCCCTGGATCTGTTACACTTAATGATACCGAAATATCCGATCCTCAAGATATAGTCAATAGTTTTGCCGACTACTTTTCGAGTGTTTACACTGTCCCTACACCCGTTAATTTACCTGATAGTACAAATTGCTTTGATAATGTGGTTATTAATGAAATTACTGATAGCGATATTCTAGCTGCTATTAAAAAAATTAAAAATTCTTCAACGGCTGGAATTGATAAAAATCCTAGTTTTCTAATAAAAGACTGTAAATATGTTTTTGTCGAACCTTTAAAATATATATTTAACCTAAGCTTAAAACCCAGAACATTTCCTACACTTTGGAAGACGTCCAGAGTCTGCCCGGTACATAAGAGTGGAGATAGGGCTAAAATTGAAAATTATAGGCCTATCTCCATTATTTGTAACTTCGCAAAACTTTTCGAATCAATTTTATATATTCATATTTACAATCAAATTAAACTTAAACTTTCTCCGCACCAGCACGGATTTATAGAAAAACGAAGTACTGTGTCTAACTTGGTTGTTTTCAAACAATTTATATCACAGGCAATAAATGACAAAGAACAGACAGACGTCATAAGTACTGACTTTCAAAAGGTGTTTGATCAAATAGATCCATATATAATACTTGTAAAGCTTGAAGAATTTGGATTTCATAGAGCTCTAATTGCTCTCTTTTTTAGTTATCTTTTTGGTAGAAAACAAGTAGTTTTTTATAATGGATACTATTCATATTTCTTTTTTTCCACTTCTGGTGTTCCCCAGGGTTCTAATCTGGGACCTTTAATTGTCCTAATTTTCATTAATAATCTGCCTTTATGCATAGACTGTGATCGGTTATTGTTTGCGGACGACTTCAAATTTTATTTAATAATTAAGTCTATTAACGATTGTATTTTGCTGCAAAATCAAATTAACCTTTTATGGGACTGGTGCATTCGTAATAAATTCAACTAAACATAATATAATAGACTACCAGTATCATATAAACGGTACTCCGCTTGAGAGATGCTATGAGTTGAAAGATCTAGGGGTTGTATTTGATACGACTTTATCTTTTTCATGTCACATATCCCAAGTCTGTTCTTCTGCTTCTAAGATGTTGGGATTTATAATTCGAAATTCAAAATCTTTTAATAATGTATTATGCCTTAAGTCATTATATTATGCATATGTGAGATCCAGACTAGAGTATGCCTCTCTTGTCTGGTATCCCACATATGTAGTTCATACTGATGCCTTGGAAGCAGTGAATAGAAGATTTGCAAAATTTCTTTATTTTAAACGTGAAGGAGTCTATCCTGCTCAAGGATACGACAATATTGAACTGTTAAACCGCTTTAGTATGCTGTCACTTAAGACTAGACGAATAAATTTTTCCCTATGTTTTCTATATAAACTGCTTCACAATGGAATTGATTGCATGGACTTACTCAGGCAAATCAATTTCAGAGTGCCGCGTTTGGGTTCGAGACGTGAGGATACTTTTATTTGTAATTTTAGCAGGACTAACGTTATGGTTAGATCGCCAATAAATATAATATGTAATAACTTTAATTCGTTAAACAGATCCATTGATATTAACGCGTGTTCTCTAAACTCACTTTTATACACTAACAACCTACAATAATAGGTTAAAATTGTGTATTTATGTATCCATATATATTATTTATTTTGTATATTTTTATATATAATTGTATATATGTATTTTTGCCCTAGAATTGGTGCAAACTGTTGGGCAAATAAAGATTATTATTATTATTATTATTATTATTAATGAGTATTTCAAACAGTGTTACGGGCTCTTGTAATTTTCGGGACTGACTGTAAAAGTTCCGGCTTTTTGGATCACATGCATGAATTTTAATGCAAAATTATAGTACCGCACTGTAAAGGAAAATATTCTAACTTCACAGCAAATAAAGTAGGTCATATGTTACCAGCAAAGGAAGTGGTAAATTTAAATCAGTACTGTAAACTCACTGTTATCTTTAAAAATGTGAATTTTTATTTTGGTAATTTTACTGCTATCTGTTGTAGAATGTAAGCTATAATTATGGTAATTTTCAAACAATATTGTAAAAGTGCCGGGTTTTTGGACCACATTCATGAAGTTTAATGCAAACTTATTGTACCGACAGGAAAAGAGCTGAGATTTTACTAAACCGAGTAATATTGAGGTTAATTTTAATAAATATTGTAAATTCACGTTCAGACAAAATTCACCATTTGCTTTAATTATTACAGTTAATACTATAGTATTAATCTTTCAGTATACTGAAAGATTGACGGACAAATTTAGAGTGTATGTCAAAAAAAATAAAAATAAGTTATGAGGTTAATGGAAGCACAAAATGGTGTATATTCGATATGTTTAGGGGATAGAATGAAGGCAGGTAGCAAGGGGGAACATATTTTTAAATAGAAAGGGGTTATGTGATACATTATTAAATCACCCTGTATAACATAGGAATTTATAATTTGGCAAACGAGTAGACTGCATTAACAAGAATCTATTCCAGGTATTTTTTTAAGAAGAAGCCACTTGGGAAACGTTGAAGTATTACGTAACGCAAATTGTACCAAAATTCATACACTTCATACCCCGTTTCTCGCGTTATTTAAGGCTGTACAGATTTCATATTTTTGGCTACCCCACTAATACCCCCCTATTTGGGGGTAGCCAAAATATGAAATCTTTATAATCTATAATAACGTGAGAAGCGGGGTATGAAGTGTATGAATTTTGGTACAATTTGCGTTAAGTAATACTTGAACGTTCCCTTGTGCACAGGAACATCGATCAGCATCAAAACCAAGGTTAGTGATAACCCGTTTTCCCTTACACACCTTGATTTACAACCCCTAAGTAGTCCACTAGTTCTCGTTTCGTTTCGTTAATTTAAAGTCGCTATAAGCTAAGTTAGAGAGTTACCGAAGGCATAGATTTTTTTTATCTAACTTGGACATATGTTTTAATAATTTTTTCAAAAGTAAAAAAATGATTTTAATCTAAAAGGTCTTTCATTACTCATCTCAAAAATGTATATAAAAAAAAATAGTTTCAGAAACTAAAAAAAAAGTTTGTTTTGGATCTTTACACTGTAAATGCAAATACATGTAATTTTACAATTTTACATATAATTTAAATATTTTATACGCACATTACTTGTAAAATAACATTTAAAATCTAGTAAATTTTACAGAGTTCACTGTAAAAAATAAATATGTAAATTTACATAGAATCTATAATTTATTGGAGGCGTATATATATTTACAGTATTATTAATTTAAGCCATTTCGCCTCAATGACTATTTATATCGATAAAAAATCTAAAACAGAAAATAAAATTAAAATGTTCTTATGTAAATTTACATTCAGACTCATAGGTAATGTGTTGCCATGCAGAGACAAGTAAAAGTTACAATAGTTTACATGTAATTTTACGATTTTATATGAATATTACATCTAAATTACATATAATAATCATATATAATTGTAAAATTACATGTAAAATCTTATAAATTGTACTTGTACCTGCATAGCAACACTAGAGGAAATGCGCCTAATTTCGGATGGTTTACAAATTTCGGATAGTAGTGTATTTAAGATACTGTCTGCAAAGATAAACAGAAACCTACTTTTATGTGAAGCCAAAAGTCCAACTAAATCCGTCCTGTAATATGATAACGGTAGAGCTTCTCCCCTTTAAATGGCAGCACAAATCGTTTATATTGCAAATGGCAGTTTTGTGCTCAGTTGCATTATTATGCTTGTTTATTTTATAAATAATCGTTATAAAAGTTCGTGATTCTGTCTTGGGTAAGTTATGATGTTAGTTAAGTTGATCCACTATTCATAATTAAGCAATTTGAAAACGTAAACGTTCTACAAATTTCTAATCTAAAAAGCAGAAAGTTGCCTAATTTCGGATAGACCATTTTTGTGCATTTGATTCCCAATTTCGGATATCCGCAAGGTAATTATTATTCAGGATAACCAACCATTAATTATTATTTTTATAATGATACAACAAACTAAGATAAACAATTTTGAAAAAACGAAAAATACCTAAGATACTAAGATATTCGAAATTGGGAATCTAAAATTATAGTTCCTATAGTATTTCGTAGAAAATCGCTTAATGATTAAATTACGTCTTAAATGTGAAGGTATAACAAGAAACATAAGCAATGGGATCCAGATCTACTCTTGAAAAAATTTTTTCGGATATGTCCGAAATTAGGAGCCCTTTTTCAAATGCACTAAAATGCGCTGATTTTTTTTAACCGTGTTTTTTGGAAAAAATAAACTGTAATAAAATTGCTTTTATAATAAATCATGGTTCGCTATAATAAGTTGTATCTGGTTATATAAAAAAAAATATCAAAAAGTAATACCGAGTATTAATTATTGAATACATTGTAAATGGTATCCGAAATTAGGCGACTTTCCTCTATGATTTAGTTTTTACACTGTACCCCTGGCGGAAAATTAGAATGACTAAAAAAAAGAGGATCCCAACCTACCGCTCCAATTTTCCCCATTGATACTACAAATTTCTCCACTGTACTACCCAATTTTCCCAACTCTACAAATGTTCCAACCACCCAACTTTGAAGGGTATCCCAGCACCAACTTGAGTCTGGTTAAGGGTAGCGCCCCTTCCTCATCGCCTCATCCCTGATCAGAGTAGGGTAAGGGGGCAAAAAGTGAAAAAACTCGGTTACTTTGTATGAAAAGTATGAAAATACACTGCCCAGTAA
This sequence comes from Brachypterus glaber, assembly GCA_958510825.1. Lineage (NCBI taxonomy): Eukaryota > Metazoa > Arthropoda > Insecta > Coleoptera > Kateretidae > Brachypterus > Brachypterus glaber. The sequence continues at coordinate 110,495,811 of OY294044.1, read as the reverse complement.
AAGAGCTTTCCCATTTTTCACCTCCGCTCGTAAATTGGATTTTTTATTATCAGATTCACTTTCAGCAACCATAAAAACCTTAGTATACCAATTTTTACGAAAACTACCCTCTGCCCCTTTAGGGGTAAATTTAGATTTTTTTTATAATCAGATTCACTTTCAACAACCTTATAAACCCCAATATAACAATTTTCACGAAAACTACCCGCCACTCCTCAGGGGGTGGATTTAGAAAAAAATTATTACCAGATTCACTTTCAGCAACCTCAAAAACCCCAATACACCAGTTTTCACGAAAACTACCCCCACCCCTCAGGGGATGAAATTAGAAAAAAAAAGTATTATCAGATTCATATTCGTCTACTCCAAAAACCCCTATATACCAATTTTGAAGAAAATATTAATAATATTGAAATATATTTACCCCTTCACCCCCTCGGGGGTGGAATTAGAAAAGTTTTTTTATCAGATTCAATTTCAGCAACCTCAAAAACCCATATATAGCAATTTTCAAATTATTTATTTTTCTCCATTGTCCCCCTTGCCGCACTCCAATGTTTACCAAAAGCAATCCCAAGCGAGAACTTTTGGTATGCCGAATTTCAAGTCTCTAGCTTAAAGCGTTCTTAAGTTACCGTACCTACAAGATTTCCCGGACAGACCGATCGACCGACAATTTTTTTTTGCTCGAAATTGATTTATATCGTCATAAAACGTCATAAAACGCAAAAATACACAAAAAAAAATGTTTGAAAATTTTTGCACGAATACAAGGCTTTCCGAAATTTTGAAAATTTTCAAAATGGGAAAGCAAAATATATGTCCTTATCCAAAAATGTACACTTTTAGTTTAATAACATGACGACACCTTAACATACCCTGTATGTATTTCTTAAATTTTAATGTACATTCGCCCTGCATCATTAAAATTTTGGTTTTCAACATTTTAGTATTTAATTTTTCGTCCTCGAACCGTCAAATTTTACCTTCAAATGATTTTTTCTCGAAAATGGTTAATCCTACGGTATTACAACAAGAGTACCTTTTTTATGTATTTTGACCTGAGGAATCATATTTAAAAAATAAAATTGCAAAAAAGTTAAACAGAAAAAAGTTTGGAACAAAAAACTGATAAGCCCCCCCCCCCCGTTTGGCACACCCCTGGTTGAAATAAGTACATGAAAATAACACATAAAAACGGGCCTTGGTAGGATTAGTTGACGTGCAAAACCTCGTTGATATATCTTAAAGGGTTCCTGAGTTATTAAATAAAAACCGATTTTTTTAGCCACGTTCAAAGGGGCGTAGCTCCCTTATCACGCATTTTTCGACATATGTTTATAGGAACTTTTTGTCATATTTTATCATGTAGAATCACCTGTTAAAATTTCCTAGGCTATTTCAAATACACCGTGTATATGTCCATATCCAAAAATTTACACTTTTAGTTTAATAACATGGCGACATCTTAACATATACAATATGTAATACGCTTTTACGTCGTATTTGTAAATAAACCTTAAGTTGTATTAATCAACCTTGTTATAAACTCACCTGTTTGGCCGACATTCGCATATTTCGAGCTGCTCAAATCCTCCAATAAGTTATCCAGTTCCGATAAATTATTGTTGTAGGGCTTTTTATCGCCCGCACTTCCAGCCCTAGGGGTGTAAGTTTGACTAGGCTGCGACGCGCTCTGTACTCCATATCCAGTGTTTCCATAAGTGGGAGTCGAGCTGCCAAATGAGGGACTTTTTGTCCCGTAAGTGGGGGTTACCCTTCCCTGGGACGGGCTTTTTCTTCCGGAAGGGGCTTGAGTTTTTCCGTAGGTGGGAGTTTCCTGCAACAAGGAGAATTTTATGATATACAGGGTGTATTTGAAATAGGGTCGGAAATTTTAACAGGTGATTCTACATGATAAAATATGACAAAAAGTTCCTATAAACATATGTCTAAAAATGCGTCATAAGGGAGCTACGCCCCTTGAAATTGGCTAAAAAAATCGGTTTTTATTTAATAACTCAGGAACCCTTTGAGATATATTAACGAGGTTTTGCACGTGAATTAATCCTAATAAGGCCCATCTTTGTATGTGATTTTCACGTACTTATTTAAACCAGTGGTGGGCGAAACGGGGGGGCCTTATCAGTTTTTTGTCCCAAACTTTTTTCTGTGTAACTTTTTTGCAATTTTATTTTTGAAATATAATTCCCCAGGTCAAAATACATAAAAAAGGTACTCTTGTTGTAATACTGTAGGATTAACTGTTTTCGAGAAAAATTCATTTGAAGTTGAAATTCCACGGTTTGAGGACTAAAAATTAAATACTAAAATGTTGAAAACCAAAATTTTAATGATGTGGGGCAAATGTACATTAAAAACTAAGAAAAAAACCTCATATACAGGTACTTCCAAAAATGAATCCTAATGGAGCTATGGTCTCCTAAATATGCACCATTTTTAAAGGGCTATGGTAGCTTTAAAAGCGTTTTTTCGACCTACATGTATGGAAACTTTTTTTCTTAGTTTTTGACGTAGAATAACATAGCATCATTAAAATTTTGGTTTTCGACATTTTAGTATTTAATTTTTCGTCCTCGAACCGTGGAATTTCACCTTCAAATGAATTTTTCTCGAAAACGGTTAATCCTACAGTATTACAACAAGAGTACCTTTTTTATGTATTTTGACCTGGGGAATCATATTTCAAAAATAAAATTGCAAAAAAGTTACACAGAAAAAAGTTTGGGACAAAAAACTGATAAGCCCCCCCGTTTCGCACACCCCTGGTTGAAATAAGTACATGAAAATAACACATAAAACGGGCCTTAGTAGGATTAGTTGACGTGCAAAACCTCGTTGATATATCTCAAAGGGTTCCTGAGTTATTAAATAAAAACCGATTTTTTTAGCCACTTTCAAAGAGGCGTAGCTCCCTTATGACGCATTTTTAGACATATGTTTACAAGAACTTTTTGTCATATTTTATGATGTAGAATCATCTGTTAAAATTTCCGACCCTATTTCAAATACACCGTGTATTTCTATTTGAGTTGCATTATAAACTCATAATAACTCGGAAATTTGTTTTTTTCTTGGGTTGGCAACATGACAGGACAACAAACATAGCTAATTGTTTTTAGAAAAAACTAAATTCAAACTAGACTCAAAAACGGAAAGAGATAGAGACTTAGTCTAAACAAAATCGAAATCAGTAACAAAAACACTATTAGAATTGTGCAAAAGAAATTGCAGTTTGTTACTTTTGTTTAGCATGCAGTCTGCGGAAGAACTTTTACCACTATTTAAGAACTAGTGCTCATTACGATTTCGTTCTTAGAGGTTTTGAAGTTTACAGACCCTTTGCTAACATAATTAATATCCATCTAATATTGCTATTTTTTTAAACCTATTTCCATTTGGGGGGACGTGTGATATAGCGGCAACGATTTCAAAATACACGTGTTTGGTCAAAATTGAAAATTTAAAGTGATATACGGACAAAATTTTACACAGGTTGTAAAACGAATGATCTGCAATTAATTTCCTAAAATTAAGTGGTTTATGTATAAGTTATGTTCCCCATAAAATGTTAATTATAACTGAAAAGTTATAATTAGATACGGCAACATTGCCAATATTGTAAACACGGCAAAATCTATTTTAAATTTCGAAAAAAGCCAATAACAAGAAATATAATCAGATGTGACTAAGGAAAAATTGGGTTATGAAAATCGAAATCGTGTGCAGAAATCTGCCTGCAAAACAAAAGCTAAAACTTCGGATAAAACCATATCACGGTTTGCCGTTATTCACTTTTAGTTCGACTCTGAAAAACACTCAGTTTTCTTGTATATTAATTACATCGGCACTTAGTGCTACTAAGAGTGGCGATGTATTGAAATCTTCGCCGAAAAGTCAAAATCTTTGACCACGTTTTTTCACATTTCTCGACGTTTTAGACAATTCTGAGTCGAAATCAGTAAAAAAAAATTTTGCGCCGTCTGTCTGTCTGTCTGTCTGTCTGTCTGTCTGTCTGTCTGTCTGTCTGTCTGTCTGTCTGTCTGTCTGTCTGTCTGGGTGTAAACTCTCTAACTCTATTTCTACATGAGATATCGACTTGTGGTTTTTTGCATATTGTTTCTTATCGTATTCCGAAGAGCTGATTAGATTTTGGGGGTAAACGATTGGGGATAAGGGGGTAAAAATAGGGTAAAACTCCTATTTTTACCGTTTTTTGTTTATAATTAAGGGAATTATTATTGTATTTGGTTAATTTAGCACTTATATAAAAGATAATTTTAAATTGGTCAAAAAATGTTATAAACAACGTTTTCCTAAAACGCATTGTTTTCGAGATATTGGCGTTTAAAGCAGTAAAAGGTTTTTTTTGGCATATCTCACATATTTATAACCCGATTTCAAAAAATTATATTTTAAATAAAAGCTCTTTTTAAGCCCTATAAAAAATGTTATATACAGTTTTTTGCTAGAATATAATGTTTTAAAGATACAGAATTTAAAATCAAACAAAACACCTAGTTTGAAATTTGCAAACTAGATGGCTCTAGTGTACAATAGTGCCGATGTTTTGACAGGGTGCTTGCAACGTTTCATCTAGTTTTAACTTAAAATTTTAAATGTTAAAATAAAAATGGAACACCATTAACCACAGACTTTTACTCACTTTTACTCACTCCTATTTCGCAACGGTTTTTCTCACAACTGAGCTCAATGCACGGAATGAGCCTTTGAAGTGTTTTAGGAGCGGACGTGCCCATACAATTAGACTAAATATGTTTTGCTTTCCCATTTTCGTGTGAAAGTTTTCAAAAATTTTTTTTGTGTATTTTTGCGTTTTATGCGTTTTATGTCGGTCGGTCGATCGGTCTGTCCGGGAAATCTTGTGGGCACGATAACTTAAGAACGCAAAAGTCCAAACGAGGCTTGAAATTTGGCATACAGGTATGTTACCAAAAGTTCTCACTCGGGATTGTTTTTGGTAAACATTGGGGTGCTATATATGGGTTTTCAAGGTTGCTGAAATTGAATCTGATAAAAAAACTTTTCTAATTCCATCCCCGAGGGCGTGAGGGGGTAAATATTTTTCAATATTATTAATATTTTCTTCAAAATTGTTATTGGGGTCGACGAATATGAGGGGTGGGGGTAGTGTTCGTGAAAACTGGTGTATTGGGGTTTTTGAGGTTGCTGAAAGTGAATCTGATTATAAAAAAATTCTAACTTTACCCCTAAAGGGACAGAGGGTAGTTTTCGTGAAAATTGGTATATTAAGGTTCTTATGGTTGCTGAAAGTGAATCTCATAATAAAAAATCCATTTTACGGGCGGAGGTGAAAAATGGGAAAGCTCTTTTACTGGGCAGTGTATTTTATTTAAAATAAACTCACTGGGGTTTGTCAGACCCCTACCTGGTTAACGAAGGGTTAAAAATCACCTCTTCAATTCACCATAATTTTCTTTAAAAAAAAATCAAGTTTGATTGCACCTACTTAATAAATTCAACGACCACTTGTCGGATCAATCCTACAAGTGGTCGTCTATCGCAATTTGTCGCTTGAAAGTTTTCCTCATTTTTTCGGCCAAATTTTCTATTTCCAAAAGAGGAAACCGGCAAAATATTGCACAATTAAGTAAAAATGAAACAAAATACCATAGATTTGGATATTGCGACGTTCATAGCCCCCAGGACACCGTAAAAGGTTCGAACCGTCTCGACGAAGGACAGAAGATAGGCGATTGAATGAGTGCGAGTGAGATGGAAGCATTTTTAAGTCGAACGGATTGCTAGATAGACGGGAATTGCGCACGATACCACCGTTAACCGCGTGCGGTGTTGCCAAGTGCGATTATTTATTTAAAAAAACAAGCAAGCTGTGAAGATATGTAATGCTACGCATTCCATTATATACTATTCACAGTAAATGGTAAATAAAAAATAAAAAAATAAATTTGTTTTCAAAATATATTTTTTTGGACTTATTTGTTTTCAAAATATATTTTTTTGGAAAAACGAAAAATTAAAAAAAAAAAATTAAAAAAAAATTTCGAAAAAATTTTTTTAAATTTTTCAATTTTTTTGTTTTTAGTTTTCTTTTTGCAAAAATTTGAAAAATAATTTTTTTTCAATTTCTTTTTTAATTTTCTTTTTGCGAATTCGAAAAAAAAAAATCGCGAAAAAGGAAAAAATTTTGAAAAATTTTTTTTTTCGAAAATGATAGTTTTTTAATTTTTTTTAAACAGTTTAATCCCCAAAACTTTTTTGTTTTCGGGGGGATTATTTTGAAAAAGGGATCTTCCCCTCATAGAAATTGATTTTTCCTGAAAATTTGGAGTCGATCGGATTATTCGTTCTTGAGTTATCGTGTTTAAAAAAAACGTGACATCAGACGGACATTCTCAAAGTTTCTTATTACATCGGCACTTAGTGCTACTAAGAGTGCCGATGTATTGAAATCTGCGCCGAAAAGTCAAAATCTTTGACCACGTTTTTTTTTCACATTTCTCGACGTTTTAGACCATTCTGAGTCGAAATCAGTAAAAAAAAAATTGCGTCCGTCTGTCTGTCTGTCTGTCTGTGGGTCTGGGTGTAAACTCTCTAACTCCATTTCTACATGAGATATCGACTTGCGGTTTTTTGCATATTGTTTCTTATCGAATTCCGAAGAGCTGATTAGATTTTGGGGGTAAACGATTGGGGGTAAGGGGGTAGAAATAGGGTAAAACTCCTATTTTTAGCGTTTTTTGTTTATAATTAAGGCAATTATTATTGTATTTGGTTAATTTAGCACTTATATAAAAGATAATTTTAAATTGGTCAAAAAATGTTATAAACAACGTTTTCCTAAAACGCATTGTTTTCGAGATATTGGCGTTTAAAGCAGTAAAAGGTTTTTTTGACATATCTCACATATTTATAACCCGATTTCAAAAAATTATATTTTAAATAAAAGCTCTTTTTAAGCCCTATAAAAAATGTTATATACAGTTTTTTGCTAGAATATGTTTTAAAGATACAGAATTTAAAATCAAACAAAACACCTAGTTTGAAATTTGCAAACTAGATGGCTCTAGTGTACAATAGTGCCGATGTTTTGACAGGGTGCTTGCAACGTTTCATCTAGTTATTTCATGAAACACATTTGTATCCAAGAATTTTTTGTGGATATTGGTTCTTGGGTAAGTCGGGTCGTGCAAAAAACTTATATTTCAATGTTTGGACGTTTCGAATTACATTTAATTCATTTTCAACATGCCCTTTAAAAAAATTAACTTAGTTAAATAAATTTTTTTGTCTAGGACGTTTTTTGACGATTTTGGGAAATTCGAAACTACTGTATAATACTATTCTAGCGCTTGCACTGTGAACAGTATAAAAATTTTTATCCAATACATACAGCCCAGGTAGCAAGGGATGTTATATTACAAGAAATTAACATCACTTTTGGGTGTATTTTTAAACTAAATCATAACATCACATAATATTGAAAAATAACATGTATTTAACATCACATTTGCAACGTAACACGTGTGACGTGACAACCATGTTATTTAATAACAAATATTTAGCAACGCTGTGAATATATAGCATGTCACATATTAACGTGGCTTTCACGTGAATGTCATGTTATTTTGCTTCTCACCGACGTTCGAAGCAAAAAAATCGATATAAGATGATGTTGATAGAGTAAATTATTATAAGGAAATTGTATACACATTATACGATTTCCAATGGATAGGGGGCTCTGCCGGGCTTCTCAAGATCACGGACACGGATTATATTCTCCGCTTAATCTGCAATTTCGTATTTAGAATCTGTTTCAATCTGTGATTGTTTCAATTAGTGATTGATTTTAAATCCGATTTTTTTATAGGGTTATAGCGTTTTTAATGGTTTTAATTTAGAAAAAGCTAATGTCCTAAAATATTATTTAAATATTAAAGTACCAGTAACGGCATCCATAAGATATTAGATATAACAGGAATGTGGATTTATGATGTCACAAACACGTTATTTTCGGGATGTCATTGTGTGATGTTATTAGGGGCGGACTTAGGACATCCCCACCATGCTACATTCTTGTTAAATGAGACTACAATCTTAACATCACATGTCACATATTAACGTGACTTTCACGTGAATGTCATGTTATTTTGCTAATGAGACCAGCTTTATTTTAAATAGATAAACTCAATAATAACCCCCGCGTGGCTTTTACTTTATCGAGTGGATAATTATTTATTTTACCCACTCAACTGTCACTTGTCAAATTATTTTCTTGTAAATGTCATTAAAATTCCTATTTTTAGCGTTTTTTGTTTATAATTAAGGCAATTATTATTGTATTTGGTTAATTTAGCACTTATATAAAAGATAATTTTAAATTGGTCAAAAAATGTTATAAACAACGTTTTCCTAAAACGCATTGTTTTCGAGATATTGGCGTTTAAAGCAGTAAAAGGTTTTTTTGACATATCTCACATATTTATAACCCGATTTCAAAAAATTATATTTTAAATAAAAGCTCTTTTTAAGCCCTATAAAAAATGTTATATACAGTTTTTTGCTAGAATATGTTTTAAAGATACAGAATTTAAAATCAAACAAAACACCTAGTTTGAAATTTGCAAACTAGATGGCTCTAGTGTACAATAGTGCCGATGTTTTGACAGGGTGCTTGCAACGTTTCATCTAGTTATTTCATGAAACACATTTGTATCCAAGAATTTTTTGTGGATATTGGTTCTTGGGTAAGTCGGGTCGTGCAAAAAACTTATATTTCAATGTTTGGACGTTTCGAATTACATTTAATTCATTTTCAACATGCCCTTTAAAAAAATTAACTTAGTTAAATAAATTTTTTTGTCTAGGACGTTTTTTGACGATTTTGGGAAATTCGAAACTACTGTATAATACTATTCTAGCGCTTGCACTGTGAATAGTATAAAAATTTTTATCCAATACATACAGCCCAGGTAGCAAGGGATGTTATATTACAAGAAATTAACATCACTTTTGGGTGTATTTTTAAACTAAATCATAACATCACATAATATTGAAAAATAACATGTATTTAACATCACATTTGCAACGTAACACGTGTGACGTGACAACCATGTTATTTAATAACAAATATTTAGCAACGCTGTGAATATATAGCATGTCACATATTAACGTGGCTTTCACGTGAATGTCATGTTATTTTGCTTCTCACCGACGTTCGAAGCAAAAAAATCGATATAAGATGATGTTGATAGAGTAAATTATTATAAGGAAATTGTATACACATTATACGATTTCCAATGGATAGGTGGCTCTGCCGGGCTTCTCAAGATCACGGACACGGATTATATTCTCCGCTTAATCTGCAATTTCGTATTTAGAATCTGTTTCAATCTGTGATTGTTTCAATTAGTGATTGATTTTAAATCCGATTTTTTTATAGGGTTATAGCGTTTTTAATGGTTTTAATTTAGAAAAAGCTAATGTCCTAAAATATTATTTAAATATTAAAGTACCAGTAACGGCATCCATAAGATATTAGATATAACAGGAATGTGGATTTATGATGTCACAAACACGTTATTTTCGGGATGTCATTGTGTGATGTTATTAGGGGCGGACTTAGGACATCCCCACCATGCTACATTCTTGTTAAATGAGACTACAATCTTAACATCACATGTCACATATTAACGTGACTTTCACGTGAATGTCATGTTATTTTGCTAATGAGACCAGCTTTATTTTAAATAGATAAACTCAATAATAACCCCCGCGTGGCTTTTACTTTATCGAGTGGATAATTATTTATTTTACCCACTCAACTGTCACTTGTCAAATTATTTTCTTGTAAATGTCATTAAAATTTTTAGTTCCTAAGCTATTTATTGGATAAAACCTTGTATGGCACTCATGGGTAAACCGATTTGTCCTCTCGAAAATTAACCTGCTTGGCTGACGCCTCGCAGGTTAATTTTCTCATTGGCAATATCTTACTTTACCCACTAGTACAGTTGAATCCGAAAAAAAACAAGATTGAAAATTTAATTGCGTAAATTCAATAATTACAATACAAACAAAGCCGTTGTCATCAATATTTGTCAAAATTACTTATAATTAATTATAAAGAAATGCGTTAAGAAATCTCAAACTATTAGTATATTGGAAGCAGGATGGAAGGAAGTGATTGTGGCTAGTAATCTCTATAGAGACCTTTAATTGTGGCAAGGTTATTTAGTGTTTCGGAGAGTTGTGTTAAGATCATAGAAAAAAGAATAATGGTTAAGATTGAAGAAAAAAATAGATGGGGGAGGAAAGGGCGTGCAGACTCGGAAAGAAAGAAGATATCAAATGAAATACAAGATGAAAATTTAGTTAATTATTTGAGAGAATACCATTTACAAGAAGCGGTGCATGCATATTAACAATAAAAATTTTCCTGGGTCAAAAACCATCGCCCGTCGCCGCATCGAAAGCGAAAAAAAAAAACCTCCGGAAAAACCTTTTTTTAAACGAAAATCATAATTTTCATAAATTATATGTTTGGTTAGTAGAGTTCAAATTTTTATTTTTTCATAAGATTTACTAAATATTGTGTTTTAATTTTTAATTTGATTAAATATTCTAAATGTCTTTTCAGTTTATTATTTATTATTATTATTATTTTAATATTCGACATTATTCGCATGCATTTTCTGTAATACCTAAACTTTGAAAAAACTGACAATTAATTGTCAAATTAATCTAACCTATTTCTTAAAATATTACTTAAACTATAAAATAATTAGTAAAATTGACATTTAGATTTAAATCTTGCGTTTTTTGTGGGTCCAACTGTACCGTAAATAACTATTACTGTATAGGCTCCTTCGCCAAAATTAAAAAAAAAGTTCAATTAAAATTGACTAAAAAATTACAAAACATGTAATAATATCTTAAAATTTAATTTTTTTAAAAATATGTAGTTTATAAATAACATCAGAATTGAAAAATACCTATTTTGGCCCAAATACAATTTATTTTGATTTTGGCTCAAACTCGTACAACTGGCGCTCTCTACTTCACGATCAACATACTACAAAGTTCACCAACACACCACTAGATGGCGCCGAAAGTGTTGAAAACGAAATTTGAAAAAATGATAAATTGTTGTACTGACCTCGAGTTATATTTACACAAAGAATTTATTTGTTTATAATCAACAGAAATTATATTTAATTAATGTTACGACTAACAATATGTTTCTTATATTTAGAAATATACTAGTTTATTTTAATAGAAAATAATTAATAGCAGTTTTAATCATAACTATTTCAAGAGCACACGTCTAGACTCTGGAATAAGATACAGTGATATAGTATATTCTATAACTAGTATGGAATGACTATTCCATACGTGTTGTAGACTATACTTTTTCTTCGACTGCAAATATTAAACACTGTATGGCTTTAAACTGCGGACAAGATTAAAAACTATGTTTTTTGTGACTCGACATTGCAAATGCAACAAAACACATATTTTTAAATAAAGCAATTAATGTTATTTAATAATTTTATCAAATCAGTACTTTAAAAAGATTTTTATTTAATTTTAGTACATATTTAAAAAATTATAATGTAAAAATTGAAGGTTATGTCAGATTGTTGTGACAGATATCAGGTTTAAATATTTAACAATAGATGGAGCAGTTTTAATTTTTTGAACTAAATTGATAAAAAACTGGTCAAATATTAAGAAAAACTAGTAAACTTTATACAATTTTAACGCAAAACTTTAAATTCAATATTTCATGGTAAAATATATAAATTTTTTGGCTAATTTTGCTTCAGTTTTCTTTACATTCATAAACAAGAGATGGCACTACATGTGCTCATTCTAACACTTGAAACTGAATATTCATACCGTATCTAGAGCTAGAATGGATTTATTCTGTGTTTGAAAAGTGTGTGTATTTGCTTACATTCTAAAGCAGTCGTAGAAAAAATATTTTTCGTACGTGTACAAGAAATAAAGAAAAATGAATGTTCACTATATCGATACCCCCAAGCAATAAAGCCGTAACTCATATATTGTCATTTTCCACGACAGCTAAATTTCAAAAATATATTTTTTGGTTTTTTAAGGGTGGGGAAATTATTGAATTGGAAAAGAACGCCATGTGATACATCATTTGAAATCTTATAAAATTATCTATTTAACTGTATAAGTATTTATTCTTTATTTATTGTTGGTTTCTGATAATATTCAAGTTAAAAATTTCTTACTATAGTGTTTTTAGGTAAACTTTTGGTTAAAACGGCCTGTGGAGAAATCTGAGTAGTATCACCATGTGTGTATTTTTTCAATGAGTTTACCTATGGGAATAACTCAAAATGGGTCTAACTTGAGTTACATCCTTGTTGCATGGGGGTGTCGATATATTCTCGTTTGGATATTTTTCTATCGCACGAGTACATAGTGCATATTGAATGAAATGACATCTATGCACACTCATTTATCCAAACGATTACACATAGCTTTCATTTTGACAAAAGTCATTTGACGTTTATAAAATTTTAAAATGTCAAAATTAAACACAGGTAATTCTTTAAATTATACATTTTTAAAGAGTCTAGACTGTATTCGATCGAACGAAAAATGTTGTTTGCAACTCGTTTGCGACAAGTCCTTAGTGCACTCGAATGATTTTTTGACTTCGCTTCGTCCAAATACTTCATTCTCTTGCACTAAGGACTAAAGTCGCTTACTCGTTACGTTAACTACTGTTTTTACCGAGGAGCAAAAGTTACATTAAATGTAATCAAACTTTTTTTATTTTTAACAAAAATACACTAAGGTTCAGGAAATTTGATCCTTGTGTGTACAGCACGGCCTTGTGTCATGAAAAAATAAGCAACTTTTTTTATAAATGTCCGTCCATCCGTCTGTGCATCCGTCCGTCCGTCTGTCCGATGTCCGGATTTTTGTGAACACGATAACTCAAGAAAGAATAATTCGATCCACTTGAAAATTTCAGGAAAAATCAAGTTCTGCGAGGGGAAGATCCCTGTTGTTTTTGAAAGTAATCCCCCCAAAAACAAAAAAGGTATAGGGGGTTAAACTTTTTTAAAAATCGAAAAAAGCTGAAAGAACATTCCGATTAACGTTACTTTTTCAGGAAAAAATTATTTTATTATAAGGATCAATTCTAGCAGTGGTAAAAGTAATCCCCCCAAAAGCAAAAAGTTATATGGGGTTAAACTATTTAAAAAAATTAAAAAAAACTATAATTTTCAGTTTTTTTTTATTTTTTTTTTGTTTTTCGCAGAGATAGAGGAAAGTCGCCTAATTTCGGATACCATTTACAATGTATTCAATATTTAATACTCGGTATTACTTTTTGATATTTTTTTTATATAACCAGATACAACTTATTATAGCGAACCATGATTTATTATAAAATCAATTTTATTACAGTTTATTTTTTCCAAAAAACACGGTTAAAAAAAATCAGCGCATTTTTGTGCATTTGAAAAAGGGCTCCTAATTTCGGACATATCCGAAAAAATTTTTTCAAGAGTAGTTCTGGATCCCATTGCTTATGTTTCTTGTTATTCCTTCACATTTAAGACGTAATTTAATCATTAAGCGATTTTCTACGAAATACTATAGGAACTATAATTTTAGATTCCCAATTTCGAATATCTTAGTATCTTAGGTAATTTTCGTTTTTTCAAAATTGTTTATCTTAGTTTGTTGTATCATTATAAAAAAAATAATTAATGGTTGGTTATCCTGAATAATAATTACCTTGCGGATATCCGAAATTGGGAATCAAATGCACAAAAATGGTCTATCCGAAATTAGGCAACTTTCTGCTTTTTAGATTAGAAATTTGTAGAATGTTTACGTTTTCAAATTGCTTAATTATGAATAGTGGATCAACTTAACTAACATCATAACTTACCCAAGACAGAATCACGAACTTTTATAACGATTATTAATAAAATAAACAAGCATAATAATGCAACTGAGCACAAAACTGCCATTTGCAATATAAACGATTTGTGCTGCCATTTAAAGGGGAGAAGCTCTACCGTTATCATATTACAGGACGGATTTAGTTTGACTTTTGGCTTCACATAAAAGTAGGTTTCTGTTTACCTTTGCAGACAGTATCTTAAATACACTACTATCCGAAATTTGGAAACCATCCGAAATTAGGCGCATTTCCTCTAATTAAAAAAAAATAAACATTTAGTTTTTTTTTTATTTTTTAGTTTTTTTTTTTTTTTTAAGAAACGATCTTTTTTAAAAAAATGCATTTTTTTTAGTATTTGGGAAAATGCAATATATCATTTAGTGTGAATAATATATGTATAATGGAATGCGTAGCATTATATATCTTCACGGCTTGTTTTGTAAATAATTTGTTAATATGTTTTTTTGGGGAAGGGCGCATATGAAAAATAATGTACCTAATTCGCTAAGAAAGTGTAATTTCCTCGCTCGTTTGCGTAAGGTTACGAAATGACTCACTTTCTAAGCTTGTTATATACTATTTTTTGATATCTCTCAATTTTTTAATTTTTTTTTGGCAATAAAAAAAAATAAATAATATCGACACCCCCATCCAACAAGGATGTAACTCAAGTTAGACCCATTTTGAGTTATACTCATAGGTAAACATCTTGAAAAACGATACACAAGGTGGTACTACTTAGATTTCTCCACAGGTCATTTTAACCAAAAGTTTACCTAAAAACACTAAAGTAAGAAATTCTAAACTTGAATATTATCAGAAACAAACAATATATAAAAAATAAATACTTATACAGTTAAATAGAGAATTTTATAAGCTTTCAAATGATGTATCACATGGCTACCTTTTCCACTTCAATCATCTGTCCACCCTTAAATACAAAAAAAAATATTCTAGAAATTTAGCTGTCGTGAAAAATGACAATATATGAGTTACGGCTTTGTTGCTTGGGGGTATCGATATATACTATTATTATTATATACTATTTTTTGATATCTCTCAATTTTTTAATTTTTTTCGACAATAAAAAATAAATAAATAAAAACTCACCGATTTAACAGAGTAGCCCTCGACCTTGGAAACGGGGCTCTCAGCCCCCGGGGACTGCCTCGCACTTCGCGACGCATTTAATGAGCCATATCCACTTCCACTCAGGCCACCCCCAGAACCTGGAGATATCGTGTTTTGCAAATCTGCCAAAAGAGCATCTGAAAGAAAAGAGAACATTTATTAAAACAGAAACTTAATGCTGATATTAACTGCGATGAAATAGTATATTATTTACCAAGTGAGAGAAGTTTAACATTTTTGACCTGCGTCAAATTGCGCAAGACGCGGTCTAAAATGTTAAATCTTCACTCACGTGGAAAATATAGTATTTTTTTCACTACCAGTACAATTAATTAGCTATTTATTTATTTATTTTACTAAAATTTAATGAAAAAGCTTATAAATTTAATATATCACGCTGGCCGTTCGCGGCCATTAAAAAAACAAATGAATAACTTGACATTTCTGGCAGAAATTTTCTGTTGATCTGCTAAAATTATTAAGTTAGAAAGTGTTTTCGTGTTAAGTGTAATAAAATATATAAAAATGGAAAGTGAAATGCAAAGTGATGATTCTGGTACTCCCCCAGAAATAAGGGGACAGGCGAAAACTATGAGGGAGAATCTATTGCCTCAAAAATATATGGGGGTTGTACCTCTAGTAATCTGATCCTTACGGTAGTATATGGGTTGTATAATCTATGGTTGAATATGATGGACCAATGATTTTCACTTTTCAAAGTGTTTTTTGTAAAACATGTTTTATTGGTACTAATTTAGTTAATATTTTTTAATTTATCATGCAATAAATAAATTTGGTGGCTAAAGACACTTGTAAACAGCAATGTGATTTAATAATTAAGTGAAACGTCAGATGCCAAAACAGCTGAATAAAAATTCATTATTAACCATG
The DNA here is from genome assembly GCA_958510825.1 of Brachypterus glaber. NCBI lineage: Eukaryota > Metazoa > Arthropoda > Insecta > Coleoptera > Kateretidae > Brachypterus > Brachypterus glaber. The sequence goes on along the minus strand of OY294044.1, from coordinate 110,479,805 downwards.
GTGCAATTTCATTATTTTTAGGTTTCTCTGACGTCATAGGTAGAGAAATAATATTTCTACCAATGAAAAGAACAGTAATAAAGATGTGCTTTTAGGCTGGTAGTGAAAAAATAATATAATAACCTATAAAGAACTTTCACTTTCGGGTTTAGACCGTGTTAATGGATTTTCACTTTCCGACGTTTCGTCTCTTACTACTAGAGACATCTTCAGGGATTAATCAGTTTCAGATTAATCCCTGAAGATGTCTCTAGTAGTAAGAGACGAAACGTCGGAAAGTGAAAATCCATTAACACGGTCTAAACCCGAAAGTGAAAGTTCTTTATATCTTAATGGCCGTGAAAGCTTAAAATCTAAAATAATATAATAACCCTCTATATTTAATATAATAACTCCGGGTCGGATCGCAGTAGCCATTACCGGGGGCATGCAAAAAATAGAAATAAAGAAAAACTCTTTTTTCAAGTAAATAGACACTTTAAACTATTGTTTAGCGAAATGTCATGTCGACGCTGTTAATACTCAGTGAGTCACTTGGTCATGGTCCTTGACTCATGGAGAAAGACTTTAATTGTTTTTTTTAATTGTTTCCCTTTTCAAAAAACGAATAATATTTTTGTATTAACTATTCGTTTTTTGAAAAGAGGAACAATTTTCAAAAAAAATAAATAAATCAAACAAGTCCTTCTCCATGAGTCATAAACCATGACCAAGTGACTCACTGAACATTAACAGCGTCGACATGACATTCCGCTTGGTGAATAATAGTTTAAATTGTCTATTTACTTGAAAAAAGAGTTTTTTTTATTCTAATTTTTGCATGTCCCCGGTAAGGGCTACTTCGATCCGACCCGTGTTTATGAATAACCCTGTATAAATAATATATCGATACATCAGTTCTAAACGGTATCGTAAACGTATCTAGGTCAATTCAACGAGCGAAAAAGCCTCCTCGGCTCACACAGCATTAGTTTTAAAGTGTGAGACCACGTTTTAAAGAAAAACATAGGAAAAATCCAATCAAACTTACCAAGGTATTGTTCCCATTCGCGGTGGTTATTAAACTTAAAAATGCGCGGTTTTCTTTCGAGGGTCGTAGGCGGCGAAGGGTCGAAAGTTACGGTTTTCGGAGACGGTGTCCGTTTACGAGCTTTTCCGGTCATTTTTAATTTTCAGGAAAAATTAGGGCCTATCCACAATCAAATAATTTAGACTTCAGAATTAACAACTCGAAAAAGTTGTATATATACCTTTAAACATCTATAGTATATTCAACTTCAAAATGAAGTAAGTGTAAACAAACGCACGTGACAACGACGGATTTAGTGACAGGGTAGGACTCGAAACAAAATATTTCTATATAACGGTCCATTGCAATGCATTGCACGCTTCATCGCAAGTGCTCACGTACACTAACGTCTACGTCCCACATTCAACTCGGTCTCTCGCGCAGTTGTCAAATTGTGCAATTTAATATCTTTGGTTTTTGGACTTTTTTGTTATGGGTTTTTTTTTGCAAAAAAACACCAAAACAACCAAAAA